>KL197721.1:1033991-1054534 GCA_000697665.1 Jaapia argillacea MUCL 33604
ATTTTTTAGAATATGTTAGTGTTGTGTATAGTTTGTAATGAAGGAAGTGTAATGTAGCATACCACCAGTATCATTGAATGAGTGTTGAAATGGTTGCTCATGCTGTTGATGGGCGTCAGCATTGCTTAAGGAACTGAACAAGACATTGTCTGCAATTGAGAGCTTATGAGTTCTGTCACTTCTCAAAATGAAAATCTTTACCGCTTTGTGAGTTATCATGCTGATCGTTCTTGATGTGAGGAAGGGCCTCAACTTGAAGTGAGGGACTCAATACTGTTTGTTTTGAAACAACATCATTGTTCAGCAACCAAAAGCAGTTTAAAAATTTAGTTCATACCTTGCAGCTCAATACCTTGCAGATCAGTAGCCAATGCACTGTTGTCTTCTGAAACCGGCCTTGACTTCTCCATAGGACTCGAGAGTAGATTATCTAACCAATGTTAATGCTTGTTGTGTGTATCTTGAATAGAACCTTACTCACCATCCTCTGTGTCTTCGTTCAATACATTCTTCCTCTTCTTGTGAGACTGGGATGATTCGGCAATTGATTATTCAGGTGATGGCAGCTCAACTAGGTAATTATATAGACCAAAGAAACAATTGCTTAATGTTTGAAAGTAAGAACATACTATAGCCCACAAAAAGGTGCTTGCTTTTCTTTTGTCACAAGGTAATGATGGAAGACAGCGAAGGCTTTGCCCTTTCCTTTCCCTTCAATGTTCCTTTCTTTGTCTTGTCAATGAGATGGTGTTCTGATGTACTGGTACTCAGTTTTGATGTTGACGAAGATGTGTTCGAAATGGACGATAAGGACGATTTTTGACATAAGCTGCATCGGATGGCTGGTGTCTGTACTTCAATCTGTTTGAGAGCTGTGATGTGTCGTTTTGAGACTTTCTTCAGATTCACAACTTGATCCTCTTGTATGTTGTCAACGTTAATGACCTCCTTGGGATTGGTGACAGCCAGTGTTCCCAACCCTGGATCAACTGCTGAATGTTCGGTCGGTTCTTGCTGTGTTTGATCATCTTGTACCTTGGCAGCATTGATCAGTGCTGCTAGCAATGCTTTAGCTGCACCTTTGCAACAGTTATCGATGGCATGACAGATTGTTTTGACAATTTGTTTATTATCCAATTCTTCCCACCACTGCAAATCCTCCCCTTTACTTGTTGCACCATAGTCTACTGGATTTATCTTCGTGAATGCCTCCCAATCTGATGATGACTGAATTGGTGAGAATATAGAACACAAAGTGTTACTCACCCAACATAAACACATCCACATTCAAATCCAGAGGATGTTCCTGAGATTCCATCCAGAATCGTAGCTGTACTTTGTCATGCAGCATTCTGAAATACTCCTGGACCAGGAATTGGTCAAACATAGTGCTTCGCCAATCAGGTGTCAACTGGCCCTTTGACTTTGCGGAACACAACTCATCTAGGAATGATTGCACTACTGTTGATGTGGCGAAAGCTCCGAGTTCTGGTCCATTGTAGTCACCATGTAATTCATGCCAAAGTCGAGAGGAGAGACTGATGTAGTTAGTGAACCGAAAAAGATGCCAGTAATGCTCAGGAACCAGAACATAAGCACCATGTCCATCTTCGAATGTGCTGTTGTTGAAATTGATGGTGTCCTTCTCTATGCTGAGAAACACTGAGCAATTGATTTTTGTCAATCCTTTGTCGACGATAGCAAACTGATCATATATCTCCTTGCATGCAGATCTGAGTCGACCAGGGCTGACTGTACCTGGCCACTTGGGACCCAAGACTGTGTACTGTTGCAACACCATGTAGTTGAGCCTATTTAGATGCTTTTCTCATACTTTATGGTCAGCCCATGGTGACAATGTATCATGGTATATGGTGGAGCCCACCTGGGCCCATACAGGTTTATGGATTGCACTTGATGGGTGGGCCAGTGGTGTTGATTTGTCAAGATAGGTGGGTGGGCCTAAGGCAAGATATATTGAACCATATTATTGGCCCAGGTTCATGTGGTACCTTTTGTGACTGTGGGCCCATGTCAAAGATGTATAGTAGATTATCATTGAATGCTATGAGCTCTCTGATGCAGTATGTATGGGCCCATATAGTGAGTGTTCAGTGCCATTCTTGTGGGCCCATCATTACTGAAAATTCGTGATTCCCTGATAAGCTCGATTTATGGATGGGCCCATATAAGGGATTGACGGCATGGATCACTAGGCCCACATTGAATATTAGACCCATTTGTATTACCAATGTAGAATATTCAGTCTTGACTATGTTTAATCAGTGGGCCCAGAACCCTGACTAGTGTGAAATACTAATAGCTTATCTGTGGGCCCATGGTCCACAAGTATATCACATATCCAGGCCCATCTTCAAATGATTTTCTATCCTGGTAGTAGATTCATGGGCCCATGTTCCATTCATAAACTACACATATAGGCCCAGAGTACTAAATCTCTATTTCTGTTGATGGGCCCATTTTTAGCAAACAATGATCAACTCATGGGCCCAGATAGTTCCTCCTCTTACTATGACCATGGGCCCACAGTACTGGTTTGCCATTTCTATATAATGGACCTGTACTCAAGCCTTGTACCCCACCCATGGGCCCATTATCTATGGTCTGTAATCAATCTATGGGCCTGGATTTTCCTGCTTCTTAATCATCTAGGGGCCCATATTTCATTTACAAACTGCACATATTGCTGGTACACAATTTTTACCTATGGGCCCATGTTGAATCAGCAATGGTCAACTCATGGGCCCTGTATTCTTCTCCTCTTAATGCATGCATGGGCCCATGGTCTGGCCTCATACCCCATGCATGCATGGGCCTGTCATTAATAATCCATACTAAACATATGGGCCTAGTGTACGGGGTCTTGATTTTCATCTATGGGCCCACACTCTAGCCTTATACTGTATGTCTAGGCCCATCTTGAATAATCCATGATTAATATATGGGACCAAACTTTCCCTCCTCTTAATATACCTATGGGCCCACATTTGATCTACAGACTACATATATCACCAGAGCACTGGCACTTAATTTCAGATCCAGGGGCCTATTCAACTTACATATTATGTAAGAGCCCATATCAATGTGTACCAACATAGATATGATGAATTCAGACCCATAATAAATAAATTGAATTTGTTGAAATTTATTTCGAATTTAGTTTGAATATTGTCCATATTGGTAGATTTTTAGCTGTTTCTGGATTGACTCCAAAATATGTTGTAGTTATCTCAATTCAATCACATAGAGATGAATTGATTTCAATATTCCTGAATTTGAAAGGATTTGACCACTTATTCTTACATTTCTAACTAACCCTGGTAAGTTATTCCAATTTATGTCAATTTATATTAATTTATTTCAGTTGATATTGATTTGTTGGGATGGACATTTATTGCAGACTTTCTGGCAGACATTCCGGCGGACATTCCAGAGAAGGTTCTGGTTGAGAATGTGCATATGTGATCACTGGAGATGAAGTTCATGCAGGAATCAAACAATCTGTCTGTGATATTGCGCACTGACAAGCAATGGAGTGGACATTGCTGGTATGGGGCCAAAAGCGGACTTGCCACGCAGAACTTCTGCGCAGCGAGGCTAGAAATTGCATCTGATGGAAAGAGCTCCAAAGGAATGACAGGAAAAGTGTAGGCATTACATTGCAGGCTGTGACAGGACAAAGCAGACTTTGCAAGCGGACTTTCCGCTTACCATCCGCCTGAGGATATAGAGCTGGAATTTGAACAAAACAACACAGGAGTGTACTATTTGAACAGGAGGAGTGTAGGAATTGGGGACTGACTACCAAATGATCAGATATTGCAGGTTTTGGCAGTGCACAGTGGAGCTTCCGAGTGGAGTTTCTGCTTAACTTCCGTGGAATCGTATAGAGAGCTAGAATTTGAACAAAATTGCACAGGCGTGTGGTATTTGAACAGGAAGAGTTAAGGCACTTGTGACTGAGTATCAAATGATTTGATCTGATATTCAAGCAGACTTTCCAAGCGGACCTTCTGCTTATCATCCGCCTGAGGAAATGGAGCTGAAAGTTGAACAAAACAACACGGAGTGTATGATTTGGATGGAAGGGGACTGACTACCAAATGATCAGACTTTGCAGGTTTTGGCAGTGCACAGTGGAATTTCCAAGCAGAGTGTCCGATAACACTCAGGGCAAGGATGTCGAGCTGGAATTTGAACAAAGCCACACTGGAGTGTAGGAGTCGTCAACGAATATTCCTTATCGACAGGGATGTGGTATAACACGTTGATATTTTATAAAATCAGAGGTATATGAATAACTATTGCCCATCCTCCAACTCCTGGATCAGCTCTCTCAAGATGTTTATCTTTGACATATGCTCTTCCAAAGACCGAGCTATCCTACTGAGAAGATGCATGTCCTGGGTTGCCTTGAGGATTACTCTCTTGTGGGCATCCAGGAGATGCAGACGGGAACGAGATGGATAATCTCCTGGAAATTTCCATCCAGGCTGAGGAGGTAGCTAGGGCGATAGAGTGAATAAAAGCAATTGAACACAGAGATATCATCTCACCTGCCAAACAGATTCTTGGTTTGGAACATTTCCGGCTGGCATTGACGGTCCGGCAATATTGGAAGCGTCAGCCGATAGGTAACTTGGCCTGTCAACCATCAGAGGTGTTTGGGTGATCTTGTCAATGGGAGTGGCGGTGATGCCTTCTGATTGTCTCGTGGGGGTTCCTTTGTCCTCGCTTGCAGGGATCGAAACATGAGGAATTGTCTGAACAGATTTGGGAATGTGTGAGTCAGGTAGCAGGGGCAGGGTTGTGAATCTGGATATCATCTCATCAAGGTCAACAGGAGCTGGAGGCAAACTTCCACAGGCGTCGATCTGACAAAATGTAGGGTTCTGGACGGAGGCAGCTGGAGGCATACTGAGAACAAGGAGGTTGCTGGTTTTGATAGAACTTACGAGATGGGTTGGCTTGATCTTGGGGAGGCAGTCAGCTCCTCATCAGGACCATAGGATATGTACTCACCATAATAGACTGCTATGGCTCTCAGGGATGCTATCCAGCAATTGGGAAATTGAATGGGGGGTAAACGGTGAGGCACTTACCAGTTCCAAGCCAGTCTGGAACAACTGGCTGGGGTGACGCTGGACTCAGCTCCCTATGTGGCCTGTTAATTGGAGATACTGGAGAACAATGAATGAATATGTCATCCATAAGCTGCACGGCAGTACATACCAGAAGGCAGGAGAAGTTTATAGCGGTCAATGGGACTGAAGTCCAGCGGGGATCATGAGCTTGTTGAGGGAGCACCTACAGCCTCTGCCAACTCAACGAAGATCATGCATTGGCACTGAGTTCATGGGGGCGGTGAATCAGCCAAACTGAGTGTGTCATTTGAGGGCATTGGGGGTCAATGAGTTGGGAGGATGGCCTGTCGTTTCCCATGTCAATGGGGGCGAGGTGTTGGACTGATATCATCCAGTGGCACGGACAGTCCAGTGGACCGAGGGAGTTTGGGTTTACCAATTTTTGGAGGTGCCTCAGACCCAATGGGACCTGGAATAAATCATGGGTGGACAAATTGAGAGAGAACAAGATGAGGAATGGAACTCACCATTGTCTACCTCCATTGCAACCACAGTCGTACTTGGCACTGCATTGTTGGGGGCGGGAGTGCGGAGACAGGGGGGATTGTTGACCTTCCTTCTGGCAAAGGTGATTGGTGCAGCCCCTGTAGGGATCTCCTCAGATGACACATTGTCACCTATCACCAACAATGTTGAACAAATACATGGGATTGAGAAGCAATAAGGGAGCTGACCAGTGTTATTGACATCCATTCTAGCTGGGGGATCGACATCTTGATTTGTGAGGGGAGGTAGTGGTGGTGCTACAGGTACGTCACTTAGTGTGTGATGTGGGGGGAATGAGAGGAACGCAATCACCAATAACTGGCAACTTTGCAATAGTTCTCCACAAAAATGTTGGTTGAGACTGCTGGCCAACTTCAGATTTCGATGCGTTGATTTCAGGGATGGTGAAAGGCTGAGCAGGATTGACTGCTGAACTTGAGAGGGAGAGTGGTGCTGTAAAAAGGAGAATTCTGATCAGCTCACAGTCCGCCAGGAATGACCATAAGAACTCATTATTTGCCAACAGCCACCACCCTGTGCAGAGTTGTCCCCACCACTTGTCAACCATCTGTGCTGTTGAGCTTGCATCTCACAACCTTCACTGTCAATGTTTTACATCGTACCAACCTCTCATTAAGGACAACATGGCTGGACGCGACATGCAAGAACTACATGAGCAAGTCATGTACTACTGCCAGCGGATTCTCTGCGCCTATGAGGCACAAGCACAGCGCTCAGCTGGGATCAACAATGCCACGTTTCTGACAAATGTTGTCGAAGAATGGGTGTGTTTGCCTTCATTCTCACCAATTCTTCTTATTGAGAGATTTTAGGACCATATGAACGAGGCTAGAAATGCATATGCCGCTCTGAGTGGAGGCGCACCACCCATTCCCAGGCTCATTCAAAGTTTCGATGAAGAAATCACCTCTGAGCCAGCCAAACAAAATTTCCTGCGGGCCTCAGCTGATGATCCTCGCATCCCATTCATGGAGAATACCCCAGAGTCCATCCCTCCCAGCATTGACCTTGGCAAGAATCGATGGTGGGAGGAGCCAAGTAAGTTGTAGTGCTGTTTGACTGGGTGATAACATCTCATTTTCGATTTCCAGAGCCTACTCATGAAGCGGACCCTGATGAAGACAGAGAGCCAGAGATCGATGGTGCGCTTCAGTTTACGTCTCCTATTTGTTTACATGTCTAAGTTTGGCAGTTCCTCTGAGGTCTGTGTTGAAAGAATCAACCTCCGAAAGCCTTCCTGGATTCGCTCGAAAGAAAAAGGCATCCCGATCCAAGGGGAAGGGAAAGAGCAAGAAGGTGGTCATCGAATCCCCAAACAAGAAACTCACAATCACGATCCCACGAGCGACGAGCGTTGAATCTAGAGCAAGTGCTGCTGTGTTGGATGCACGAGTGACAAGTGTTGGCGCTCAATCAGATGCCGCCATGTCGGATGGTGCTGTATCAGAGGCAACAACCGACTTTACCATCGTGGACCAATCTGACACTGAGGGAATGTACAACCATGTCTTGACGGCGAAGGAGAAAGCCAAGATCACTGTGTATCAGGTATGTTTACTCATATATGGAAGTCTCCCTCTAATGTGATACATCTAGGCACAGCCCCCCTGCCACCACTGCAGGGATACCGATAAGGCCTGTGTTTAACTTAATGGCACGAGGTTGATTGCTTGCCTCAACTGCAGGAAGCTCCATAGGGGATGCACAAACAACAACACCATCACCAAATTGCTACTCACAGCTGAAGAACTCGAGGAGCTAACCGTTCAAATGAGGAGATCGAAGCGCAGAACTCAGAAGTCTAGGAAGATGACTCAAGAAGCATCCCCGCCTCCTCCTCCAAAGCCAAAACCGACCCGTTGCAAGAGATCTCAATCAATTGTTTCAGCAACTCCTGCTCCCCCTCAGAAGTGTTCTCGCAAGACCGTTGTGTCGCAAGAATATGTTGAGGTGTCGGATGAGGAGACTCAACGTGAGTTCATTGCTCTCAACCGACTCCAGGGTCTGATTATTCAATAGCCGGCCCATCGTCAGGAACATCCGCACATCAATTGCCTTGTGCAGCCAGTTCATCCGCACAGGTACAGCCTGTAACAGACCTTCTGGGTAAACCCTTTTCTTTTTTTGCTGGCATAGATGGCTGATTGCATGATGCGGATCCACAGGTGAGCTTGCACAATTGAGGGTGGAGATAGTGGAGATGAGGCAAGTGCAATCAGCAACACAAGCTACCCTCGAGCGCCTTCACATCGACCATGGAAGGGTTATGGCTGACAATGAGGGGATTAAGGCCTACATCGAGTCTGTCCAGAGCCTATTGCAGCGTCATCCAGTCCAACCATCCCCAGCTCCACACTACATGCCTCCTCCTGGGTTTGTACAAACATCTCTCCATACCCCCATGCACCCGAAAACGAGTCATGGTAAGTGTCACATCAGTTTTCACATTTTGTCCAGACCTTTGAGAGGATTTCAGGGTTGGACAGCCCTTCATCATCTTTCTCGTTTGAACCCCGTCACCAGCTACTCGACAACAGCCAGGACTGGGACCTTCCACAACCGACACCCAGTCTGACTCCACAAATGTGGCCAGAAGCATCAACCCACCGGCTCTCGCCAGTTCCAGAGAGTCCGAACCCAGCCCCCCAGCAATCTTTTGTGGCTCCCAATACCACTGTTGCAGAGGCTCCGCTGGAGGTGCAGCCCACGGGACTCGCAACATCACCCAAGGCTCGCACTGATGTTTCAGCCGACATTCCATCCACAGAAGCAGGGGTTCCAGCCATCCTCCCTGCAGCAGATATTCTGGCGGATGTTTCATCCATGGATGTTCCAACAGCGGAGCTTGCGACATCAGACATTCCCTCTGTCGTTCGAGCCACACCCTCCCTTCCAGCGGAGGTTCTGACTTTGGTAGAAGGAGCTCCCACCAGTCAAGCAGAGTTTCCTCCAATTACCAGAGGGACACCAGCAATCACTGGAGCGGACTTTCCATTGTCTCCACAGAAAATCTCAATTCCCCTGACTTCAACTCTGGTCCGTCAAGTTGGGGCACCCAACCCATGGGTTTCGCCCATTCTGCCGTCATCCACAACACCAGTTGGCTCACCACCCATTCCTACCCTGCTGGATGTCTCTGCTCCAAGGATAATTGAACCTCCCGCCCCAACTATCTCACCGATTGCTTCTCCCTCTGCTCTGTTTGGTAGGTCCAAGCCGCTTCTCACATTTGGAGCCAATGGACAACCTTTGGGACAGCCAGACATTACCATGGATGACGGTTGAGGCAGCCAGTAAATATAATGTACACCACATAGATAAAATGAATGATTACATGACTGGTATATAAAACATATGAATACGATTCAAACAATCAATCTATGACTTCACCAAGGTCTTTCCTTGGTTCCGAGCAGCTGCACTGACTTTGTTTTTGCTATGGGTGGACTTCATCTCCTTCGATTCACCAGACTTTGTGGAATGTTGAGGCTTCCGCTCCTTCGATCTGCCAGCCTTTGTGGAATGTTGAGGGTGTTTTGCTGGTGGCTCAGCTCGTTTCTTCGCGAGGGTTGATCGGCTTGATCTGGCAGAGGGTTCCCTCATGGGCATTCTCCCCTCCTGTTCCTTGTCCTGCTTCAAATTAGATTTGGCTGCTTGAGATCGAGTGAACTTGGGACTGGGTTTGGTGGATGGTGCTATAAAGGTTAGAGATTAGTTATATCTCTGTTTGAAGGGTGATCAGTTTGGTTACCTGGTGCCTCCGCTCCTGCAGGTGGGACCTCCTGTATCTTCTCATCCTGGGGAACCATACGCTGAGCTGCTGGGAAGACTTCAGCTCTTCTCCTCTTGAATAACCTAAATGCTGGCTGACCAGAGTTTTGTTGCTCCATCTGAAGCAGAGATTCCGCCTTTTCTGACTGAGGAGATTCTGCTTTCTCACGATTGTGTCCACTTGGTTCCTGTCTAGATTCCAGAGATCCCACGTTTGGATGGTTATCTCCGCTTGCCTTTCTTGGGGACTTCAGAGTTTCTGCTCCCTGGGCAGGACTGTCACCACCAATAGGATTTGTTCCTTGCCAACAACATGAGATCTTCATCAACTGAACATCAGATCGACGTACCTGCAATATTTTGTCCACCGTCTCAGAGTGGCTACTGGCTTGGGCAACAGCCTATCAATGCTTACCTTTAGGGACCACCTCCAGATCCGACTCGTCCGTGGGATTGTCTCTCAACCTGTCGGAACTTGACATACTCCAGCCAGTGGAGTCTGACTCTGTATCAGACTCCTCCACCTCACTCTCCAATTCATGTGCCCTGCGCTTTCCCTTTGCCTTGGCTGAGACCTTTTGACGAGTTTTGATCTTCTTCTTAGTGACCTTAGGTTTGATACGAGATCCTTTGGTGAGGGATGGGTCCCTCATATCGCCTTCCCTGCATCCAGAGAACTCAAAGACAACCTGGTCGTCGTCCCTTCGACGTGACCAGTGTGCAAGGAGAGCCTCCGATGACTTTTGTCATATGTGAGAGGGGTCGTTGAATTCAAATGATTCAGGGTAGTATTCCGCATCTAGGAAGTGGTTCAGATTTGATTTCAGTTCGGCCCAGGGAACCAATGCTTTGGGGTTGTGGGTAAAGCGTCCTACTCAGGAGGTGAGCCATGACCAGATGAAGTAGAGTTGGACTTACAGTAGTGTTTTGTTATGAAGTCCTGGATTATCGCCTTCATCAGCATATTGCGAGGGGGTGCATCAGAGTCAAAGTCAGGGAGGACAGGTATACCATTGTCATCCACCATGACCTCCAATTTCATCATCTGCTTCCCATCACCCTCCCCTGTATCCGCAAACACCTTGTCCTGGGCCCATTGCATGAAATGCTTCAGGGAGATCTTCTCTTCCTTCTTTTTCATTGCATCAGTAAATGCAACCTTTCCCGCCTCCAAAAATTCATCCACACTGAAATTGAGTCAGCCTTCATCTGGGTATTGTGTAGATAATACTCACACCCATGAATCCATCTGCCCATCCAGCCTCTTGAATGCTCCCATCGCCACAACCACAGTCCCACATTGCTTCCACATAGCTTGAATGAACTGCTTGGTGAGTTTAATCACCTTCTCCTCCGCCATCCTAGATATCTGACCATCAGTCAGGTGAAGGAATACCCTATAGGATGGCCAACTCACTTCTGCTGGCTTGCCGCTGGAGGGGCTTCACTGTTCCACTGATCAGCAATCTCAATAAGTCAGTCTATCTCCACTGGGGGGAGTTCAGCCTGAACTTCAGCCGTGATTCTCTTCAGATTACCCAGGAATTCCCGACTCCCAGCCTTCACACCAGTCTCATCCTCAGTCTTCTCCCTCAGCTCCTTCTTATGCTCCTCAGCATGGACCCGCCTCCAGTCCACTTGTTAGTGAGCTGGAAATCCTCCTTCTTCTTTGTCAGTGAGCTTTGTATCCAGGACAGTGGAGGACGACTCGCCCTTTTAAATTTTCTTGCATCCTGTTTGTCTAAGGCCGGCCCCTTGGCCTTCTTCCTAGCCTCGACCAAAGAAGCATATGACTGTTTGATCACTTGAGGGCGGGTTTTTCGATCTCCAGCCTTGAATTCAGGAAGTGCATCCCTGAGATCCCTAATCTCATCTGCAGTAAGCTGAATTGTGGAGGTTTTTTTCGATGGCATTATAGACATCAGTGAGGCAGGTGAATGACAGTTGAAGGTGTGTTGTGCAAAGCTAAGTCGACCCATAGCAATTGGTTCAACTTCGGCTAACTGATCCATCACACAGCTTCCTCGCCTACCTCATTGGCTCCAGTTCTGCTACAATCTTCATGGCACATCCTAGCTCATATCCAGAAACCTTTCAGCTGTATCTCAATCATCGACCTCATTTGGTGTTTCGAGCTCAAGAGACGTTGAGATCATTTCCTCAGTCCTTCCCTTCAATGGATCACTTCTACCAGTGGATTACTTGGGCAAACGAACTGAAGGTATGAGTCAATTCATAGTCCTCACAGTCATCCCTCTCACATGAACATAGAATGAGCATACTTGCCATGAGAGTGCCATTCGCTCCTTCCTCATGCCCGTTCCTGTTGAATCATTTGATTGGCAGGGATATGTGAATCAGGTGGATGCCTGGTTCACAGAATACCATCGCCTGGAGGAGCAAGAGCACGAGAATATGGGAGAATAGATGTTAGAGCAACCGGGAGCGGCCCTGTGAGTCAGCTGGAGGAGTGATACTGGGTCGGTTATGCATAGATTAGATGTTCATTAGCACATCCCATGCGATTCAATATTATGACTAGCTGAGATTAGAAATATTTTGGTTGTCTGCCTCTATTCATCTCTGGTTTGAAGGTATGCAGAACATTCACATATACACACTCTTAGTGTATTGGACAAGAATGGTGTTCAACGACTTGAATGGTCTTGAGGACTGCGTATCCTAATTGTGGACACCGTCAGCACGTGAACTTTACTGACCTGTTCCTGAGTCACATCGTCAGTGACACATTGAACTCTCAATATCAACAAACCTACAATGAGCCTGGAAGATGATCTCTCTAGCTTTGAACCCTTGGTTTACACCGAGATTCTCTCCTCCTATCTGTTGGATCGTTTCAAGGAGAGGGTGGAAATTCAACGAGGATTGCAAGACCCCACAACTCAAACAACTCCTCCCCTCAAGCTCAATGTCGAAATTGTTTGCAAATGTGAATACATTTTCAAAGAAATTTTCTACACATACTCTAACAATGGTATGTGTTTCGCCCATCCCTTCATTGTACAACTTAAACAGGTACACGTAGTGGGGGTGACCTGGGACGTGGAGAGATGTGGGGACAGGATTGGCAAGAGGCCTTCAGGACTGAATGAGAAGACTGAGGCAGCCATTGCAAAGGAATACCCTCCCATTTCCTACCCAGGAATGACGACTGTGCAAACCAAACCACTCACGGTGGTGGATATGAACAACAAGATCATCCTCTGGTATCTTCCCAAGATCCTTTCTCCGAAACGGCGGGTGAGTCTCACCCTGCACTCCATATTCATTAATCACCTGTAACTTCTGCTGGATTCAAAGGGCATTATGTGGGAGTCGACGAAACACCTGGATGCTCTACTCTGCAACAACTATCTCACAGGCTCTCAAGGGAAGGGATGGCGAATCAACCACACTCTGTTCAGAAGCCCCTCCTCTTGTGAAGTCCATCCAGGGTTCTTGAATCTGTCCCCAGCATGGTTCCACCAGGGACATCAGGTGAGTGATTCTACCCCTCATCTCACCCTGGAATGTAAGTGCTAAATCATCTAAAGTCACGAACAGACTCCCTGCATGTGTCTGCATCCCTGCAGGCAGGGTCCCGCACTCCCAGCGTCAATGCATGGCTGAGGGATTTCTACCAGAGCAGTGCTTTGATGAGTGCAATTTTGAGAGTCATCCACCTGAAGCTGTATGATGCAGGAAGGTTAGCCTTGACCAGGCTGATGTTGGAGGACGAGGAGGTCTGGGATGTTCTCAAAGTGTGGCCATCTGTCTACAGTGTGATGTCGGTCATTTCTAATCGCCTCACTCCACCACACTGGGGTACACAATCTCAGGCATCATGGTACGATCTTCTTGCAACTGTCGGACTGTATCCTGATGCAGTCATGGAATTACCTGGACTTGGGCTGAGGTTGAGCTATATGTCAGGACGGTTGTGGGGTTTGCTGGGATACTCCTTTGTCACTGTGTGCCCGCCAATGATGGTGATCGAATTTGCTACGTCTACTATATGAGGGACAAGGTCCATGAGAGGGAGGATGTTGGGGCCCCTTCCTGGATGACATTGGATTTCTATTAATTGTATATACTCATCCCAATGTCTTGTGCCTTTGAATGTGAACATTGATCCCAACTACTTGTAACATCCGTGACACCACTGCACACGTGTTGGCTCCTCTACTTTATTGCATCATGTCTCTCTGATGAAGGCTCACAAAGCAAAGTCCAGTCAAGATGTATCAGGAAAAGGAGACATCTAGGGGTACTAAGCTGATAGGAATTGCTCTCACGAGGGGACAGGAGACTCTGAGTAGGCCTTCTACCCTGAAGACAGTGTTTGACCCACTGGAGTACCCAGAGTTTCAACGAGAGGACATTGAACCCTTGGCATTACTGAAAGCAAAGGTCAGTGACCCCTATCCATAGAATGAAGTCGTCTCACACCTCCTAGTCTCAACAAGACTATCTTAGGGATTGGATCCCATACCGAGATGAGCATCTCAATCATCTACTTGCTCGAGAAGCCCCTCTGGGGGAATGTCTCTGCGAGTGTAGCAGGGAGGGATCCTGGAGATGCAAATCTTGCTGGGGACAACCACTGTTCTGTTACGACTGCATTTGAAGGTCCCATTTTTGAATTCTGTTTCATAGGGTTGAGAGATGGGGTGGCGAGGGATACTTTGCACCATCATGGCTGTCTGAGGCAGGAATACGCCTACATTTAGGCCATAGTGGCAAACCTTGCCCAAGCATGAACAATACCAACATCAGTGGTCAGGGAACAGAGGAGGAGAATAGCGATTTTGAAGACATCCCTTTTCTAGGGACCTTTGGAGGTATTTGACATATGTTTATTGTGGACTCCAGCGGCATGCATTCCCTACCTGTCGTCTTTTGTGGTTGCCACAATACATTGCGACCGGACCTCCAGCTCCTGGATATGGGTTTGTTCCTACAAGGAACACCTCAGGATCACAATTGATCATAAACCAGTGGGTAAAGCTGAAATATATCCACACGCCTTACCTCACATTTTGCAGAAATCGACTTGTCACAACCACAAAGCGGTGAATCAGGCAAACTTGGACTGTCACAACTTGGATGCTACAGGTATTGGGGCAACAGTATGTGCAAGACATGGCTGCTTCGCTCCCCATTGTGCAGTTGATTTTCAAAAGGGAGAGAGGCGAGTCTTATGATTGTCGGTTGGTCACAGGTCCTGATCATCCCCTAGACAAATGAACATGGATTATTTGTTGACTCAGGCCGTTGTCTTAACAGTCGGAATACTCCGACTCATCATGGTCTTGTATGATGTAATGTGCCAGTATCACATCAACCTGCGAAAGTGAATTCAAGAGAGCCATCATTTATCTGATGCTTGGCCCTCAGGAATCACAATGAAGAAGGGCATTGGGCTGTTCCATGTTCATGGACATCAGAACAGCTGCACCCCAAGGTTCTCACCAGACTATATTGTAGGAGCCAGCATGATCAATGGAGAAATTGTGGAGACAACATGGCGACCGCTTGACGAGATTGCAGGATGCACATGGACAGTGACAACATCTCATCGAGAGGAGACACTGAATGACCACATGGGCTTCTGGAATTTCATGAAATTTGTCAATATGAGTGAGTATAGACTTTTCACTAATGGTCAAATCCTGATCTTCCCTAGCCTCATCCATCTGCAGGAAGTTGAAGGCGGCTTGTGAAGGGGTGGGGTCAAGCACAGAGGCATTCGAAGATTTGGATGCCAGGATAGGTGATGAGATCAGAAAGGAATGGCTGGAGCAGGAGCAAGACACATACCGAAGAAGATTGGATGACCCTTCAGTGATGGATATATTTGATGTCTCATCAGCCAAAGGTGAGGTCATTCACCCTCCAGACAGTCCAGTCACAAACCCTATCATATCGTGTGGAAAGAAGGAAGTGCAACTTGAGCTAATGACCGCTGAGCAGCCGATGGGTCTGGTCTGTGGAACCATTGCTTGGCTCATCGAGGGGTTCAAACTACAGGAGTCACAGTCCATTGCCACGTTTAGTTGCAGAATGCTGGCTGATAATGCAACAGGCTGGACCTCGTGTCCTTCATCCGTCAGCTGGGCAAGAAACCCTCCCTCGAGGACAGGCTCGAGCATGACATTCATGAATATTGCCTGGGGGCTCTGACTTACCTTGGGCACTCCATGGACTCTACACGTTCTGATGGTGGGGCGACTATCAACACCAATATTGATAAGTTCAACATCATGGAGGATGACGACCCAACGGAGTTTTTGGGGCGATACATTGATCCTGAGGAGTCATCTCCTGTGGAACAAGCCGTACTTCCATTGCCATCCAGTATGGGATTGGACGAGTGTAAGAGGAGGAAGATTGGGAAACTCGCTGAGCTCGAATTGCAACTTCGAATAGGCCAGGCTAATGACGCACTCCATGAGATTAGAATTGCCCTGGGACACAAATCATTTCTATTCCGGACAAAGGTACGGCCAGGTAGATCTCAGAAGAAGACCCATGCTTGGTGAGAAGTAACGACAGTGGAGGACGCCGTAAAACGGCACGCCAGGGTTTATGTTGCATGTCAACAGGCAATGGTTCTCCTTGGAGCCAATCAGGACATATTGGATCGTTTCCAGGTTCTGCCAAAGGAGCAGATGAAGGCGGAGACATTTGTGATTGACCCAGGAATGTATGGCCAGCGTTACACAAGGCTTGCATGGTTCTGGTCTCTGGACGTAAATAAAGTGGATGATCCTTACATGGTGGAATGTAAGTCAATCCCCAACATATTGAATCCAGCACTCGCTCACCATTGATCAGTCACAAGGGTCCATTGGTTGAGAGCAAAGTGCAAATGGGATAGGTGGCAGGAAGAAGCAACCATTCTTTACCACGAGATCAACTGGACTATCCAGTGGTTCAAAAATCAATCCAGAATCTGGCTGGGGCGAATGACCAGCAGTGGAGGTTCTGATCAGCAGGGGAAACGATGCTATGCAGCTAAGCAGGCTGCAATGTGGCAGAAAATGGCAGAAAATGGTGAGACTGCATTTGAGGCAGTTTGCAGTGACTTTCCAGCAATTAGGGGATGGAAATAATCATTTGAATGTTGTATATAAGATTTAGCTCATCTTGTTATCCCTCCAACACACACCGACTTGTATGACATGGTGCAACGTTTGGCCCATGGTTCGTTGTTAGGCTCTAAGCCAATTCAAAAGGTCCTGAGCTGTGAGCAGACTTCATGTGTGGAAGTTCCCCCTGAAGTGGCATCTCTGCCTCGGAATATCTACCTTCAATATTGTGCCTTGGAAACTCCCAATCACCATGTCTGCTTCGGAATGTCTGCCTCAGAAACTCCACTTCTGCAAGTCCGCTTCAGAAAGAACCCCTGACACGGCATGCTCCAGGCACAGCGTCCGGTACAGTGTTTTGAATTGCAGCAAATGCTGCAGAATGTCACACTTGGAAACTCCTCGGAAACTCTGCCTCAGAACCTACAAACAGCGGGCCACGGCAATGCAAGTTCGTCTGGATTCCCTTCACTCTGCCTGATAATATTATCTATCTGATACCACGTCAGCTGTTTTGGAGGGAAGTGCAAATATGGTCACGGTTCGATCATCCCCATATCTTGCCCCTGCTTGGCTTTGCACAATTTGGTGATTCCCAATTCTTTTTGATTTCCCCCTGCCTCCAAACCTCGGTGATGGAAGTTCTGCCAGAGGTTTTGAGGCAGAGTTTCTGAGGCGGCAACTCTGACACAGCATGCTCCAGGCACTGTGTCCGGTGCAGTGTTTTGAATCGCAGCAAATGCCTCGGAATGTGATACTTGGAGACTCCTGGGAACCTGCGCATCGGAAACACCGCATTGGAAACTCCGCCTCGGAAACTCTGCGATGGAAGTTCCGCCTCACATGGGAGCAGTGTTTTTAATTGCAATGTTTCTGTGCGACTTCATAGGTCCAAATACAAATCATTTATTGCTATCAGGGACTTCTGAGGTCAAAGGAACAAGACAGTCTGCTGATACAGTGGGCAAGCCAGGCCCAGTGATGGGCGGACCCTTTGAGACGGAACCTCCGTGGCAGCACTTCCGAGGTGGAGTTTCCAGACAACTGCAGACAACTGAATTCACAGGAGTGTTTACAGCTCCAAAGATCCATGATTCCCTCCTGTCAGCAAATTTTGGGACAAAAGCAGCAAGACAGTGGCAATTGCATTTAGCGAGCCAGCCCCAAAATGGATAGGAGCAATCTCGGGGCTTGGAATTCCCGCGAGAACTTCCTGCGACCTCTGCATCCTTCCACACACATCTTCACCACATCATACTTTAGTTTCTCATCCAATACTGTCGAAATGCCCAGGCCTATTCCTGCGTTCAAGGCGGACCTTCTTTCCACCCAAGTTAGCTATGCTGTTCAGAGGTTGGAGTACCATCTCTATACTGCTCTCAAGGCACTCAGAAGAAGGAGTGATCGCAAGATGCTCAGCTCACAATTCGCTTGAGCACGAGCCTTTGATATGGAGCTGGTTTGTGATCTCTTTTCTTGAATACAATTCCCGCACAATGGCGCCATCTTACCATCGACTAGGCTCCTGTGTATTGGTTGTTGGGCATGTCCTATGTTTCTGGACACCTGCGGCATTCTGCTTTGATTCAAGCCATGTGGACCGAACTGCAGCAAGCAAGTCATCGCTTCCATGAGATTAACCTGTCAGGGTATCATCCAACTCCTGTGGACGATGACCCCCTGCCCAAATGGTGGCTCGCTGCAGATCCTCGCCAGGGTGTTGCTCAATTCTGTGAAATGTTTCTGCCAGTTGACCTTGATGAACAAAAGGTGAGCTGTCCCTCCCACTTGGGTCAGGGCTGATCCTCCCCCATAGAAACCGCCCATTAGCAAGGAGGCTGAGCTCTGCGACTTCCAGAACCTTGTCAACCTTTATCGCCACTTAATTCTGAAAGTACGTTGCTTTCGTCACACCATATCCATTCCTAACGGCAAGTTACAGGAACTTCAACACGATGCAGTGGAGGACGACACCAATTCAGATCCGGATGACACCGATTCAGATCCAGAAGACACAGTGGATCAGCTCGACTCTGATGAACCTATGGAGGAGTCCAATCCCACTCCACCTCCTTTGAGAGCTGATGGAGAAGTTGATGTTCTGGTGAGTCCATGTCAAGCTTCATAAAACGCGCCCCGCTCATGACGTTACAGTCGGATGGACGAAGTAGTACATCTTCATCCTCGTCAAATTCAGACAAAGTGCAGGTTTTTGTACGTACATTGCAAAGTCTGTGGAATCTAGTGCACTCATCTTACAGCAGTCAATTCATGGGGCGGGATCTCCTTCTCCATCGAAGGTGGGCAGGGCAGCAGAGTCGTCAGTGAGTCGATAGCACCTTTTATCAATGATCTCTCACTCATTCACTAACAGTCTAATAATGGGTCCGATGGATCTCCGTCCCCATCTTTGCCAGGTGGACCTGGGGAAAAACAAGTGAGTTGACCTGACCTTCTCAAAATATCTTTAACTCAGCCCTCCATAAGCCCAACAATGCAACAAATCTGTATCCAGTTAGTATCTCCTCACTTTCTGGCTCTCCCCTCCTCTCAATTCCTACTACTAGGCGGACAGAGTCCTTGATGATGCATGGGATGTGGCGCTTGGTGTCCTCCAGGTACTGTTTTCCCATCTTCCATTACATTCCCTGACACAACCACAGTTTATCTGACATCCCACAGCCCATTCAGCCAAATTACCAGCTACTAACAGTCAACCGACATTACAATAAGAGTGATACTAACGAGCCAGCCGACATTGGCCGACATGGCATGGGCGCCCAATGTTCATTGGTCAGCCGACATTACATTCATATCTGGTCGGCCGACCTTGATTGCTGCAGCTCGGAAAAGGGTTGGTAGTGTTGATAATGAGACAGCCGACATTGGCCAGCATCAAGTGGCTGGGTGATATTGAATCACTATCCATTTGGGCGCCCATAGCACTTATTGTTGTGCAGCCAACACAGGAATCAGCCATTCAATTTGTGGTGATACATGGTCAAGAACAGCATCCGTATTTGATGCCACAATGCCTAGGATGCAGGCTACATGTATACCATCACCCATCCAAAGCAATGAAGGCTTCTGGTTGGAGAATCATCATCTAGTGGTAGAGGAAATGGCTATTTGATGTCTTGTGATAATTCAGGGCGCTGATAGTATCCCCATGCAATTAGGCACCATCCGCAATATGTGAGGGCGCCGATGGTAATTAGTTTGGATCTAACAGCTTCTTGGGCGCGGATTCATGATTCAAGCTTATGTATATGTTGAAAATGTTTGTTCATCACCGAATATGCTCTTATTTGTGTATGGAATCCCAAGGCGCGATTTGGTTCCCTGAATTCTTTGAAGTTCAATTATACTTTGCTGAGAAGAGGCGCGCATAGGCATGGCATAAAACATGGCATTCATCATAAGACATATCTATCTTGGGAACATGGAAACGTAAGCATGAAGGACATGCAGGGATATACAGTAACTAAGAATACAATAACGGTGAGGCGCCCAAAGACCAACCAGTAATTGCACAGAAGGAGAAGGCGCCTTAGGGCTCATGCTCAAGCATGGTCTCGAGTGACTGGAGGCGGTCGCGGAGGTTGTCGATGATTGTCTGCTTGGTGGTCAGATCCTCTCACAGAGCGTCAACATCGCGCTTGAGGGCGTCATATTGGAACTGATCTTGATTCAGCCAGTGGACTGTATAAAGTGTATGAGCAACATACCTGTGACACAAAGCTACCACCTCCAGGGGCTGTATTAAGTGTCTGTTGAATGAGGTTAGCATATGACATAATTTGGGGATAGACTCATGGAACAACAAGAATTGAGGAGGAAACTATGAGGAAGGACATCAGCATAGGAATAGAATCCAGACACGGATGACTTACGACCAGGAATCACCTTGGGGTCTGGATAGTCAACGGCTGATTCAGTGCTCCATCAGATATTGCATCAAGTAAATGCTACGGAGGGCACAAGTGATGACTTACTTTTGACCGAGGCC
>KL197721.1:1074687-1085034 GCA_000697665.1 Jaapia argillacea MUCL 33604
TGCCACAATAGTCACAACTTTGTGGTAACTGTGAATTTGTTGAGCTGACATGCACCACTCCACAACTTGTGGGTGATGCAAAAGGCCATTCCATAGCAACAGGTGAGAAAGAGGGCTTGCAGGATAGTCATCAGATCTACATTGTAAAACACTTGTTGCTGTAAAATATGGGCGACAAGTCATCCAGAATTGAGGGACAAGCCATACAATGATGGGGCCTTTGACTTCAATACTGGAATGAAGCATATCACATCCACCAGTGCTTGATGGACCTCACAAAAAAGTCCCATTGCAAGGTAGTGCCACCCAGTATGGGTGGTCTCCTGTGCATGATACAAGCTCATTTGCCAAGCTCTCATACCTACATGTAGTATCTATAAAGCACCCAGATGGTTTTGAAAGGAGCCTACCAGCAGCCTAAAATCGCTCTGGGGTGCCCCAAAATTGATTCTGACCCTGGGCGCCCTGTAATGCATGCCAGGCCGCACGATTATCAACCCCAAGTTGGCTAGAGAGCTCTTGGAACACACCCGAGGTAGGTCAGCCGAGGTCGGCTGACACATTACTGACCTTATTTTTGTAATGTCGGTTGAGTGTTATAATCGATCACATTTGGCTGAACAGTGTGCATCCCATGGTGGAGATTGCCCAACATATCACTGCCGCTCACCTTTGTCAACTCCCCCCTGCCATTTATCACCAGCTCTGCATATTCCAAAAGCACTTGGATCGCAGTGTTACGATTGGGAATTTACAAGGTTATGACATCCACTCCACAGGACTTGAGGACTTCAATCAAACTTTCAAACGATTTGTCACCCAAACCATGAAGAATATTGAGCTGACTATGACAGACGTCGTCAGCTCCACACCTCATGAGGGAGACTCCGCAGCCCTTGCCAAAGCAAGGGAAGCCCTGCACAATGAGGAGATTGGGTATGATTGTGGTGTGACTGAGTATTGGTCCGTTGCAATGAAGATTGCTCAGGTCTATGGATTGCAAAGTGTTTGGAGTATGCGATTTTTGGGAGTAAATAGTTATCACTTCCTGAGGGCACTCGCGATTTTGTCCGTTTCAATGGATCAATTTCTGATGTGTTCCGATATGTTGGCAGCCTAACATTCACTAGCTTTGAAATGGACTTGTGGTTACATGAGGCCCCCCAACCCAATTTCTTCTATTTCCACTATGCCATGAATACATATGTTATGTACTCACTTGCCTGTCATATGTTCCCATTCAATATCCATTAATGGAGGCTGTCATGTCCATTCTTCTATCCCCCACTGACACTATGCAAGATTGGCATCCTTCCATCATACTGAAGGAATCCAACAATGATTGCACATCCATCTGGACTGGTGTCAGTTGTGTGAATGGTCCACATGAGCAGCACATGCCTTTAAGCTGCCCAAATCAACCCTCCAATGAGAGATCCAGGAAGGAGCTGAGTGAGACGACGTAAGACAGAATAGGATCCAATGGTGATTTGGAGACTCTCATCAGAGGAGCTGTCTGATGCATCAGAGTCTGAATCTTTACTATCTTCTTCTTCACTATCTGATCCTTCTGTATCAAACCTGTCCCTACAGAAGATTTCTTCCAGTGCTTTAATGAGAGCTGCTGCTGGAAAGGGTTCTTTGAGATCATGTGCAGCATTGGCCCTCATGAACCTAGATTCTACTCTAGGGCGAATAGCTCTAGGTAGTCCTCACCAGAAATACTCATTAAACTGCTTCTCATCCAGTTTCTTGTTTCCTAGCAACCAACCTCCAATTCTCTGGAAGCGACGCTGGTAAGATCATACATCTGCAAGTGATCGTATTGATTTACTTCTTGTTTTACGATAGAGATTCTTAATGTCTTGCTTTGTGAATCTTTTCTCATTCTTTTCTTTGTCATAGATTCGCTCCATCTCTTTCCGCAGATTAGTATAGTTGGGGGTGAGATAGTCTGCCAGGGTCTCAACAAGCTCTCACACTGCCTTGTTGCAGTACTTTCTGAGGCCCTTGCATTTCTCTGCATCTGTGGTGATGTGGTTATAGGTTAAGAGTTCCTCATAATGCTCAAAGAATTCTTTGACATATGAGGACTGTCCCTTGAATGTCCTGGGGGCTTGCTTGGAGCCACGAACAGGCATGTCAAGAAAGGAACGCATGCTGGCAGCAGTAGTGACTGCCATTAGGTGAAGACTTGTCTTGATGTCAAGGTTTGATAAGCAGTATGGGTGTGAATAAGAAGCTTTCACCCCCTTGCGATGGGCTCCAGATAACGAGCGAGAAGAGTGCTTCCTATAAAGACCTGAGTTCCTAGGTTAGTAAGCAACCACTCCTGAGTTCACTGGACCAATTATGTGGTCAAGTATCACCCAGTTGTTCAATGGTTAGAGCTTCTTAGGTAGAGTTAAGTAAGAATCAAGAAGTATCTTGTCCTTAGACTTCCAAGTTGAAAGTCAGACAAGATGTGAGAATGGGTAATAAGAGAATAGAAGTCAATGCTCAGTAGCTTAGGCTTCAAGTTTTAGTGTTCAACTATCACTTAGATTGATTCTGTTCAGCTACAGAATACAGTCTCAAAAAATAGTACTAATGGTAGGCACAATCTCCTGTGAGATGGTGGTGGTTACTGGTCAAGATGCTCTCTCTAAATTCTCTCACGCTGCTCCTTTTATACTCCCTTGACAGCCATTGTTCTCTATTTTGAGCAGTGAATAAGAATGCATTGTTCTGGTGAACAATGCTGGCTGAGTTAGATAGAACAAAGAAAGGGCAGGGGCCAGAAGAATAGAGAGCTTGGACAAAGAGAAATGAGACAATGGTCCATGGACAATGGATGACAAGAATGCCAGTCTGAGTACAAAGGCGGGATAAAGAAGACCAGGATTGGCTGGCTATAGTTGTCACCAGACAATGCAATGGCATTGTCTGAGATAGGGCAATGATTTCTAGAACAATAATGATTCAGGTGATCTAGGCCTTGAGGCCTTGAGTCCTGGGCCCTTGTCTAAATAGACCTAGCCCTCTCCTACTGACCCAGCCCTCTCCCATAGGCCTGGGTGTCTTTATTGAATCACTTTTCCTGCAGGTCAGCACCAGCTGAGATTTCCCACAAATCGCTCTTGTCTATCGACGAGCTCCTCCTCCACCAAACGACAACCTCTACATCCCTCGTACCGTTGATTTTGATGGTCCACTCCCAACCAACAATATACAAGCCAACAACAAAGGACCCATAACGCTGGAAGGCGTTGTTGTAGAGGATTTCTGCAGTGCCTTCAGAGTCTACTGTTTTGTGGTAGGGTGTGATGATAGCGGTTTTGGTGGAAGTGTCCATGGCTATGTGTATAGTGTTGTATCCATCTGCTTCTGGTAATCCTGTAAGGAAGTCATTGGTGACAGTTCCAAATGGTCGTTGTGGAATTTCTGTAGGGTGAAGTGGTTCCTGAGTTGGGTGTGTTGTAGGTTTCATTGATTGACAGATAGCGCATCCATCAACATATTCTTTGATGAAGATTGACATTCCAGGCCACCAATAGTCTCTCTGCACAATCTCCAGGGTTTTGTATCGTCCAGGATGTCCTCTGATTGGTGGATCGTGGCATGATCAAACGATTTTTCGTTGTAGGTCGTGATTTTTTGGAATGTAGATCTTTCCTCAGTAGAGGATTAACCCGTCTTCCAAGTTTCATTCCTCTAATCCTTTACTTAAGGATCGAGGTCCTTGTTTTTTGATGACTTGTTTTTTGATGACTTGGATCGCTGTTGACACTTCATCATCGAGTTCCATACTCTTTTGGATTTCATCTTTCAACTCTTGATCTCCAGTAAGTGTCGTGTATGTTAATGCTTGTTGAATATTGAGTCTGATTTGTCAGACAACAGATGGGTTTTTGGTTGTGGCATTCCCTCTTCCGACAGGATTCATGCAAAACAGTGATTTTGTGTCAATCGAATTTGAGAAAAGTTGAGGTCCTAAAAGTATGCGATCTTTATTGTCGGTTTCTACCCCCTCCTTATGGTTAATTTGTCTCGAAAGACCATCTGATTTGTTTATTTTCCCAGGTTTGTAGATCAACGTGAAGTTGAAACGGGTTAAGAACTGGCCCCATCTAGCCTGGCGTCGGCTGAGTTTCTGAGCAGTTGTGAAATATTCCAGATTTCAGTGATCTGTATAGATCTCGATAATATGTTTGCATCCTTCCAGATAGTGTCGCCATGCATCCATGGCTCATATGATCACGAGTAGTTCTTTATTGTATATGTCATAGTTGCATTCAGCGTCGGATAACGATTTCGATAAATAGGCCACAGGGTGGTATTTGTTATCGGAGTCTAGTTGTGTCAAAACAGCCCCTGTAGCATAGTCAGATGCGTCACATTTGATGTGAAATGGTTTGTTGGGATCGGGTATGACCAGAGTTGGAGAGGAAGTGAATGATCTCTTTAATTCCTGGAATGCATTTTCACATTTGTTCATCCAATCCCAGGAGTGATCCTTTTTTGTGAGTTTGAATAATGGTCGTGCAATTTTTGAGAAGTCTTTGATGAATCGTCAATAAAAATTGCAGAACCCTACAAAAGATTGAACCTCCTTGACCGTCTTTGGCATAGGCCAGTCAAGAGTACCAGAAACCTTGACAGGATCCATTTCCACAAGATTGTGAGAGACAATTACTCCAAGGTATTTGACTTTCGATGTTTCAAAAGTGCATTTTTCTGGTTTGAGGAAAAGATTGTTTTCCTCCAGGATGTGGAGAACTTCATGCATTATCTTTCTGTGTTCCTCCAGCGTGTCCGTAAAAATGAGGATATCATCCAGATATATGACGACGACTCCTCAGTCGATGAGGTCTTTGAATAATTCATTCACCATAGTTTGAAAGGTGGCCGGTGAATTGGTAAGACCGAAAAACATGACCATAGGTTTGAATAATCTGCGATTCGTTTTGAATGCCGCTTTCCACTGATCTCCATCTTTGATTCAAACATTGTTGTATCCCCATCGTAGATCCAATTTTGAATAAACTTTAGCGTTCTTTGGTTTATCGATTAATTTGGATATTAAAGGGATTGGATAATCATTTTTGATAGTTTGTGAATTGAGATAGCAGTAATCCTGTGTAGGACAAAGTTTTCCATCCTTTTTGTTGACAAAGAAGAATGGGGAGGAGAGTGGGGATTTTGAAGGACAAATGTATCCTTTTTGCAGTTGTTCTTCTAAGAATGTATCGAGTTCTTTTTGTTCCATAGGGGATAGTGAATAAGTTTTGCAGTTATGAGGTTTCCAATCTTCTTTGAGTTCTATCCCATGATCCCAAATTCTCTCTTTTGGAAATCGTTCCAAAGCCTTGTTCTCAAAGACTTTTCGGTATCTTCAATATTCTGGTGGAACCATTTCTTCGAACATTTTTCCCTTTTTTTCTGAGCATCTTTCAATGCTAATTTGATTGATTTGTTCCCGTGTGCTTGGATTCGTATTCCTGCAGCATGTCTGGTAGGGATTGGTACTTTGTGTCGTTCTGATAGGGGAATATAATCTGGAATGATTGGTTCTACTGGGTCTGGATGACTGGTGATGATTCAATAGGTGCAAATTCCTTCGTGTTGCCATTCATTGGCTATTTGATCTAGTGGGTCTAGTGGTTCCAATTGTTCTGTTAACCATGAAGATGGAATAGGATGTTTGGATGCCTTTCGTAAAGCTCGTCCATTCTTTTTCATAGGTTGTTGCAATACATAAGATGTATCTTGGACCAATTTTGGAGTATACTCCTGGTCTGCAATGACATAAGACGCCCCCTGTTTTGCTGTGTATGACACATGCACAGGTTTGGTTTCGCAAAGAGTAGTGGCAGGTCGATTGGATGGTTTTGCATGAATGGTGCATTGTCCTTGTATGTGGCAGGTGTCAGGACAATGTGTAAACTTCAAATTGAAGTTTTGCCATTCAATTTCTGGATTATGTTTGTGTAACCAATCGGTTCCTAAAACAATATTCTCTTGTCCTAGGTTGGTGATGTAGAATCGATTGGTTTCGACGTGAGAAGTATTTTTGGATCCCTTGATTTTCATATCAAGTTCCACAAAACATTCAATTTTTCCATCACAATTTTCTGTGTCGTCGATGTTGTAAACTGGAATAGGTCGTTCCAGTTTCTGGATGTTCATGCGATGCTTTTTAGCAAATCGGGTATTGATTAAGTTTCCAGTGGCTCCACTGTCGAGTAGAGTTTTTGTTACAGCGCTTCAGTTCTTTCCAATGAGTTCCACTTCGAATCATAAGGAAGGAATTCCATGTTTCTTCAGAGTGGATACACAAATTGAGTCAGGAATATCCATGTGTAATATATTGTATCTATTGTCCGATGAAAGAACCTTAGTCCATGCCTTTGCATCTGCTGTCAATGCTAGGCGCTTTAAAAACCCGATTTGGAGAACTCATCTTTCATGGCCATGAAAAGTTCTCCCTGGTTGTTGTGGGGTACTCAGGGTTTGTAAGTTCCGAGTGAGGGGTAGTTCGGGACAACATGAGGGTGAATCAAGTGAAGGAGTACGCAACGAAAGAGGGGGACAAGTCGGAAGTCAAGTAACTGAGGTAAAACATACTGAGTATTCCTCGGAAGCGAGTGAAGTCCTATCGGAGGTGTATCGGACTGAAAGGGGAAGTGCACAGAAGCCTCAGAACGAGCAGGATCTATAGTAGTCAATCTCGGAAACCTAAAGCGAGTGTCTTCCTGATCAAGGACTCAGTCCAAGAGCACAGACATGAGGTGGAGAAGTCGATAAGCGATGGTGTGGAGAGTGATACGACCCCTGAAAATAGGAGGGGGGGCCTGATCAGATTTCAGACAAAATTTGGATTTTGAAGGCCTCAAAGCCTGATTTTTCACAGACATTTGAGCTCTCAAAACAGCAGAGGCCTGATGGAATCCGTGGACAAAATCTGGGGGACATTGCAAAGGCCTGATGGCTGAGCAGACAAATTTGTGGTATTGAGGGCCAGTTTTGGGGGGTTCGAATCTCGTGAGTGCCACCAGCAGGCCTGATGCCAAAACCCAGACAAAAATTTGGGATTTTGACCTCCATGCCTGATGTTAGGGGCGGACAAAAAAAATGTGAAGTCGCTGAAGCCTGATTTTTCATGGACAAAAAGACCAAAATCGCCGCGGACAAAAAGGCCAATTTCAGGAGAAAAAAAATCAGGCCTCCCCTCCTATTTTCAGGGGTCCTAGAGTGATGTAAGTGTTTTGTAAATCCCAGAGTATCGGATCATCGGAACGTGTTGTGGCAGTGTATCGGGACTCGGATCATCGAGGTAAGAAGCTTCCTGATAAGATTGTCGAGATTCTGGGGACGTGCAAGGTTGTAAGTCCAAGGTGGTGAAGGAGGAGTTCTGAGTCGAATCGGGTGTCTCGGAGTCCTATGAACGTTCGCATCGGGTGCATCGGAGTTGTATCGTCGGGACGAATACGTTCCTAACTTGATAACGTCGGAATTCCCGATACTGAATGACGTGGAGGCGAGACGGTGAACAACTAGTCTTGGGTCGAATTCCGATGTTCCGGACTCCTATGAACGTTTGCATCGGGTGCATCGGAATCGTATCGTCGGGTCGAATACAGTCCTAATCGTAGAACATCGGAAATCCCGATACTGAGCAATGTGGAGGCGAAATGTTGGACATCTGGTCTCAGGAGGAATCTCAGAGTTGGAGCGGATAGGAAATTCCGACGTCATCCGGAATACGATCGAATCGTTAGGAGAATTGGGCGTGCATTCGGATGTTTGGATATTTCCGAGTTCGGAATGACAAGGGAGCAAATTACTGAGAGTCGAGTTTCGTTTGAGATGGGACTGAGTGCCGTGTGGTTGTCAGGAGTGAGGGAATGGGATGTCAGGTCCGAAATCGTATGAAACTGGTGAGTTCAACTCAATCTGAAGAGAGGGGATGTCGTATACTTGATTCGATGGAGTTACAGTCAAAACAGTATAATGGTGCAATTCCGCTAGTAGGCGGATTGGGTTCCCCACATCGTCTTCTGGGATTTGAGTGACCAGTTTCTTGATCTGATCGATGATAGAACCAGGCTGTGCATCTTTCTCAGTTGCATCAGCTGTTCTGGTTTGAAAGGATTTGCCCTTTTTCAAGGGGCACTGTCCAGAGAAGTGGCCTGGTTTGCAACAAAAGAAACATGCTCCTTTCTTTTGAAGTTCGAGTCGTTCTTCGGGAGTGAGCTTTTTGAATCGCTTTTTGGGTCCAGTTTTGGCTGCATCAACATCCATAGGGACTCCTTGACTATAGTCCCTAGATGGAGCCCACCAATTGGTCTGGAAGGCTGAGGGATAAATTGATCCTTTTCCTCTCCCTTCATGCCAAGTTTTCTCTGCTGCTGCTGCTTCTCCTAGTAACTCGAATTTGGCAGCCATATCTTGAAGAGATGCTAAGCTTTCTGGTGGATTCAGTAGTTTAACAATTCGTTTGAGGATTTCCCATTTGAGCCCACATTTGTAGGCTTCCATGAGTCCTATGTCGTTAAATCCAGTATGCCTTGCTAGTTCATTGAAGGTGGTGGTGAAAGAGTCGACTGAAAACCTTCCTTGTTTAAGGTTTTGGATTTGTGTACGAGTGGATCGTCCTTTATCAATTTCTGCAAAGTCTTTTTCCAAGGTTTTGTAGAATTCTTTGACGTCCAAGAGTGATTCTGTGTCTGGGTTGTATTTGTTAACCCAATTCATTGCCCATGATCCTGCTGGTCCATCCTTCATGTAGGATAGTATGAAGGCAATTTTGGAAAATTCGGTAGGGAAGTCTTTGGGTTTGGCTGCAATGAATAACTTGACTTCAGAGACGAATTTGGCTGTCTTTTTTCTGTCTCCAGTAAATGGAGTAGGAGGAGACAATTGTGGTCCTTTCGAGTCTCCTGCCATATCGTTGTCCAAATCTTCTGGTTGATTGTCTGGGTGAGGGTTGGGGGATCCTCTAGGTGGATCGGGAGATCGAGATTGAGCGGGAGGTGGACGATATGATCCGAAGTGATGAGGGATTGGTGTAACAATGGGTACACCAGTTGGGTACTGTGGGGCTGGTTCTTGGATTTCTGGAACAAATACAGAGGATGGTCCTGCAAATGTTTGTTCTGGTGCAGTTACAGTGGGTGTGTAAACTCCGAATGCTGCTAGAGGAGTGGATATTCTTGGGACTTCGAGAGATAATGGTGTTGAGCTTTGCAGTGATCTAGAAGCTTCGCTAATCCCTCTCCTTGATTTTTCTTTTGCAACTCGTGGAATAGATGGACCTGGTTTTACGAGTTGCTGAAGATAACTTTTTAACGTTGGTAGGTTTCCGTGAGGTGGATATTTGTCTTCTGGAAGAAAATGATATACAGGTTTATCTTCTCCTGTCCAAACTGCAACTGGTTTGCCTTGTAGACACGGAGTATCATAGATATAGTTGTAAGTGAGATTGTCTCCGTGTTCTCCTAGATCGTTTAAGACTAGGCTGAGGGCAGGGAGTGTCCACTTGTCGGGAAGGGTAAGGAATCTACTGGATGGGGGTAGACCTTCCATGGTGGTGTGAAGAGGTTATCTCGTAAGAGACAACCAATTTTTATAGGTTCTGAGTGACGTATTCCTCCTCTAGTCATCGTACTATTTTGCTAAGGGCGACGCAAAAATAGACTGTGATGTTGAGATTGATGAAGTGCATGAAGGGGAGGATGAATATGTCATTTTTAACCAGGGATAATCCGATTTTTTGGATGGTAGTCCAAAACAATAGATCGACGATGAAGTCGATGATGATGATGAGAAGACTGGCGAAGATCAGATGGATCATAGTGTTGGAAGGCGTGGTGGTAATCGTCTAACTTCTCTATAACCTTCGTTGGATAATGAGGTTAGAGTAAGTTGCAAGGTAAGTAGAAGGGAGATCTTGTTCAAGTGTTAAAGTTGTTACTTCAACGAAGTACTGCACACTGTTGAGTACTTTTATCCCCTATATAAGGGTATACCCGGGCTGTACAGATTGCCTATTTCACGATCCACCCGGAGTACAGATGTAGTGTAGAATAGGGTGTACCCAGGTTACAGCCAGTCCCTAAAGCAGGGTATACCCAGTTGACTATGGAATACAAACTACACCTATCTGAGGGTGTAACCAGTCAGACATACTATACAGATATGACTTGGTCTAGGGCATACCTGGTCAGGTGAGTCATACAGACTGTACTGATGAAAGGGTATACCTGGTATACACCCAATACTGCTACCACCTAGGTCAGGGCATACCTGGTCAGGTGGGGTATACACATTGTATTGATGGGAGGGCATACCCAGTGGGCCCCTAAT
>KL197722.1:0-81090 GCA_000697665.1 Jaapia argillacea MUCL 33604
GGGTACACCATCTTGTAAGCCGTATCTGTATACAGATTTGCCTTCAGGTATGACATCTCCACACAGAATCTGTATACAGATTTGTTGTCAGGTACACTGTCTTGTAAGGTATATCTGTATACAGATATGCCTTTGGGTACACCGTCTTGTAAGCTATATCTGTATACAGATTTGTCATCGGGTACACTATCTTGTAAGCCATATCTGTTTACAGATTTGCCTTCAGGTACAACATCTCCATGCAGAATCTGTATACAGATATGCTGTCAGGTACACCATCTCTTCAGCCATATCTGTACAGATTTGACCACTGGATAGACCTCTTCCACAAGGGATCTGTATTGGGTGTCTGATCGGGTACACCATCTCTTAAGCCAAATCTGTACAGATTTGACCATCAGATAGACCACTCTCATCAGGGATCTGTATTGGGTGTCTGATCAGGTACACCTCCTCTTAAGTCATATCTGTACAGATTTGACCCCCCAGGTAGACCACTCTCATCAGAGATCTGTATTGGGTATCTCATCAGGTACACCATCTCTTAAGTCATATCTGTACTGATTCTACCCCTGGGTAGACCACTCTCATGCAGAATCTGTACCTCAGGTACACCATGTCTTAGGCAATACAAACACCTCGGGTGGCCCTCAGGTACACCATGTCTATGGGAAATTTGTACACTTGGGTATACCATATGTTAAGGGGGAAAAGTGCAGAACAGAGTGATTGAGCCATCCACAATACAGAGGTTGGCAGATGTGATGGAGGGCGTCGTGAAGAATGAGCAGGCCACAGAGTGTTTGTGCATGAATTCCCCATCCATCAGAGCCAACACAAACTCAAAATGGTTTCCAAACTCTGAGCTGACTAGCATTTCCACATTGCAGAACAGAGCTGGATCTGACAGACCTGGGGGTTTTTGAGGCTTGGGAATGATGCATGTGTGGCAATCCGATGGTTCATATCCGTCAGGGAACCATAAATCACAATTTGAAATGTGACTAGCCATGAAAAGGTAAACTTCCACCAACAACAGAGACTCCACTGAATTTGGAAGGAGAGGATACATGGGTGTTCCATGGTGTAGCTGTTTGAGTAGTTTCGCCCAGCCTTTTGCAATATGCCATTCATGGCATCGTCAGCATGTATTGGACCATGCAAGATGATTCAAGTATTCATCCACTGGAATCATCTCAAAGATGAGCAGGTCAATATCAAGGGGTAAACCTATTGAAAACATCTATGGTCAATTAAGCAAGCTTGATTTCAAAGTATAAGACCCTTATGTGCAATGGAGAGAACACTCATTCCTGTATCAGTACTTGGTGTATTTCTGATATGATTGATGGTAGAACGATTTAGATAGCCACAACACAAAGTGAGACCGTTGTCACCATCCTTGGTCACAGAGGACTTGTGACTCAGATATTATCACATAATGGGTGCAGAATGTATGCAAGGCAAAGAAAAAAATCCAGTTTCAAAATACAAGATGTCAATAGGAACATGTAGTGGACCATATGCCAACAAAGCCAACACCACTCAGGTGTTCAAAGTTATTCAGATGTTTCTCGAAATGTTCAGTCAGGTTTGAAATCGCTCTGTACTGCCTCCCCCAAACTCTGGCTTCACCTATCAAATCACGACCTCTGGTACAACTATCCTTCACATCGTAACCATCATCTTCATCACCTTGCAAACCATTGTCACCACCACTATCATCCTCAGACTCATCATCATCCTTTTTACCAAGTAAATCCACCACTTTCCTCCACTCCTTCTTACCCATCACCCTCGTCAATTCCTTTCCAAGCTCCCACACAACATCCCAGAATGTAACACCTTTGGGATTGGTGACAATGAATGGTGTCGACACCGGCGTCATCCTTATGGTGAGAGATATCTGTCGAGGACAGGCAAAGTAGAAGCATGCAATGGTGTGTTTGTGCACATATGAATCTGGATCCAACGCCAATGTGAACTCGAAGGGATCACAAGTTTGGGACATCACAAGGGTTTCGATCCAATACAGTAGTTGTCCAGGTTGTAGTTGGAGAGGATTGTAAGCTGGAGGCAGATCGCAAGTTCAATCCAATGATCGACTGATTTGGTGAGGAAAACAAATGTCTCAGTGCTGTATATGACTGGCAACAAAGTGGTAGATCTGAATTGGCAGAAGAGCGTCGCATGTATTGGGTCAGAGGGAATGGGTTGGAACACCACAACCCATGTGATCCAACAAGTTGAACCAACCAATGGTATTGTAGAAAACGCGAAATTGTTTAGAAATGGTGGACCAGCTGATGTGGGAGGTATAATCTTCTGTGGCAATGCAAGTGAAGATATGGAAGGTAATGTCATGTGGTGAGGCTGTGGTTGCAAAACTTGAGTGGTCGTACAGCATAAGCAGAAACTCTCTGACCATCCATTGAATAGTTTAGTGCAGGCTCAGCGATTAGGGCTATTTCCAACGAGCTATACCTTATGAAAAGAGTTGGCAGCAAGACCGAAAGTTGACTTTGAAAGATGCAGCCACCCACTTATCACTTCAAAGACAATCCTTTGCTAACTGATATCGTGCATGTGGTTATCACGAGACGTCATGCATTCGTAACATTGATTATCTAAGTCCACACAACAAAGTAAAACCTACAGCTGTTACGAGCGCCTTAGTGTTAGCGAAGGTAGCGAGTAAGACTTGTAAGTCCTTTGGATACTTTCGCTTACCAGATACTCAGGCTACGATGATAGAAGTGGTAGAGGATGACGAACGAGAGCGAACCAGTTAAAGGGTACAGGCTAAGAGGCTGTATTATTCAAGTGGACGAGCTTAAGGAATACAGGAGGGCAAGAGCGCCTTATATACTAGGACCAGAAGGAGAGAACGTAGTAGAATGGTATAGAAGGCACTAGGAATAGCGTTCAGGGAATACCAGGGAACATAGTAGAACGGTAGAGAATAAGGTGGAAGGTCCAGGGAATCAGTAACCTGCCGAAGGAGGTATAGAATGGGAAGACAAGTTAATAATAGTACAGCGAGATATAAATAGAACGAGCCTGAGATAAGGCACGATAAGACAAGATAAGATGTCCAGGATAAGATAAGATAATGAAAAAACGAAACGGGTATGCAAAGTTGTAACAACAGCAACAGTGATTGGACACACATCTGTTCATATCAGGAAATTCCTGACAGTGACAAATACAGCCAAATAGTTCATAAATGCCAGATGTGTTTGCCTCATTTTCTGCTCTCAACACTCATGATCTCATGGATGGCTGGCCGACAAGTTTGGTATGGGTGAATTGCCTTATGTCGCTGGATGGATGAAGTGTTATGGTACATGTGAATTGCATTGTGTCATGCATCATCACATTCTAGGCCAGCATCATATCCATGAGGTTGTTGAGATTCAACTCTAAACCTTATGTCAAACTTGGCATACGCAGCTGTAAGTGTTTGTTTTCCTCCATATTGGGTACTGGTACATGGGCTTTGTTATGGTTGGTGGCTGGCATTCAGGTAAGTCCATTTTTTGTTGTGTTTGGTTCTGCTTAATGCTGTGGAACCACAACCGTTGAACGTTCTGGTGAGTTGCAAACTCTCTGTAAGTGTTTCTAATCACGCCCTTTCAATATTCTGGTGAGTCATCATCTGTCAGTAAGTGTTTTTGATCTTTGTTACTACCCTGCCAATTGTCGTAGCCGGCGCCTGCACCTCCATCCACGCCCAGTTGCGGCGGAGTGGGATATCCTTCAAAGGATATCTCTGTGGGTTGCAATAGAACAACCGCAGGCAACCCAATGTGCGTGGTGGACATCCTCTCAAGAGGGTGTTTGGTTCTGCTTAACGCCATCGATTCACGACCTTTCAACTTTCTGGTGACTTATAATCCATCGGTAAGTGTTTTTGTCATTTGTTACTACCTTCCACTCATTGTCGCCAGCGCCTGCACCTCCATCCACACCCAGTTGCAGTGGAGTGGGATATCCTTCGAAGGATATCTCTGTGGGTTGCAATAGAACAACTGCAGGCAACCCAATGTGCATGGTGGACATCCTCTCAAGAGGGTGTTTGGTTCTGCTTAATGCTGGCGATTCGTGACCTTTCAACTTTCTGGTCAGTCATGATCTCTCAGTAAGTGTGGTTCTGGATCATTGATACACTGCTAATTGTCGTTGCCAGCACCCACTATGCATGGTGAACATCCTGTCAAGAGGGTGTTTGGTTCTGCAGAATGGAACACACTCTCAAGAGGATGCTTGATATGGTTAAGTTATGTGAATGCCGGTAATCAAAGATCTCTCATTGTTCAGTAAGTTATGTTTATATGATAAATCTGTTTCTTCTTTGATACCAACCCTTGCCATCGCTGGCACCTGTCAACAATGATTTTTGGTCCTGCTCAACACCGGGGAATGACAAGTTCTCATCGTTTAAGCAAGTTGTGTTTTTTCAGTAGTTATGTCTCGTTATATTTCTGCATGTAATGTACCTCCTGAACCCCAATAAAATATATCACCAATGGTTTCTTTTACCATCCTTATCAATTTGGATGCAGTCCAGGATAAGAACAATACATTGTACAAGGCACAAAAAGAGGTACCAACATCAAAAATTGTGTACTACATATCTATGTCCATATCATCCCCCGAATTATCAACCAACATGGACAATGATCCACCCCATGAACATGATTATATTGCCAAGCTGCCTTATCTGCCTTTTGCTTAAGCTTGGCTGCAGCTTGCAGGGCATTGAGTTCGGTTTCACGTTCTTCACCAGATTTCCAAATATATTGGAGTCTGGGAACGGGATATGGAATCCAATAATGTTGACACAAGTATGTAGTCGATGTAAGCATAACCCAGGCTGGTTTATCCTGCCAATCTGTCAACAGCCGGCATCGATCACAGATCCATTGGAACTTGTAGGCCTTCTTGACGTTCTTCATGCGAGAGTAAACATGAAGTGAACTCTGCTTGCAATCTAAAGAAGGGCAGGGAGGAGCTGGAATGCCATATGGACACATATGCGAATTGGAAAAAACGAGCATGTGGGTCTCAATGACTTTGATTGTTTTGGCGATGGTGGGAGGAATGGTCAAAGATGGAGCAGTAGACAATGTGATTGTAGATGATGTGATTGTAGTTGACGATGGAGTGGTCAGTGATGGAGCTGCCAATGACGGAGCAGTTGACGATGGGGCGGTTGAAGATGGAGTGGTTGACAATGGAGTGGTTGATGATGGAGCAGTAGTTGACAAAGGATTAGTGGTCAACGAAGGAATAGAAATTGAGAGTGAAGTCTTCGATTTGAGTGGATACCTAGATTTGGGATTTTTTGACTTCAACTTGGATGATCCTGATGCAGAGGAAGGACGGGAAGACAATTGATCGATGGAAGGAGCAGAAGTGGCATCGATGGAATTTGGCAAGGACAGCTTAGGAACTGCAGTCGACAATTTGTCGTTCTTGGATGTATTGTCAGCGATATGTTTGATATGCTTGGTGATCACGGTGATGGGTGTGTGGATTAATGCTCGCATGTCTGCAGCAAACCCAGTTTCCACAGTGGAATAGATGTTGGTGGTGTAAATGATGGAATTGGTGACGGTCTTGGCAAGATTCAGCACAATGTTGCTCAGGATGACAGAACCGCCACAGAAGGTGATGATGCACGAAAAATGATTTCTTAAAGAGTGAACCTGTTTCAGCATAATGTTTGTGAATAAATAAGCCAATATGCACATCTTCACCAGGTCTTCAAGAGCCAAACAGGAACTGGACACAGACATAAGGGGGCCACACGTCAAGAAAAAGGACCCTTTGGTACCAGTCATGTCTGGCAATGTGTTGAAGAACTTCGGTCTGATAAAAGACTCTATCACCTATCAATTACCAATCAGATATGTTCATGTTCACAGAAGACAAATCATGCAACTTACCTGATATGCAGGAGCCGAAATGAAGCCCTTTCAAATGGTACCTCCAAAGACCAGATTTCCTGTAGAGGTGTCAGAATGGGTGTTGAATATAACGAAAAGATTGCATTGGCTATAGAGCGACATAAAAAGTCGGACCTCATTGCCAACCATATCACCCTTATGCATGTTGGATGCCAATGTAAGGTTGAGCCAGTGAAGCTAGGATAATATAAGAACAAGAAACAACTGATCTGACCAATAAGTAAACTTACAATAGACAGATTGAAACGAAACTCCTCAGCTACGGTTAAATGGACGAGGTGTTGCAAGATGGAGCTTCAAATACCATAATTAAGGGTAATAATGATGGTGGGAGTGATTCGCTTCTGGAAGACGTATCTCTCATACTTGGTATGGAGTATTTCGTACTGTTAAACCATGTCAAAATCGAGGAACAAGATAGCTTGAACAGACTCACCAGAGGAAATGTCAGAGCAAGCATGTGACACAGTGGACATAAGAAAAGGTTACGATTGAAACCACCAAGCGGCAAAAGACAACCAGACGATGTGGGAGCCCTGGCAAGACATAGTCTGGCTTGACAGCCTAAGCAGACGATGATATCGCTGACATCACCACAAGCCCAACAAGACTAAGATTGTAATCAACATGAATGCAATGGCATGGTGGAATAGAAGAAAACTACCTTAATTGAAGCATTTATCTGAATAGTGATACAGTGAGACAATAATTTCGTAACAGACGAAGGGGAAACTGGACATACCATCTTCTCGGCACCTTGCAATTCCTTGGTCTTGTAATATTCAGTGAATTCCTCTACCCTAGCCCTGACTCCAATGACCAGTCAGATGATAGAACAACAGTTGAGCAAGGGTAACCAACCAATCTCAAAACTCTGATTATCTTGTTGAAGTACGAGTTCATCATCCAATTCCACTGCGTCCTCATCTTGTACCTCATCTAACGAGCCAAAAGAGACATCCTTGACATTGCCACCTTCCATCAGATGAACAAAACATGAGAGATTCCACAAGAAAAATGCCAATGCAGAACTCACCTCAAGCGTTAAGAGTCACAGCCGTTGTGTGAACAGACTGTGCGCTGGTGTCTGCAGCAGGGGCCTTCCTTTTGGATTTGGTTCAGGATGGAGCAGGGGCAGGAAGAGTACCATATTTTCCACCAATAGCACCACTCATTGTAAAGGTGATGAACATTGACAGTAGAAAACAGAGGAACGAAGGAATGAGGCAGGAACTAACCAAATAAGGTTTACACAGATTTGGGGCGAGACCTCTATACACACACGTGGCATCAGGATGGTACTCATCTCAGCGTTTGCAATCCAAGTAAAGCGCAGAAGATTCAATCCAACATGCCTCCCAGACACAAGATTATGGCCATTCCTGGCCCTGTATTTCCAGACGACCTTACAGTCACTCCCTACACTTCTGACTGCAACATCCTATACACCACCACTGAGACGACCGATCCTGACTTTGTCATAGTCATGCAATATTCGCAGCTTGTTGTCAAGGACCTGTTCAGATTCCAAAGGAGTAGCAAATTTCAGAACTGCTGTATCCCATCATCGTATGCTCCTCACATCTGGTTTGTCAATCACCTCCACACATATGGCATGCTATGGCACCACTTGCACGAGGATTGGGAGTCCATCAGTACTTCTGGATGGGACAAGCTCAGTGTTTATCTGACAAAGGTTATGATTCAATTCTTGGGAATGGCTGACAAGGCTAACACAGCAGATCAAATGTCCACAAAGTGGAGATGTTCATTCTTTGACAAGTTCCTTACTCGAGAATTCTTTGGAGTACCTCATGTTCCTGCAATGGCAGAGGCTGAGTTGAAGAAAGATCACAGCCAAAAAATTGACCTCAGTGCTGACCCTTTTACACTTGGTAAGCCCAACCTCCTGTTGATGTGGGGAACTAACTATCATGGAATTAGATTGGACAAACTTTTCTCAACTCAATCACATCCATTATGGTCGTCTCGAGAACGCCACTCGCAACATGAAGTTTACAAACACAAACGATTGAATTCAATACATCAAGATGTTTCAAGAGTACATACAAGAGGATCAAGAACGGTACCCACCACCACCCAAATCGCCAGAGAAGAAGTCCAGAAGATTGTCGAAACACAAAGCTGTGGAGATGAGTCTGTGGAAGGACAAAATGCAGGTGCTAAGAAACATGGTCGATCCACAGGGAAGGGAAAGGGAAAGGCAGGGAAAGAAAAAGCTGGGCACAAAGTTGATATCAATCCACCTGCTGAACTCACTGATGATGAAGGTAACATCAAGTCAACCAACCTCATTTCAGAAAGGTTATACTAACTGTACCATAATGTAGAACAAGACTGCGCGTGTCCAGGAACCTCCTCCCATAAATGTGGTCGATCCACAGGGAAGGGAAAGGGAAAGGCAGGGAAAGAAACAGCTGGGCATGAAGTTGATATCGATCCACCTGCTGAACTCACTGATGATGAAGGTAACGTCAGGTCAACCAACCTCTTTTCAGAAGATCATACTAACTGTACCCTAATGTAGAACAAGACCATGCACATCCAGGAACCTCCTCCCATAAACAAAAGATGTGACAGAAAGGTGAGATGGTCAGGACACAATCTATTAGATCAAGGAACTAATTACAACCAACCCATAGTTGTTGAACCTGAACCAGGAAGGAAGCCAGTGTCTCGATCTCGAAAGATTGGTGAGTAAAGCATCTTTGCAATATGGATAACAATCTCATGAAGTGAGTAGGTGTCAAAGACATAATATCAAATCCAAATTTATTGATGTTCAAATCCGGTGACAAGTCGCTCGATACCCTCCTGGCACCAACCAAATTTGTTATTCGTCTTCCAACCAGAGGACAGAAACATGATGTTCTGACTGGAGGGAAGAAAGTCGAACCTGTACCCTCTGGATCTGGTGAGCCACCTATGCACGCGAACAAATTGATCGATAAGAAGCCAAATGCACCCTCTACCACAATGCCCAACATCACACTCACAAGATACACATCACAGTACTCATTGCCATCACCGACACCGCCAGCTCGCTCACTCACACCATCCCATCACTCTCTGTCCACAGGAAATCCAGACAAATCCCTGGACGACGAAGACTCAACCGTTGAGAAATCCATGGGTCTGGCTAACCTCAATATAGGAAATCAAGTTGAATCCCAGGATGACAAAGATCCAACCATCGATGAATCCATGAACCAGGTTGACATTGAAACAAGTGGGGAGGGCGACAAAGTGGATGAGGTAGATGAGGACGCAGAGATGACATTGGATCGGCCTCATATCCAGTTATTCACACAACAAGGTAATGAGTCCGAAGAGCCCTCTGGTGAGTTATGACAAGAATTTGTGTCTGTTACATGAATCTCTCTGAAATGTTCAATACACTAGACATGGATATCTCTCCAGTTCAATCTTCCAAGAAAGCACAGACTGCAGACGTCAGGTTTCAACCACTTCAAGGATTTGACCCCACGGAAAACAGCCACAATATAGCAGATGGCAAAGAAGAACCAGAATCGAGTTCCAATCAGGAACAGTTCATGCAGCAACATGAACAGATGATTGATGATGCCAATATGAGCAACTTGGGTAAGCACCCTTCAACTGCCTTTAGTTAACCATCTGACACGAACACCACTTTCAAAGATGAGTGAAAGTATATTGGTGCTACTTTGCTGAAATCTTGTATGTGTGGCACTTGCGACTACTCCACAAATTTGTAATCAATTTCTACATATGTTGTTTGACCAAAGCCGAATCCATTCCATGATTTTCATTTCTACAAACATATCATTAAGTCGAAACAGCAGCCTCAGCAACAGCATGGGGAATGGTGTCCACCAGAGTCCATTGACCCACGCCACCCTTTGTGGCATATGCCTTCCAATGGCCAGGATCACCAGCAGCCACTACATTTGTGGTCATACCATGTTCATCTTTATCTGCATGCCAGAACCAATGAGCACCTTGAGACAATTCAACCAATAGGCAAAAACCAGGGAATACAAAATTGGACTGAAACCGGCTCATCTAAACAGAACAGTCAGCCAAGATAAATTGAATCCAGACAATGAACAAAACACAGACATTTTTTGGACGCTCCATAACCCAACCATGGGAGGCAGACTCATCATTGTCCAGATGAGTACCTGCACAATAAGCAAAAGTAGCAAAGGAAGAGGTTTCTGGTTGGCCAACAGCATTCAGCATCTTGCATTTCAAAGCCTTCTTCTGGAAATACAACAATTAGCATCTTTGTGAAGGTTCACAAAACAAAACATGGCACATATTGCTAGAGAGCGAGATGAGGAAGGAAACCCCTCATAAATTCGAAGTTTATGGACTGAATGACTGAATCGAGAAGCGAAGTATTAGATGCCATATAGATCAATGAAACAAAGCATAAACTCTCACGAGGAGACAATTTCTTCATCTGACATCGCAGTTGTGACTGGTCTTTGATTTTTTTAATGGTTTTGAGACTCTCCCTTCCTGTATTCAAATCTGGGACTCAGATACCAGGCTGATATGTGTGACCATACACCGCCTGAAGCCCTTGAGACTTCACCATGACACCACCTTGAGGAAAATGTCGATCGAAACTGCTCTGCTGGCTTCCACATATAATGTCAAGATTTGTCTGTGCAATCAAGAAATACATTCACGTACTATACATAATGAACGGCCGCCTTCATTTGAGTAGTAACCAAGGTGGAATTCTCTGGCAAGTAATGGTGATGTAAGACATCCAAATTATGCACAATTGCACCAAACTATACGAATGGTGAGCAATGAATACAGAAAGAAGTCAAAAATAAAACAATACTGACCACTTTAGACCAGGACGGCTTGCAATCCGATCGAGAAGTCTTTTCCCAGAAAACAAGAGTATATTTTTTTGACTTGATGGTACTGCTGGCATCTGGGGCACAGATACAATCCCATTTGGTGAGATCCAGTAAGACAGCATCGGTTTTGGAGAAAGCCTCTGATTGCAAACCGAGCTGATAAAGGACATTAGTTTCCACAAGATGCTTATGCATCAAAGGATCAAGATTGTTGCATCTAAACAATACAATATCCCGACACTGTAAGCTATGTCTTCAAAAACCAAGAAGTGAAAACACACCTTTCAAAACCAATCCATATAGCAGTTCTGGCGTAGTGGCGACCAGCATCATACACAATTTTCATCTCCTCAGATGCAAGACGAGATTCTAGCGGAACAGTAGATAGTTCATCAGACAGCAACTTCTTCTTCTCATCACCTTGGAGACAGTCCCAAATACTGGACCACACAGAATACAACAAGGAAGGTTGAAAGGGATCATTGGCCAGATCTTGCTGGATCTAAGAAGACGAAGTCAGTAGACTAAAACACCATAGGTGAAAAGTAGGTTCAACCATATTCAATACAGATTGCACTGCATCACCCTACACAAAGGATAATCAATATGATCGAATGACCAATAACCAGTCATCCATGTACAGCTACCACATTCCTGCCATTCTGATGGCGAGCAACAAGATCCTTCAATCTCATCTCTCCAACCATATGCCAAAAAGCCAAAGGATTGGCAAAGGAATACAGAAGTTTATTGCACATGTCTGCATCAGAGGTTCTTGTTGGCCACAGTTCCTTAATCAACTGAAGTAACTGATCGACCACGCAACGCTGCAAACGATCCAAAGCAGGAGGCAACACTGAAAACCCATCAGCATAAAGAAAAACCAGTGGTACAGATTGACCACCTTTGCGACTGAAAGGTGGACAGGTTAAAGTGGGATCCCCAGACAGCAACCTATATTCATTGGTGGACATGTAAATATGCCGTCCTGAAAGAGAAAATCAATGACACAAACAAGGAAATACCACAATAACTACAAACCAATTGGTTCCTCTTCAGATGTGGAATCCAATGAAACAGACGTGAGCACCAATGGAAACAATGTTGGTGAAGGCAGAGGACTGTTTTCAAACAGTGAGGTATTCAAGAGTCCATAAGACGAGTCATCCAATGATGGGGTAAGGGGCTGCTCAGGAGGGTTCAGACAAAGTTTGGCAAGATGCACAGGCTGAGATGTATCAGATGTACCACCAGTATCGGCACGAGGACACTCAGATGCAAGAGGGAGTTCCTCAGACATGGAGAAGGCTGATGGAAAGAGAGAAGAGAACTTGATGTGATTGATAATTGATAAAAGACACAGGTTGGGTATACACAACGACAACAACACACAACGCCCCAAAAAACATGACAAGGCCAATAGAACCCTGGCTAAGGGAAAAGGGAATAGACTCAAGTACAATACAAGAGAGACAACATAAGAAAAGCAAGGAACTGAAGGTGGAGAGATCCCAATGAATCAGTCACTACACACAAAAATACAGAGGAGCGAAGGCAGTTGAAGTGAGGTGGCGGAAATGAAACCAAAACAAAGGCATGCGAAAACACACCTTACATCAGCAATACCCAGAGACGGTCGCACGCTCAGCAACAACTAAAGTGTGGGACTAAGCACGTGGGACTGTAGGGATGATTAAGGCATCCCCGCACATCCCTAGCAGAAGATTTTTGCTATAGACGATTCCTTCCTCGTACCTCAGGGAATCGTAACTATGTACTCTATTGGCACCCCACCCCATTCAGCCTGCCAAGTTGCTTGGAGGAGCTCATTCCTCTCTGCAGCCTCCTTTGAGATCTTCTTCCATGTGAGGGCAAGGTTGTACAATGCTCGAGATATTGTAGCCAACGAAACTTCAATATCCCGGATTTCAAGTAGATCAGTCTGAATCTCGTCCAAATACATGGCGGGGCAGCGTTTGATGAGTAAATAAAGGTAATCCATGTCGGTTGCATCGAGAGATCGAGGGCGGCTCCGTTGGCGTGCTGTTGGATTGTTGACCGTGCCGTGGTCATCGTAGAACTTCAAGATATTGTAGACAGTGCTGACAGAGTAGCCAGAGAGTTCGGAGATCTCAGCAACAGACTTGCCAAATTCATAGCACCATCGGACCATGAGCTCTCGCAGCTGTTCGGTGGTGTGTGGTGGCATTGTCCAGTGCCAAATGCCAAACGGACAACAGACGTCACGCAAACTCAATTTGGAACTGCCTTATTTGGCATGCTTCTCATGACTAAGCGCGAATTCCTACGAATCGATTCCAGTTTTTTATGCAAAACCCTGTATTCCAAGGGTTAGAAAAAATCGGCTGTGACGCGTGACTGTCGAATTGATCAAAATGGTACAGTAGAGGATTCGGCTGCAGGTTTTGAAGAGTTAACACGCTTGCTCGAATTCAAACTGCTAACGACCAAAATATCTGGTGCATGTACTTAGCCTCTGGTCTGCGGGATGTGGTGCTCTTGCTTTGGGTTACGAGATCGTACAGGCAGGCGGTCATTTGTAATAATAAATGGAGGTGAACCATCCTGAGCGTACGTATCTGCCGTTGAGCATCGCCTTGCGAGGATGAAATGTGTACGCTCTATGCGGTCCCCCATCTCTTGCCACCAGATCACTCGAAAGAACATCGAGGGTGTATCAACGGGCATCATTCATTCTTGTCCGAGATTCGCAACACTCCAAGACGAAATGTTTGGTGAACAGGGAGCGCGAGCTCGCAGGATGCCATGCGATTTATTCAGGAGGTTTATAAGTTTGCTGTCGGAGAGGGCGGCGTACAGCCAACAGGGAATGGAATGAAAGAGGTCAGAGAAAAGGTGCCCAAATCAAGTCTGGATTGCGATGTAGGTACGGTGTATCACAATCGAATCGAGACATCGACAGATATCTGGATAGAAATGGAACCTGCCTCAGAAGGCCAACGGAGGACATTCAACGAGGACATTAGGTAAGGCGGATTCGATCCATGTTGGTCCAACGCGAGAAGTTCGCACAGCGTGAACGACCTCCAAAGTCGCACGAAAATGCTCAACATCTCCAAAGCCATCCTTTGATACCCCTTCGGTCTCCGAATCCAGCACCTCACTCTACGCACTATACGTAGTGGGGCCCCGCCCTACACAACGATTTCCAAGTGTAGCACCCACCCGCGTAGTCCTGCAAGTTCGGTAGAGCCCCTTCCTCCAGATGCACCAATATATCAGGACGTTTCCCACCCGTATACGCGTATGGAAAACAAGTGTATAGGTCCAAAATTTGGATTGTGGGGTTGTTGGTGAGGAAGTCGCAAAATACCCTGGGGTCACATTCGATGAAGCTGAGTTTGAGGGTGTGAAGGTGGGGAAGGCGAACGTCGGCGAGTGTTGGACCCAGATAGACAGAATGGGTATCGAAAAAGTAGTCATAGCTCGTGCAGTAGCTGAAAGATAGACGAATTGTATGCAAGCCCCGATTGGTGGCGAGGAAATCGATGATATGCTCTGTGTGGGGCTCAGAGTCGGGGTCAGGATGACCAAGGAACTGGTCTCCGATGTTCGTCTCAAAATCGAAAGTCTCAATCCCTTGGAGGGAGAAAAGCTGAAGAAGTTGGGAGTGAGAGGGTGCAAATAGACCATATCAACCAATAGATACGTACCTGAGAGTGAGATACGGAACCCCCCAGCCCGCAACCACCGTCGTCAACCTTGATGTCCTTCAACTCAAGACAAGCTCTCAACGCATCCCAGAGTCCAGGTATATCACTCGCTGCCCTATCATCAAAAACGTAACCCCATTCAAAGGTCTTCAAGAACGTCATAAGGCGGAGAGCCTGACAAAATTTCCGCTCTTCCTCCCCAGGCGAACAACGTGGGGAGTTGATGCTTGGAACCCTGATTTTGTGGCACGAGCCTATGCGGAGAACTCGAATGTGACGACAAAGCAATGGGTTCATGGCGAGGTGGTTCCAGAAGGCCTTCTGATCAGAGTATTTGACGTGGATTTCTCGATAGTCCAATACCAGCGGGACGAGGCTTCGTTCCAGGCAGCGGCAAGTTAGTGCCAATGAGAGGATATCGTTGCGATCATCTACGAAGTGTATGATGGATTCTACGAGTTCGAGTGGAAGTCCGATAAGCAAAGGAGATCTGGCCATGAAGATCGTTGAGTTGGAGGATGGAAGGCGGGCTCAAGACTGGGTTTCGATGGTATACATCAACAAAACAACGGTCAACATGACCTCCACAATGGATGGGCACCATCTACATACTAATACCTGTCAGTGGTGAATCCAATACGAACCGCCCATAAGCTCCTCTGATCGTACTCAAACTGACGGCCTAAACATCACCCATTCCACCCAGGAGCAGACAGGCATGACCGAACTACTTAAGCTTCCATTCGTCCATCCATCAACTCTCGTTTCTTTCTGAGGAAGTGAAGGATGTATTGCTTGACGGTCGATCTCCGAGGCTGGCAACAATTCAGGTTTGAGTTACATATCATACCAATTAGAAACTTATTTTGAGGGGAAGGGGGGCAAAAGGTTAGAATTATCATTATCGCCTGACCCCAAACAACCGAATGTCCGAAAAGGACGCGTTTGCACTGGGAGGGAGCGAATGGTCTGCGTTGGGAGCGATATATGTTGCGTTCGATCCGCAGTTTCGGAGTCCCTTTGAAAAGATCTGGGGAAAGAGGGTCAGACTTGTGTGGATGGGTTGAAGATGTAAGAAAGGGACTCACGTGTGCGCTGTCCTAGACATGCAAGGCAGATCTCCACTTCCCGAACGCATCATATACCCTCCGACTCAACTGGCAGAGCAAGATTCTCGTCAGGGTTCAAATTTCGGATTTGAGGCGTTCCAACAAGGACACCCCACCACAGTGAATTATCGAATAAGAATTTGTCGACGGAGGTTTTTGGGGGAAGGGTTGTCGAGTTGAGCTCCTGGGATAAAAGTCGTGAGCTATTGGTGACGGATCTGGAACCAAATTCAAATAATCAGGTTAGGCAACTGAAGGAGATTTCAGAGGAGAGGAATCGACGGTGTTTTTTTGTTATCAGTTCGACTTGTAGTATCAGAGGACGGGCGTAAACCAGCTCTGGCAGCCCGTCCTCGAACTTCTTTGGGTTATGAGGAGTTGAATGTCATTTCTTCGAAGGGTGGCTTTTGAGAACGAAGAGTTAACAAAAGGATTTGGGAAAGGACTGAGACGTCGGACAGCGGCTACCGACAGGGCCCGCTGCTATATACCTATCGATTCGAGGAAAACCTCGTCGAAAGCTCGCTATACAAGCTCCCGAACTGCTGGTCGTCCCGTTAGATTCCTTTCCTACAAAGTTATTACTTAGCACGATGCATGAAATGAGGTTAGTGTGACTGATACATTAGTCTTGAAAAACCAACGAGACCTCCGCCGCCAAAAATCCCGCCATCCCCGTATTGGGGTGAGGTTACCTTGCGTTCATCAGATTGGGAGATGACCCTCTCGCTTCGAATCAATCTGGGGGAAGAGGATCAGACTTGTGTGGTTGGGTTGAAGTTGCAAGGAAAGGAAGGATGGGAAAGAACACCGGCCCACCTCTGCTCTGTTCTTGAGGTGCGAGGTAGATCTTATACTCCAAGTTCAGCCGCGAAACAATGGTAGTGTCAAGCGAAGAACTAACCTTCGGGTACTATGTAGACCGAGACAACCAAGAGATGGAACGCAAATCTCCAAAGAAAGTAACAAACTGAGAAACATGGACATCTCGGTTCGAGCTATTCATGTCTGGCCAGTTCGTCACATTCGCTGGAACCTGCTGGGAGTACGGGCCGCCGAAGGTCGAGGTCGAGGTCGATGATGCAAAATCAACTTCCTGAAGTCAGAATGTGTTGAGGTTATGCGGGCACGGAACCTCCCTTCATATATAGCCATTCCGGGAATCGCAAGCACAACCTCGAACAAGGGATGGTGTAAAGGACGAACCCTCGTCTTGGGTAGCGGTTACGAGAATCCGACGGTTTATTCTCGACAAACGATGGTTTCGCAACCTGAATCATTTGCGATCCGTGGTGGGAAGGTGTGTGTGGGTATGTAGTGCCCGAGGTAAGGTAGGCGTAGGGGTGTGATGATCGCTCCGTTGAAAATGAGGCGTCGATACTTGGGCTTTGGATAGGAGATCGCATGAAGAAAATCTTTAAATTGAGTTCGAATGGGTCGTAGTTTACTTGAGATTTTGGGGTGAAGATGGTTGGGTAATCTGGGGTGCTGACGTTTTTCGAGGTTTCAGCGCACGGCCATGTACACTCGAGCGACGCGGCTAGCTACACTCGAGCAACTGCCCAAACCAGGGGCGAAGAACATCACTGTTATTGGGGTGTGGTTGTCGTGTTTAGGTGAGAGGATGTTGAATGGTGCAGTGATGGTGTTGAATTGCACGGTGATGATGTCGAATTGTATGGTGGTGATACCGAACGAGGAGAAGTATCCCGAAATTGGGTATTATGAGATCGGGAGGGAGAAGGTTAGGGCCCGACGGATCCGGGAGACGAAGATCAAAGAAGGTGGGTAGGAGTGATCGGAGAACGAGGACTGATATAGAACGCGGGCCGCCGAGAGAGTGAGGGGAACGATAGCAAGAACGGAACAAGAACATCGCTGAGTGGCGAGATGCGCGGGAAGCATAGATAGTAAAGGAGATGGATCGCGAGGATTGATAGGTGGTGGAGGAGCGTCATATGGGAGAAGGAGGACCATATGCGCGATGGTGGAAGGAAGTGCGTTGGTGTGAATATGTAGATGTGAGATCGTCGTGACGAACGTGGCGTCGATGGCTGACCTTTTGGGTGGGGACGCTCCGGTGGAAAGAGCGAGGTTGGATCTTGGAGTACGTGGATCTTTCAGTGATACGGAACATAGAGGGTGTAAGTACAGGTGGAGATGAGCGAGGATTTGGATGCATATGATAACCTTTGGGCAGGAAGATACCCATGGTTGATGCCCATCATAGCACCGTATGGCGCATGCGCAACCTTGACGGCCGCCGTCTGTGAGATTTCGTATCTTTCGCCCTCTCACCTGACAACATCTCACAACGACACCAACCTCGATACCAACAACGCGCAGCAACCCACTGCGTCGTCGTCGTCGTCGTCGATGAGAGCAGGGGCGGGGTTAGCCGAGATCTCGATTGATTGAAGTGGCTGTGCAATTACCGGATGCAATGATATAGGCGTGGGAAGATAGGTCCAGGGAAAGAACAAGGCGAAGGCCAAGAATAACCAGCCACGCCCCGTCGACGCTCGGACCCGGCTGCCTTCAAGTCTTTTGCGGTATTCCTTGTATTTTCCTCGCTGGTTGCTATCGCGTTCATTCGTAGCCATTGCCAAGGATACAAGGCCCAGCTCGGCTTGACATCACTCGAGAAGAACCGTTTGACCGAGTGCTGTGAAGGAAGCACGGACTGGGTGCGCATTTTGGCTGGGAGAGGCTGCCTTTGTGCTGTCATCCTTCCGACGAAGTCTCTTGCCGTCACCCCTATTCCTCGCCACACCAGCTCTACTCCACTTCATCGAATCCTTTATCCTCCTCCGCTCATCCTCGCTCCTCGTCATCCACATCCCTTTCACCACACCCGCCCATCCCTTTCATCCCATCCTTCATCCAAATCCGCCCTACCACTCCATTCTTTGACAAGAAGTGACACTATCATTCCATCTAAAGTAACACCGCCCGCCTCGAGGCTACGCAAGAAAAGATGGGCAATTGCTTGTCATCACAGGACGTCGCTGCGAAGGCTCGTTCGGATGCTATCGATAGGGATATTGAGACGGACTCGAAAAAGTTTAGGAAGGAGTGTAAGATTTTGTTGTTGGGTGAGTTTCTTTCGCGTTTTTGATTCTTGAGGTTTTTGCTTCCTTTCGTGTGTTTGGGCGGCGGGCGGCTTGCATGAGGGGTTGGATTGGTGCCGGCTCCGAGCATGCGCCCATTCGTCCTTACCTCACCGCCTCTTCACTCCCTCCACTTTCTCCCTCCATACTCCTTTCTTCATTCACCTCCGTTATCTCCCTTTCTCTTTCTCTCCCTCCTTCTCCCCCCACCCTCCTTTCCACCCCCCTTCTCCCCATACTCCTCCCCCCCTCAAACTCAAACTAACCCCCACCCCAGGTTCCGGCGAATCAGGCAAATCAACAATAGTCAAACAAATGAAGATCATCCACCAAGGCGGTTTCTCCAAAGACGAACTAATGGCTTTTCGACCTATCATTTACAAGAATATGTTGGATAGCGCTCAGGCGATCGTGCTCGCTATGAGGAAGTTTGAAGTGGATTGTGTTGTTCCTGGGAATCGGGTGAGTGGGTTTTTTGAGGGAGGGGGGGGTTGTGGGTGAGTTGGAAGGTTGGATGTTGGGTTGCGATGGATCTGGTTTTGTTGTGTTGGTGGGGCTATATGCGTCTCGCGTCACCTTCACCCCCAATGATATGTAGTGGAAACTCGGGATCACTCCCCCCCTCCCTCTCCCTCTCCTCCGCACCAAACCAAACTAACTAAACTACAACCCAACCCAGCCAAACGCAGACAGAATCCTAGATTACACAACAGAACCTACCATCAACTTCATCTTCTCCTCCGAAATCTCAGATGCTATCCACCAGCTTTGGAAGGATCCGATTATTCCAAAGGTTATGGATAGGCGTTCGGAGTTTTATTTGATGGATAGTGCTAGTTAGTGAGTGCCTTTGCTTCCTTCTTTCCTTTCTCTTACTTCCTACTTCCTACTTCCTACTTCCTTCCTCGGCTCTCCTCGCGCACCCCTCCTCGTATCCCCACACCCTCGCGCACCCATACTCTCGCATCCTCGATACTAACACACCCCCCAAACAGTTTCTTTGGAGAAGTCCAACGACTTACTCAGCCTTCTTATTTACCGACTCCTGATGATGTGTTGAGAGCTCGAGCGAAGACTACGGGGATTACGGAGACTAGGTTTAATTTGGGGCAGTTGCAGTGCGTTGTTTAATCCTCCACCTTTCTCCTTGCTTCCCCCCCTCTTTTCCTCTTTTTCCTCTTCCCTTTTCCTCCTCATCCTCTTCCCCCCCCCTCCCCCTTCTTTTCCTCCTTACTACTCGCTCCCCTTACTATTCGTTTCTCCTCACTACTCCTTTTTACTTATCCCGAGGAACGAGGGACGCATCGCTAACACGCACCCCCACAGAATACACATGTTCGACGTTGGAGGTCAACGTTCGGAAAGGAAGAAGTGGATACATTGTTTTGAGAGTGTGACTAGTATTATTTTTTGTACGGCGTTGAGTGAGTATGATCAGGTGCTTTTGGAGGAGAGGAATCAGGTTAGTTCAGGTCCTTCTTCTACCCTTCCTTTATTCGTCCCTTCCCATTCCCTCCTTCCCTCTCCCCCTACACTTCATCCCATCCCCTCTACCCATTCCCTTCGCCCCTTCGTTCCCCGCAACGAGAACGAGAAGAGAAATGCTTACCCAAACGACAGAACCGAATGGTAGAATCACTCGAACTTTTCGATTCTGTCATCAATTCGAGGTGGTTCCTCCGGACTTCGATAGTTTTGTTTTTGAATAAGGTGGATGTGTTTAAGGCGAAGGTTCCCAAGGTCAGTTTCCATCATCCCTGTTCTCCTCCTACCCCCCCCCCCTTCTCCCGCCCTCCCGTCCGGTTCGTGCCACCTGTTCAACTTCACACCACACACCACCTCGCCGGTCACACCACCCGTCTAAATTCGCATCACCTCGCTTATTCGCCCGTACTGACACCTTCGCGTTAGGTCCCATTGGAAAAATACTTCCCTGAGTATACAGGAGGACCGGATATCAATAAAGCTGCCAAGTTTATTTTGTGGAGGTATATGCAGAGTAATAGGGCTCAGTTGAGCGTTTATCCTCAGTGAGTTTCCTTCGCTTTGGTGTTTGAGTTGAGGGTGTTTGTCTCCTCCGCCCTTTACTGGTTTTGTTGAGTTGGATGTGGGCATGTTTGTTTGGGCCGGATATCTTCCTCGCCCTCATATTTCCTCGTCTCTCTTATTCCCTCCCCGCAAAGAACCTCCACTCCCGAGTATATTCTGATCTTGTTTCGTTTTACGAACAGCTTGACGCAAGCGACAGATACCAGTAATATCAGATTGGTGTTTGCGGCTGTGAAAGAGACGATATTACAGAATGCGTTGAAGGATTCGGGGATTCTGTGACCAGGCTGGAGGGGAGGAATGGGAGTAGCGAGGAGAGCGAGAGGAGTATTGAGGGAGGAGGAGGAGGAATGTATCATTGCTTTCATATTCATTGTTCAACGTTCTCTTTGCATCGTTTTTGTGCTTGTCGGTGAGTCCCTACCCCCTCCCTCCCTCCCTCCCTCCCTCCCTCCTCCTCCTCGCCGCCGTACTCGCCCCTAACGTGATATCCTCGCTTTTCAGGTCATCGTCGGTCCTTTGTCTTCGGTTCCATTTTAACCGCTGTATCTATCTATCACAACTATATTCCCTCACGATATCTCAACCACATTCTCTTCATCTACATCTCTACCCCTCCCCATTGCCAAGCAAACACACAAGAACAGTCTTTTTTCCGCTATCTATTTGTTCTGATTCATGGTTGTATCATCATCGTTTAGGATGATCATGAAGAGCGTTGTGTATGTCATCCCTCGCGTTGAAACGTCGTGTCAATTGCTCTCGTCCCGACCGAGTTCCGTCCTTGGATCCCATCGAAACATCTTACTCCATCAAGCATCACGCTGTACCATCATCCATCATCACCCCCATACTCGAATCCACCAAGTCAAAATCATCCGCGTCAAGACACGTACAATCACTCCATCCCTATTCTTCTGCCACCTACCTATCCGCGCAACTATCTCCATTGCGTATATCTAGAACTACGAGGCGGTATGGAGTACTAGCGCTACCCTGATGCCGGTCATCGTAGGAGGGCCGTTTCCTCCTTTGACCTCGATCCATTCAGTCCTTGGGCCAGGGCCGTACCACGCGCCTTACCTTCCACCACACTAGCATTCAACCTTCGACCAGTTCACCATAGTCTGCGGACAATCCTCGGACTAAGTCTTCCGCCGAGGGAGGGGTTGGTGAAGAGTTTGTGGGGTGTGGTGATAATTCAACTTCTTTTTTGGTGGGAGGCGACGGGGCCTGTGCCTGGATCGTGGATTCGAGGATCCTGATTCCTCGGGACCGTGGACGGTGCTTTTTTCAGCCATGAGGTTTCTGTTGCAGATGTTTATCATTTTCTTGCCGTCATGAATCCTCGGGTGGTGTTGAGCTAAATATCGAATATCGACGTCCCTGCGTTCACGTTGTATGTACCCCGCCACCCTCCCCCTGTGGCTCGACGTCGTGGTCTTTTGATGACGTTCTGCCCCAACAACTTTATGGATTCTCCTTCACACCCGCATAATTAATCTCTGTACATAGATATCGATATTCTGGCTTTCGCTTTCTCGGACGTCTGCGCTGTTAATGGTATGGCGTGGCCTTGGACTTTGTTCAACTGCGTTGGAGGTCTTGTCAATAATTGCAAGTGGAGTACTTAATTACGTTAGATAGTTGTTGCTTCCTATCGTTGCTTCATGTTGGGTTGGGTTGGGTGTATAGCAGAGATTCTAATATTGTACCTACGGTATGTTGTGGATGTGGACTGGTAAATAATTGTAGATTTTTGGCTTCAAGCCTGGTGCAGATTTGGATGACGTCACACTGCCTTGTGGCTTCTTCCTCCAGACCGCAAGACTATATGCCTCCACCACAGCCATGCAGTTACTGCGTCTCGCAGCACCGCTAGTCTTTTTACGGCCTTTGTTTTCACCAAATCTCTCCAGTATCGTCGATTATTTCCAACCTGTCTTTCGACTGGACCGTTCAACAACAATGACTGACGCTCAAGTTACTTCCGAACCCACTCCTACGCCCCCACCTGCGGTTGCAACCCCGTCTTTACCTGATTTGACTACTTGGGTAAAGACACATCTCGCAGCAGTCTACGAAGCCACGGAGGAAGACGATCTTCGAAGTTCGTTTGAGATGGTGTTCGCACCCGAGGTTGAGATCCATCTCAATCATGAGTTGGTGTCGAGGGATGAGATGAGAGATAAGTTGATGCAGGGCCGGTTCGCTGCTAGTAGTGCGAGTTTGGAGTGGAAGAATGTTATGTGTGTTCCGAAGGAGGATGCTGAGCTGGTGAGTTCTTCACTTCGGTTGTTCAACTACATCTGGTACCTAACCTCCTCGCAGACGGGACTAGTAGCTGGATACTTTGTGATCGATCGTACATCAAAGTTCAGGATTCGAGCGGCTCCAGCACATCGAACGATGACGTGTACATTTAGTGCCAAGTGAGTACAATCGCACCGTCCTTATTACTGTTCCTGACGTCTCGATCAAAAATCGTAGGATAGATGATATCCCTTCAGTTGAAGCGGACGAACACGGTGATAAACGAAGAATAGTGCACATGTTCCAGACTAGCTTGAACGAAGCAGCTCCCATCCATTTCGCTAGGCCGTTTGCCATGGTTCCGCAGGGGAACCTACCATCGGTCACGGAGATTAAATAATCACGAAGCTGAGCCGGAGGGCGAGAAGGGATCTCGGAAGACCACTCGAATGGGGTTGTTGGATGGCGGAGAAGTGGGCTTGCGCGATGGACAACCTGCGGGTGTGTGTATCCTGTATCCTGTACTTGTTGAATTCCATCTTTGTATATCCAGTGTGACAAGGAATCGTCAAGGCCCCTAGATAATATCCTACAAAGAGTGCCAGTCCGTGTATTCGATCAGAGGTAGCCATGGGGTTCTAAGAAATCCAGTCGTTCCTCCAACTGTCGCTCGACCAATGCAATGCGCTCCTCCGATTGGACAATCATTAGGCTGACTCCACCAATGTCAGAGGTGCGTAACTTGAGTTGTCCCTGTATCAACAGCGATCGGGCTTCCCTCTGTCGAGCCAGCAGAGCGAGATAATGGGAAAGGACGGTCCATCGGGGGAAATCTTCAGAAGTACAATCCCAAGGAAGGGACTTTCGCTCTTCGTTGAGGATACGCAACTGCACTTTGTTCTGGAGCCCCCACACTTTCATCTCCTGATTGGCAAGTCTATCTCGCAACCATCGAAGCTTCTCATCCGTCGGACCGTCGGTCGTTCCACTAGGTAGGTGTTTCGACATCTCTGTCAAACAAGCCCACATCACCAAAGCCGCAGCCCCTTGCCGCTCCACGGATATCAGATGCCTCGCCAATTGCACCTCCAGAGAAGCTAGGTCCTCTCGAGCAACTTCTTCGCGAGTGGGCGAACGATGGTCGGCGTCAAACGATTGAATCAAAGATCTGCGGCGGGACAGTTGCTCCAGATATTGCGACCACTCTTCCCTCCAATATGAGATGTTCCGACATATGCAGGATGCCCTCGCGCACATCCCGCAGCGGCTTGAATTGATCCCAGTCCCGAAGCCGCTCTTCCTCCTGGGATTGTTCCTGCAGCATCTGCTGCTCTCTCGCTGAATTGAGCAATCTCCTTCCCTCGTTTTCTTGGTCCGCACCCCAGCCGGGGCCCGGTTCTATCCTACTGAGGGAACGCCTCCGTTCCCTTTCCTGTCGTTGCTCGAGCTCGAGCTCGAGCAAATTCTGCCGATACTTCTGGAACGATTCATCTACTTTGGCCGTCGACTGCTCAAGCTTCGCCAGCTCCCCTCTAACCGCAGGTGATCGATGAAGGCGACCCAAGAACGCGAGGTGAAGGAGATTTAGGACCCTAGCAAACTCCACAGCATTGCAATGATGGCGACTCCGTATCAGATCCAAAAGTGCCTGGTTCTCGTGAATACCGTCTTGCAGTTGGAAGTATAGCGAATCTGGATGGGCGCATTTGGCGAGGTTGGTCCAAATACGACTCGCGAACCACCAACAATTGAATGTGTAAATGTTATAAGTGTCGGCTTCGGCAGTGATGGACCCCAAAATGCGAACGAGGTACCAGACATCGACAGCATAGGATTTGAAGTAAATTGAGGCCAGGATTGTATCCTCGCCTCTCAGGGAAGCTTCGGAGCTGGATATAGTAATGGTGTCCAAGCATTTCGTGCGGGATCCAAGGCTAAGGAGTGATGCCCACGAATCAGTGTCGCGCTCTACGCGTAGAATCGTATCGTGGATGACGCGGCGAGCGTCGACGAGTTTGATGATCAGATACTCGTGGGATGGAAATCCGGGTTGCTTCGCCCAGTGAATCTCGCGGATACATAAGCTGATAACCAGGTCTATGTCGGCCTCTTCGATCTGGCCCATCTGAGAAAGTGATGAGACTCGACTTTGGGTTTGAGCTTGTGAGTACGGGCCGAAGGAAGTTCCAAAAGGTGGGGTCGGCTACCTCTCATCGTGGTCCCGATGACTGGACGGAAAAACAGACTCCAGTTAGCATCTAGTTAGGCAACTGTTGGGAGAGATATATTGAAGAAATCGGCGCACTGAAGCTATTGCGATGTCAGGGTATTCATGTGAACACTGATCGCAAGGACGGGATAGCGGTTCATATCGAAAGGAAAGGACTCGGAGAGGAACGTGGAAACGAATGAGTGGCTTGCATCGCCACTGCCGTAATGACCATATACACACGAACATGGACATGAATTTATTGATATTCATTGGCTGCGACGAGTAAGGCCGAGGGCTGAGTGCTCACCAAAACAACTCCGAAATACCAGGCTAGTTGTAGGACCACCTCATTGCTAGCAACATTCATGATTAAGTCTACGACGACAGACTGAACCCACGCCATTCACATCCCACAAGCTGGCAGATCTTAAGAGCCCGCAATCAGTGACACAACGCGCAATAATGAGCCTCAGCACCGAACGCCCGAGGTAACACCATCACTCCTACGAGAAGTGTTGTTCACCGGCCTCGATTCGCAATTGCACATTAAATCCGAGACGGAAGCCGAACAGCTGACTGTAGGACTCTGTAGGACCGACGAGACATGAAGATTGATATTTTAGGAGGAGAGCTAAGGACGAACGAAAAAACCAAACGGATATAGACCAGCTGGTAGGCCAACGTTGGACGTCTTCTTTCATTGAAGAGGAGCGGGGGTCAAGAATGAAGACGCTAAACTGAGTGGGCAGACGAGGAAACGTTCGTCCTTGCCTTGGGTCTTCCATGGCTGACGCACTTGATCGGAGAAGTAAGCTCCAAGTTCATGAAGGCGAGAACGCTTTTCGAAGCGCTCAGTGTCGGTTCCGCAGCAAACTGGACACAACAGGAGTTGCACGGCCCGAGAGGGAAATACCACGGGTTGAAGAGTACCAGATCAAGAGAGAGACAAAGAGATATTGTGCATGGTACGGCGGGGATAATATATAGCGCAATCCATCATCGAACATTCGTCTTCAGTCGTTGGTTTTGATTTTCTGACCGGACAATTGTACGACGCTGCAGAAAGGAAGCATAATCTCAACCTCTAGATCATTTCTTGTCAGCTCCACGGACGCCACCCTAGCCTCAAGAGTAACGGGATGGACTTGATAGCCAAAGAAGCTTGCAGCGCGGGCCCATTTGAATAGGAGAGGGATAAAGCTCGGATCGCGACAATAAACCCAGAGGCGGAGACGTGAGAGTGGGCGGATCAACTGCTACCGAGGTATATCCATTTTGTACACGGCGGAGGTTGCGATTCGTCAACTATTGTGGGGAGTGGTGCCAAGACCTTTCCGAATCGAAGAAGAAGGGCCTCGTTTCATCGTGAGCAACCGCTGAGAGAAAGAAACCCTGATGTTGGGGCCGGGAGGTGCGGTTTTCTGCGCCTAGGTACAATGAATCTTAGATGGCACGATCCGGTCCCTCTTTATTTATGAGTAAGACGTACGTGAATAGGATAGAATTTCGCCTGGAAAGCGGCGCCGAGCTAGGCGTCGAGTGCGGTGAATTATGTAGCAAAGACTTGGACCCTGGAGCGAGCGATTCAAAAATATCGCTTCAAGCTTCCAACTGGCCCACAGATAGGACTGAGCGCCTCGGGTTGGGGCTCATGTATGATGTAGGAAATTGAAGACATGAAGATCATGAGCTGGAAAGCGAAGGCCAACCTGACGATGAGTTTTTGAGCGAGACGAAGAGGATATCCACGTGGAGTCCCGAGGTCCATTCTGGACCACGAGGCTCGGAACCGTCATGACCATGTGTTCTGTTGCTTCGCCAAGCACACGGCTGGTATTTCCGTCATTCATTGATCATATTTTCTGTTTTCTACAATTGCCATTGGGTGCAACACGCACGAATGCGCTCCCGACATACGCCTTCTCTACTCTGTACCTTTTCCTGAAGGATTAGCCCATACTCGGCGACGCAGAAACTCCGTGCAGTAGCGATCTTCACACTGTCAAAACTTCTTCGAAGCAAAAGAATAGCTCATGATATTCCTGCGCTGTCGACGGAGCCCAGCCTCTTGCGTATGCGTATGCGTAGCTGTTTTGGTAGTGATCTCGAGCTTTCGGGGTAATTGAAGTAAAAGGCACGGCTGCTATGAAGGTGTTCATCCGCAAAATCTACCGACGTCGATTTTTGACCCCGCCAGTGCATGCCCTTTCTTCAAACCACCATCTGTAAAGTTTTGCTTGTGCGCCGAGGATGTTGAAAACCACACTCTTTTATCTTTTGATTACGCTTCATGCCCTGTTTGCCTGCGTCCATGGTGCGTTTGTCTTTCCTGCTCAATGCTTTACAACCTTTCACCGAGACTCCAAACCTCTAGCCACTGTAACGGTGACGGTTACAGTTGCCCCCCAGACCTCTTCAACCGTCACTGTAACTGTTACCAGTGGAACACCAGACACATCAACAGGTCCGAACCATTCCCGTTCGTCTCTCTCCTGCGAAGCTGACCTTCAGCAGTGACAGTGACTTCCACAATTAGCGGCGGTAGTGGCGGCCCTCCGACGGTGACGACCACAGTTTCACCGCCAGGTCAAACAGTTACAACCACAGTTGGTTCTTCGTCCATTGTTGGTCACACCTGAGCTGATCCTCCGATCTGCAGACCTTTGTGGCCGCTTCGTCGACGGGTGCAGGTGGCATAGTTTCTCCTAGCAGTTCAGGTGGTAGTAGTGGAGGGAACTCGAGCGTCACTTCTACCACATCGTCTCAAACCGTCGCTAGTAATCCATCCCGTACCCCGCCTCTATCGAGCCCAAACTCAATTCCCTCAGATACACCAGGTTTACCGGAATCTTGTACGGTGGTCTGCTTCACCGTGCCGACAGCAACGTCGAGAGTTTCGTCACCGGGTACTTCGTCTGGTGCCTTGCGGGCGTCTCTGTCGCGGTCCGTGTGGGGCGGTAGTTGGAAGGGTCTTGGGGCTGTCCTAGCCGTCGCTGTAGGAGGTATGGGAGTCGGACTTGTGCACATCGCCTTTTGATTTTCCATCATGCGAGAGGTTATTTCCCTTATGCAGTCCGGATGTGTGTAGATTTACCCCATTTTCTTGAGGACACTCTCGTACGTGCCTTGACCGTTGCATTTTCTAGCTTATTCCCTGTTTATCTTTGCTCCTTGTGGCTCATTCGCAGTTCGGTATTTTGGTTGTTAGGTAGGCAATGGTAAAAAAGTACTGCATGGACGCTACAGTAGAAACCAATGCCATCTCTTGCGTTTCTTATTTCTTCTACATTGCCGAGTCGGCAAGCAGCGTGAGAAGATTCCCATCAACACCGCCACCAAGCGAGTTTGATGGGGCTCTCTAAACTCGTCGATCGCGGTTGCCTACTCGCATTTCCAGAGTCTTTCGAATCCACCAACGACCAGGAGGTCGTATGGTCTCGATATTGGAATCCACAATGACCTTTCAAACACTTCTATCGTCAACTGCCTCACTTCTGTGTGCACTTCCCATGCTATGCCTCTTGGCGAAGCCTAGTGACGGCATCAAACAGATATCATCCGACCGTGAAACTGTTTTTAAAATGTGCTGGACCACACGAAGGTCAGGCTAGGCCGTCGGCCATCGCTTCCTCCCCACAGTTGTTTCTCTCCTCCATTCTGTCGTCAGCTTTTCTGCTTGAACCTTGTCGCTCTTTTGCCACTCCCCACCACTTGTTCTATATCTACAGAACATCTGAATCCTCCTGCTCGTTAACCTGAACATCAAGATCATCCGTAGCCATGCGTAACTTTTCAGTGATCTTAGCCGTCTATGCATGCCTTTTGGGTTTTGGGTTTACTGGATCGCAAGGATTCATCCTTCCAAGTGCGTATTAGCTCCATCCTATTCGGCGAGGGGATTTATTTAACTTCCATCTAGATACCACCGCCGCCGCTTCATCCTCTTCTCCCGGGACACCCACCATTGGTGAGACTGGAGTCCAAAGTCATTGACTCCCGGCATGCTAAACTTATCACTTGTCAGCAGTCACCACTGTAACTGTAACGGTGTCTGCGTCTTCCTCGTCTTCATCAAGCAAGGTCGATAACCCGTCCTCGTCATCCGCTGCGACCTCTTCCACTCCTGTCACCTCCTCTACGACCGTAAACACCTCAACCCCTTCGGTACGTGAAACCCTTTCCCAATAAGTATGCTTCGCGCGTTCTGACATGAATGTCTCATTCACAGTCAACCGTCTCATCTTCCACGTCGACCGTAACGCCTTCAACAACGTCCACCGCATCCGTTTCCGCTCCCACCACCATCACGGTTCCTCCAAACACATACGCCCCTCCGACTGTTTCAGGTATACCGACTAGTTACGCGGTACCAAGCTACTCGACTGTGGTGGTTTCTACCGATGCTCCTCAGCAAACAGTCGCTTCAGGAGCAACGGGCAGAGTGGCTTCTTTTGGCGGCGTTGCTTTCGCTTTGGGCGTCGCGGCGCAGTTGCTCATATAGAGCAATGCCTGAGTGAGACTTGGAGGGGAGACGGAAAGTAATTTATAACCTTATTTGCTCACGAAAACGGACAGACGTATATTTATCGCGGTTGGCGCAGAGGGTCGCAACGCGTTCTCGTTTCTTCGATGTCGTCGTCGTCGCTATTGTTTGTTGTTTGTTGTCACCACCATCGTTTTACCATCACCTTCCTTTACCACTCACATTCTCTTAGCCCAGGAATGAACTTTGTAGTTTACGACGATGACATTACTGTTCATTGGTAGCATGCCGCGTTTGTTTGCTGATAGGATACAGTGTAGTCGAGAGAATTTGATACCCCTGTGTTCCTGGCTCTTTCCTTGGCGCTGCCATTCTTAACTCTTGGTGCGGAAGGAGGGAGGGACCAACGATCGGCTTTGCCGTGATTGAATGTGCGCGGGTGGGGTTGCGACGCAATAGATTCGCTCTCGGTAGTGATAAATGCACCCGTTAAGTCGAAGTCGTGGCGGCGGCACATTCCCGATCGTCTTGCAAGTTGTATAGGTAAATAGGAGATGATCTGAAATGTTTCAAACGACCACCCAAGAGTGGTCGCGCCTAAGAGGCGGGAATGACGGTGGTGAACACCCATGATGGGCGCCTGTGGACGAGAGGGTCCTCAGTTATGTCGACAACAGCAGGGACGGCAGTGAAGACAGAGTGATCGATCGACAATTGACTATGAGAGATACTGTTCAACATCTGAATGGTGCTATGCTTTGGCACTTGGCAGCGGTGAGGGATGAAGATCGAGGTGGGTATTGGATTGTGGAGGTGGCAAGCGACGCCATTGACGGATGCAATCTGCGCGAGGCGAACAGACGCGGCAAGAGTTTTCTTGAGAAAATAAATGGGTCTTCCGCGCTGGAGACGAAGTCGTGATGGGGAGCACATGACATGGTTGCAAAGGAGAAACTGATAAAGGTGGGATGGGAGAGTTGATGACGACCCAGTGCCTTTTCGTTTAATTAAGAAAACCGGAAGCGAGTTATCTGATTAAGCCTGGAGGTGAGGAGTGGAGATGGTGCGGCGCCCACATACCACGAAGTGACAGAAGATTAGATCATTCGATCAAACTGCTGGAGAGTGCATATCGTCCAAATGGGGGGGGGTTTGAATGGAGATCCGAGTTCGGGTGATAGGAGTAGGACCTGGGGGCCTTAATGAAGAGCTTTGTGTACGGAAGTGCAGGTAATGCGAAGCTTCCTCGGCGCCCACAGTAGAAGAAAGTGAGCTAACAGGGCACCTTCGGAGGCCATGAGGATGCCTCGCGGATGTCCTCCTTCCTTACCAGCGAGCGCTGGGAGGTGAACGTGCAGGAGTGATTATCTTTTGTTTTCAGATGGGCGCTGGTGATGGACGTGCTTGATTGACGTTGACAGCCTGGGTAGGTCTGGCTTTCATGAGGATTGTAATGCCGGCGGTCATGGTATACACTATAATTTAGTATTGTACGCAGCAAGTATTCTCCGTGCGATGACGACGCCACAAAACAGGAATGAAGACAATGGTCAGTCGTGAGTGAAAGGGCTTCTCGGGCAGAGCGAGCTTGAAAAAGCCAAGGGGTGAGGCCAACGAGGGAGATGAGGATAGAAAAAGGGTAAATGAAGCGCATGTAATCGAGAAAGAAGTTGACTTCATCGATCGGGCCGGACTCTATCTCTGTTTTTGATCTCAGATCTACTCTTGGGTATATTGCTTCTCACCTCCTCCTCGTCCCCCCTCTCCTCAACCAAATGGACTTGTCCTCACGTTTGGGGGTCCCTCGCATAGCAGCGTGCTAGAAGTAACACAAAGAGTACAAGGCCATTCAGAAACTAGCTCGAGTGATTGTCAGATGTGAGAGATTTGTCCAGCCACCGTATTGAATTGGATACGTCAACCCAATTACATCTAGCCCAACGAGGCACGTTACAACCGTCACTGTCACCCGTAACCCAATTCCTCCCAGTCCAATTCCAAACTCAAACGAAATTGCCGCCTGCTCGTCAAACAACATCTCCGTTTCGCCGCGCCTTGCTTGCTCAACTGAGCTCTGATTCTACACCCTTCCATTGCCTGCTTGTCGCCTCTTCTCCGTTTAATCTGCGTTTATTCAACTCGAGAGCCAAGCCTAGAGACGGAGGGTAGCTTTGCTTCCGCCTTGCTACATACTCCACACGAATTTATCTGGATAGATTCCCAGGCCTCAGTCACTACTGCGCCCCTCTTCGCAACTCCACGATCATCGCCCTTACGACACTTCCACACTCGCCTTCGCCTCCTACTCTACATCCTCTCCTGCTAGTCTCCCTACTCTCCTCCCTAGTCGACCAACCTCCCTTCTTACCTTTCCTGGCATCATTGAACTCGCGCTTTACTTCATCCGCCCTTGGTATCCGCCCAAAGCTGAAGAACGAGAAATGGGCAACTGTGTCTCAGGCGGCGACGCCGATGCTAAGGCGCGCTCTCATCAGATCGACAAGGAGATACACGAAGATTCGAAGAGGTTGAAAAGGGAATGTAAAATATTACTCCTTGGTAAGTTGAGTTTTCTTCGAGAGTTGGAAATTGTCATGCGGGATACGGCGGCCTTGGCGAATTGCGAGGGACGGTGCCGTAGGCGGTGTGCTTGGTGGAGAGGAGCTTGTATTATCGACAGCAGGTGGATGGTTAAGTTGGGCGGGCTTAGAGAGGAGTTTCGTTTGGCGCCGGGTTGGATGAGACGGGGGTCAGAATTCGCAGAGGCAAAGGGTTCCGATGGGTCGCAGCGTGTCCGCGGCCCTTACACGAGGCGTCATCCCCGTCGCTTTCCCTTTCGCCCTTTCCATCGACGGCGAACCATCAACGCTAACGTCGAACCCTGATACATAGGCTCCGGTGAATCCGGAAAGTCTACAATTGTGAAGCAAATGAAGATTCTCCATCAAGGAGGCTTCACAGACGACGAATTATTAGCGTTTCGACATACGATATACCGGTGAGCCTTAAATTTCCTTACTGGGCTTGGGTTTTTCCGGCTCCGTCATTCGAGGATCGTCGCCGTCCACTTTTGGATAGCGACCTTCCGGTTTGGGGCCGACTTTGGTTGTATGGGCCCCTTGAGCATACACATGATGGACCTCGTTGGCTTGGATGGATTTCAAGGTCCGCGGATTTGGGAATTGGAACGAGATCGTTGTCCGGCCGACTTTTGATGGTGTCGGTCGCTTTGGCGGATCCGCAATTCCTTTGGAGTTGCGGCGGCATTCGTCAAGGTTAGAAGTTGATTGGATCGTGGGGCCGTGCATTTGCCTCATTCGTTTCTCCGTCTTTCACTAGCCTCATGTAGCTAACAACTGACCACTTTCTCGTTACATAGGAATTTACTCGATAGCGCGCAAGCGATTGTCGAAGAGATGAGAACGAGTGGTGTGGAGTGCGAGGTTGAAGCGACGCGGGTATGTCACTCCTTGTTTCGTCCTTCCGTTCTACGACCCCCCGACTTACCTTCTCTCCTAGCCGAAAATTGACTTAATAGCGGGCCATTCAGTACCTGTATCCGACGACGAAGACTACACCTTCCCACCCGAGATTGCCCAAGCGATATACGACCTTTGGAAAGATCCGATCATTCCGAGTATAATGGAGCGAGCGAATCAATTTTATATTATGGATAATGCCGCATAGTAAGTGAATTGTGCTCTCTTCCTATTGCTTGATAAGCTAACTCTCCCTCTGCTATTTACCTCTCATCGGCGCTCCCTCGCATCCGATAGTTTTTTCGACCGAGCGTTACGGATAGGAACACCCAATTACTTACCGACTGTGAAGGATGTACTACGAGCGCGAGTGAAGAGTACGGGGATTGTGGAGACGAGATTTAAGATGGATGAGTTATCGTGAGTATCTCCCCTTTGTTTTCTGGTTCAATCCTTCGGCCGCGTCGCGTCGCGCGCCTTTGCTGCGTTGCGACAACCTTTCCCCTCACTAACAACTTTTCCGTTTAGAATACACATGTTCGACGTCGGTGGTCAACGTTCGGAGCGCAAGAAATGGATCCATTGCTTCGAAAGCGTCACGTCGATCATCTTTTGTACGGCGCTGAGCGAGTATGATCAAGTACTATTGGAGGAGCGGAAAACGGTTAGATCTCTTAATCCTTTTGCACCTTTCTCTGCTAACACAATTCTTTAGAACCGGATGGCAGAATCCCTTGTCTTGTTCGAATCGGTCATCAACTCACGTTGGTTCCTGAGAACATCCATCATCTTGTTCCTGAACAAGATCGATGTTTTCAAACAGAAGCTCCCGAAGGTATTTACTCTATAGCCGCTCCCCCCTCTTTATCCCCTTCTCATGCTAACACGATCCAATAGGTTCCGTTGGAGCGGTATTTCCCGGAGTACGCGGGTGGTACTGATCTGAGCAAAGCGGCGAAATACATTCTGTGGAGATTTATGCAAATGAATCGAGCGCGGTTGAATGTCTACCCACAGTAAGTTTCAACATACTATTCTTCCATTCTCCCATGTCATCTGTATTCTAATTTATTTCGCACGTAGTCTAACGCAAGCAACCGACACGAACAACATTAAGGTCGTTTTCGGCGCCGTCAAGGAGACTATTTTACAAAATGCCTTGAAGGAGTCAGGGATTCTATGACCCTCGTCTCCTGTTCGGACTCCGTTCTCTTGCGTCGGGAGGGTTTATGGGATTGTCGTTGCATGTAGAAATTTGAAGTCATTTGTGGATATGTATTACTTATTCCCCTCCGTCCTCTTCCTGTCATTTTTTATTATTAGTACGTGTCTATCTCGGTCTTTCTCTTTCTCCTTTTGCATGGGTTCTTGTTTTGTTGTCATTGGTGAGCACGATTGCGCACTCCTCGCTTCCGTCCACCAGTTGACTGACCTTTTTCACGAATATAGCATCATCTCGTTTCTCGCACTCGCATCCCGTTCGTCCTCGTCCTCGTCGTCCTCGCACGCCCATCTCGCCGCGCCTCTCGCCAGCATCACTTTGTCACACTCCTTATCGTATACCGCCGCCATTCATTCATCATCTCCCTACTGTCGTCGCGACTGCTCGCTATGCGACGTTGGTCTCGATCGCCGCCCACTTAGGGCGTCAACGCCAGCGTCGAGCGGGAGTCATTCGCCCTGGCGTGTAGCTCCGTCATGGCTCGTGTGACCTCACCGACGCTCCGCGCAGGTCGTCCTTATCGGAACCGACCCTATCGCGCGATACCTCACTCCGCCCTCGTACCCACCCACATCCTATTCACCCGCCTATGTAACCCTCCCTACCATTGTTGACTTATTCAACTAGCCCGTCTACGTTTATCTTATGGATTTGCGTGTTCCGTTCTTTTTCCTTTGATTTGTCCTACCCTTTTTTTTTTGGGTTGCACATTCAATTGTATATGTGTGCATAAAAGTGTGTGATCGTGCTTGTGAACGTTATCGAAGCAACGTACAAGTCTCTGGATTCTTTCGATCTGAACCGCGGGACGATATTTGCGAAATCGTTGATGCTTGGTGAATCGGCGCTTGACGTGGGTACCTAAAAGCTTATCAGTCTGGCCTTGTTCCGTTTATCTTTGCTAGGTCCGATTAACGCCTTGGTGTGATACTGTGTGTTAGCGCTCATTCTGTCGGTTCTACAGGTTCCAATGAATCTGGTTGGCTCGTGCCCTCCTGGCGAATCTAGCTCCTCAAGCTTATGACCACACCACGGCGAAACAGGACGGAGCATGGCCTCTCTGAAACAGCAGGTGTATGCTGGATTTCATGTCCTCATCGATAATGACCTTCGACGTTCCTACATCTCCATCGTCCCCACTGCGAAATCGCCCCACTGCTCCTTGCTCGTCTCTCCTTTGCTGTATCACTTGTCGTAACGACGAATTGTATCTCCTAAACCGACGTCCATTGGCCGGTAGAAGTGGAACTGCTTCGCGCACGACACGCTACGTAGTCTTCCATCGTCGCTGTCTCTTTCGTAGGTTCAGCCATGTTTGGTCTATCTGGCGTTTGGGATAACACCTATACTTTTCGTAGATCATGCATCCACCTGCTGACAGCACCGTGGCAGAATTTCTAGCCCTTCCATCAGCGAGGAAACACAATCTGACCGTCTCGCGTCCAGCGACCGTCTCGCAGTTCGTGAAATGGGTCCAGTCAGCTGAGGCGGTAGCGGATAACCTTGGGCAGGTGTACGTTGGGGAGATCAGTTGGGCACAAGATCCCGGTATTCCAACGCATGAGTATCTGATCGCGAAGTTTCATGGCCGGTACAATGGTGCTTTGCGCATTGAGCGTGATACCGATCACCTCGGATGGCGAACCCTCTTCAATCCAACCGCCCGTGCCATCACCCTCGACACAGTCACCTTCATTCCCTTCGAAAACGACGATCAGATCCTCGCCACATTAACCATTTTTCATTCCACCATCCAACTTACGCACCTCGCTCTCCTCCTCCAAGTTATCTCCGCGGCGTCGACCAGTTATAATATCTGGACCTTCAATTGCTGGTGGTTCGCTGGGTGTATATGGCGGAATCTAGCAAAGTTGGCTGGGAATTGGTTGGATTTTCGATGGGGGGCGGGGATTAAGCAAACATCGCCGGTTCGAAAGCTTGCTACGATGCATTCACCTAGTGCATTCAGCGCTGTTGAATTTGCAGAGATCCAACAGATCTTACACCATGGTGCCCTCGAACGCGCACTGGGGTCAAGCGAGTCCAGAGAAGAACTGGAGGCTGCGTCAGCTCATATCGACTCGACGTTTGTTGAACAAGTCGCCTCTCGCCAAGCTGTAGAGGGTCAGTTTTCAGACCTCATCGCTTGGGAGAAGAAGGTCTACCTCTGTTCGGATGAGTCACGACCGCCGCATCGTCAGGCTTTGGGGTTGGACGTTTCCCATCGTCTTTCTTCGAGACATCTCACCAGACGGCCATGGACCCTCCGTTCTTCGGATCCATCAAAGGATTGTGTGCCTGATGGCGTTCCGCAGCTCGTCAAGGAGAGCAACCTCTTGCTCCGAGATTTGCAGTTTGTGAACGAAGAACAATGGGTTTACCGACTTGGATTGACATGGGGTGGAGCTCGTTCTGTGGAGCAGGTTGAACGTCCCTCTCTGGAGATGGCTCCTCTGGTCGTCGAACGATTGTTCTCGGAGAGTATCGTAGAGGAGAAGAGGATCAGTGTGATGGTGGGCGCTTGGTCCACCTTCGTTTTGGAGAAAGGGTTCGATACGCGTTCTTTAGGTGGTCGCGGAGGTTTACAAATCGCAAAACCTACCTTGCGCGACTTTGCAACTCTCGTCGAGGAACGCATCGCCGTGGCCAAGAGGCAACTGACGACATGCGTCAGGATACGCGTTCGATATCCAGTGTCGCAAGAGAGACTCTACATGGCTGATCCAGAGGTTATTGGCCGAGTCATCAGCCTCACGAGGTCGCGTGTAGCGGCTTTGAAGGAGATCGGAGACATGATCACAGGCCTTCTGCACACGCTAGCCTTGCTTTCGTAGCTTCGTGCTCGGACGCCTTCTGTGTTGAACGTTGAATCCCGGATCGCCTAGGCGGGGGTTAGTAGTGAGGGTTGTGTCTCAGTGGCTGACTCGGTGTGAGTCGTTCACGCCAACTCTACCATAGGATTTGTGTCGCAGTACCATACAATCCGTCGCGACTCTAATTGCTCTCTAATCGACACATTTCCGTGTTTTCCCATTTACTGCACACCTGAACTGCCGTTGTGTCGACCGTGGGCGTATATACCGAGTGTAACCTCGCCTCCAACATTATCATGTCGCCCAAGTCCTACTCCCAAGGGCTTCCCACTAAAATCGCCGCAAGTTCTCCGTTGCGTAGGCAACTGTACAACTCCAAGCACCTCACACTACGCGTGCCAACCTTTTGCCAGATCAACCAGTTCGGTTCACAGTCGGATCCTTAAACGAGAAGGGAAGAGGTGGCGCAAATTCGTTTACGACGCGTCCAACTAATAGAACAAGAGTATCTTCGACCTGCGACAAGTCCAGGACTTATGTCCATTTAACGTCCAGGGTATCCCAAACCAAAAACCGAAGGTAATCGAACACTGTCCCCAACCAGTCTACAACACTACAGCAGCACCGGCGAGGAGACCGACCAATCCCAATCCAACAGTGACCAAACCACCTGCGGGGACGCTAACACGGCCCATCGCGGCACTCTTTGCGGTCGAGCTAGGAGAACTAGAACTAGCAGGCGCGGTGGAAGAGGGCTTGGCGCCGGTGGCTGAACCAGAGGCACTGATTGCTGGAGGGAAAGACGTGTCAGTATCACGTTGTAAAAGAAAATACGTGATACACACCAGCACACTCAGCCGTTTGGAGCTGAAGAGCGGTTTGTTGATCTGCAGCAGTGCAGTTGGCTGCCAAACACGCGGCTGCGGTGGTTTGGAAGTTAACGTTGGTGCAGACACAAGCCAGGTCAGCGCTATCGCGAAGGTCCCAAGATTAGCAGGGTGTCGAAGCTGATGACTGCGGCTACGTACAAGGACGAGCATCCGGCGGCGGCGGCAGCCTGAGTGGTGCAGTTCAGGATGCACGCGTCAGGCGTAGGGACACCACTGGGAACTGAGGGAGCCGAGGTGGTTGAATTCTGGGCAACGACACCAAGAGCAGCGACGAGAAGGATGGAGAGGGAAGAGAATTTGGAGTACATTTTTGGGATTAGAACAACACTGGTGAAGGTGTAGCGTGGAAGGTCGTGGAGGGAGTCGAAAGAAACTCTGAAGGAGAGTCAGGGCATGGGCTGACTTTAAGAGTTGGGGAAGCGCGGGAAAGAAGCCTCGGTTCCATGTTCCATGCGACCTTCTCGTGCCTCAACATTTCCCTTTCTGGACACAGTGATCAGCGGGAATTCGTCCAAAAATTGAGGCCAATTTGATGCGTCCTCACCACCGTGCAGCACTTCTCAGTTTTCTTAGGCTGGCATCGATGTCTTGGTTATCCCTTGCTTTATTTCCCTCAATATCTTCAGCGAAAACCAAGACGTGATGACAAGCTTGGTGTACCCAATCAAACAGTCAGGCTCGTCGAATGTTCTAGACTGAATGAATGGAGGATGTCAATGCGCGCGTCGCTCCATCGCCGCCTAAAAATCCGGTGCAGAAATGGGTATCTCGTCCCCCTCGCTCTCCCGTTTTCTTCTTTTCGCCCCAACATCCTTCCCTGCTGGCAACTTCTCAATTCTTCGTGACATTGGTTGTCTCAGCTGTCCCTCTTCTGTATCTTCTTGGAGGACATGAACGTGCTTGGAAGTGCAATCAAGTCAGCCGCGTCTATCCGGCGGTGCGGATTTAGACGTCGTTCGATTGGTTTCCACCGGACCTGTTTCACCTTGACGTATTCCAGAGTCAACAGACTTGAAGTGGCTGTGCGTTATCTGGATCAGGTGCGTTGACTGTGTCCCGTGACCCACTCTCAACGTTGACCGGTCTCTTTTACATGTAAATTTATCTTTTGATTTGCCTGCGATTGCTGTGGGATCGACTGTACACCGTGAGGAACCTTTTACCTACTGTACTCCTCCTTCCAATCAGCCTTGTGACCTGGTTGTCAACTGTCAAACCGAAAACTCTGACACGCAGTATTCGGATTGCTGTCAAGTCTGCCCTTCGTGCTAAGAGCGCCTTCTTCCAGGTACAGTAGGTAATCTTGCTATCGGTCCAACGAGGTCATGCAGAGGTGCCGAATGCCAATGTACCAACCAACCTTTATCGCTTGCACTTCTTTCTCAGCTCACTTTCCCCAAGGACGTCAGCGTTTTGTTGATGATCATTCATTGTCATTAAGTTAGTCTGCATAAAGATTATGCTTGCGATGAGCGATAAATGGTAGTGTCCTAAATTTCATTACCCAACGCAGCCTCCTCCATCCTGACCCACAAACCCTCCTAGAATCACGTTAGTCGAGGCACACCAACAACGGGAAAACAAACTCACATAGGCATACATCGTCAAATGACTCTTCGGCCTGATTTTCTCCCTAGCTTTCCTCCCTTCGCGGTCATTCAACCACGAAAGTGGTGGTTTGGACGATTCGGGTTGAGCGTCGGGAGCGAGCGAGATTGAAGCGAAGTTTTGTGCGAGGCGGATTAGCATGAATGAGATCTCGTTGTATGCAAACTGTCATGCAGAACTCTCAGAGGGCGGTTGGACACAGAGAGGGTGGGGAGTTACCTGTTGTCCGAGACAAATTCTGGGACCGGCGTTGAAGGGGAGGAAGATGAAGGGGTTTGGAGTGAGGTATTTTTGGAGACGTTCGTCGATAAACCTGTCCGGATCAAATTCGAGCGCTGGGGAGGCAAGGATCAATGTATGGCTCAGGAAGGAACGGTGGCGGTGAACTTGCCATCAGGACCCCACAAGTCCTTGCGACGGTGCATCAAGAATACAGAATATCGGCAACTAGAACAATGGTCAAATTTACGGATACATTTGGGAGCGGGGTGGACAAACCGAGTGCCAGCAGGAATGTAGAAGGGCTTGCCGTCACTTCGCTTGGACCTCCAAGTAGTAGGGTTGATGGATTGCCTTTACATCGTGTCAGATCTTGGCGTTATATCAGTGGAAAGCGGACATACCTGACATTCAACGGTCTGAAACGAAGAGTGGACAATCCCCATCATTGTAAGTCTAGGTATGAAAAGTGATAGAACGTGAAAGCGAACGAACACAATTGGGAACAATCGCAAAGTCTCTGTATGGCAGCGAAGAATGTTAGGGGGGGGGTTCCATAGCTAGTCCAGAGGATACTGACCGTTGATCACAGCTCTCAAGTACTTCATATCCCTGACATCGTCATAAGTGGGCCTTCGGGAAGGCCCAACATTCGATAAAACTTCTTCTCGAAGCCTCTTGAATACATGGGGATGTTCCGAGAGCATATATGCTGCAAAAGTGAGGGTTCCCGCAGTCTGCAAGGACGAGTGGATCAGACGCCTTTATACGAGTCCAGTGAGATGAGGGACATACAGTATCACGACCAGCGACGAGCATATTGAGGATCTCGTCTTTCAAGATGTTCTGATCTGCGACCATGGCGTAGATAAATCAAATTTCGATGTCGAGGATAGGAGAATAGGAGCCGACAAACCTTCCGTAGAGTTGAGCATATGACTCAAAAGAGTCTCCCCTTCGCCAACTTGCTTCTCGCCTTTGGTCTCAGACTCACTGGCAGCCAGCCTCTTCCTCTCCATAGCGTCTGAAAGTATAGGCTGGATGAAAGTGTTGATAGCAACCATCTGATCCTTGGCGCTATCCTTCCAGAATTCAAAGAACTGCCAAGCCTTGCCGTACCTACGGTGGTTCGGGGTCGACGTGAGTAAGGGATAGTTCAAGAGTAGGTAGAATGCTCAAATACCTGTTCCTGATACTCAAAGTATCCTGCGCCTCAGCGAAGGCTTTCGCAAAGACATTGGCTGGGTTGTTTGGGTTGGGTTGTTCCAGATTAGGGTCAGCAGCGAGAGCGTAGGCGGGGTAGGGAAGGCCTGCTGCTAGTGACCGTACGTCTTTGCCGAATAGGAATTCAGTGGCAGAGTCAAGAGTAAACCGCGAAATGACATCCTGTGGGCGAACTGCTGAGCGCGTTATTTGTTGGAGATGAGAAAACGTCCTACCTGGAAATCGACAGGATAACCTTCCCGAAGCCTCGTTTTGAGTTGGTGGATGGCGTCTTCTGCATGCCTGTCGTAAATATCATAGTCGCTAATTCGTTCCTTGGAAAAGAAAGGGCGGGTCATGGACCGGTGGAACCTAGATTTGGGACAGGTGGTGAATACGATACTCAGATAGCGTTCCATTACGCCGGCTGAACTTACTTCCACATCTCGCCTAGTAGGTTCAGAAGGGTGGTCAGTTGCTATCGTTGTTATCGAGGGACCCGGGCGAACTGACCATCAGAGTTAAAAACACCCGTTCCTAAAACAGATTGATTGCGGTGGAAGGCGGGATTACCTTGGTATTTTCAAGGCCGTGAGCGAGAGTTAAATACAGGGGACGGGAACAACCCAACCTTTCTCGAAGTTGTTGAAATCGCTAGCAAGGATATTCTAGGAAGAGGAATGACGTCGAGGTCAGTCTTCGAGGGCCGAACTGAGGTACAAACTTTGATGAATTCGGGTTCGACGGTGAATACCTGTCGAGGATTAGTCGAGTTCAGCTCAGAATCCTCATTTCATGCCAGAATGCGTACCGTAGTCTCGAATAAGGTCTTCATACAATACGTATGCCCGTATTGCGAGACCCAATCCCCGAAGTCGTCACCTATCGGATCGAATCTGTTAGAACCATAAAGGCCGCTTAGATGATGTGCATGCCTGGATAACCATCCTTGAAGTTAGTGATGATCCTCGAAAGCAGATCGAATCCGCCTGGCGATTTGCTCTCTACGAAAGGAGCCATGATGGCGTTCAAAGCGGAAGCATCGCGACGGTTTTTGTAGTCGTCCCAAAGCGTGGAAAGGCTCAAGGCCAGGACAGGCGAGATGATGCAGGCGATCGCTACGAGCCAAGAGGGCAGCTCTACGCCAAACATATCTCTCGCAGCAACATTTCCAAGATATAACAGAGCAGGTGGAGAAAGCAATCTGGGCAGATTCTTGAATAGAAAGATGAAGCCGGGTGGGGTTTCCATAGCAGATATACTTGGGAAGACGAGTTGTTGAATGAGGATCTGTGGCTACGACCTTTCTGAGGCAACTCTTATAGCGAGGAGCCCGAGGTCATGCCCGCGTGCCGATGGGATGGAGTGACGGTGGTAATAGATTCTCTTGCTTCCAATCATGCCCAAGGAAGCATACCGGTTACCGCTGCAGCGGAAAACCCGGTGGATGACGAGTCTTGGGTTTGCAAAATACTTCAAACGCAGGCCCTGCGAGAAGAACGCATACGCCCGGTGAGATAATTCGGGAGCCTACGAACATTTGCTGTGAGCTTATAGCCTTTTCCAGTCCCCACGCCGGACAAGAATATCGCCGATGAATTGAACTGCGACTGCCACATTCAAGCCGCATTGTCAGACACCATTACTCGTCCCTAGTCCTCGTAGCCCGAGTCGTAATGAACCGATCGCCAGCACGAAGAAACCGAGGGGATGATGGTGGTCACAAGCAAAGGGCTACAGCAGCCGGTCGATGCCAAAGCCCCCGGGCCGGCCCGGGGTTAGCTCGCTTCAGCATAACGATGAGGGAGGACGATGGCGCAACATCTGCTACCCACACTCCCGATACCTCCTGCTATTGAACTGGGTTTTACAACATCGGAGAGCCTGAAATCATATTTTCCCCAGCTCGATCTTGTCAAACTGTCCGACCCTTCCCTCAACGTCCACAAAATCTCCTCACGCACGACTCACAACCTTGTTGCTCCTCCATCCAGTTCTTTTCCGCATATAGATGACCCTACAGAAGCTTGGGAAGCCTTATATCCTCAAGGTAGTGTCAACCCGGCAAATACTATTCCTGGTGGCTTTGGTTTCTACCTCTCTGGTGCCAATGAGTTCAGGTCGAGATTAAGAACGTCGAAGGAAGTTTTGATGAGTTACGGAGTCATGTTTCAGGAAGGATGGGAGTGGGTAAAGGGAGGGAAGTTACCTGGGATTTGTGAGTACTTCCTTCATCTGGCATGTCCCTTTCTGACGATTCGCCTAGATGGGGGCGAGGGTGACTCGGCGTATGGCTGCACGGGCGGTCGTCAGGGAGATCGCTCTAGTTGCTTCAATCTCCGTCTGATGTGGAGGTTCGTACTGTCCAAATTCTCTACGCGACTTCGACGTCGTCCAGGTCCTGAGTTGACAATGCTCCAGAGCCGCGGGGAATGGCGAGGTGTACGCCTATCTCAACCCAACACCGAACAATATCGCCCATCTCCTCAAAGTCCCGCCCTCTTCCAAGCAGAACCCTGATTACGGCTTCTCAGTCGGGCGAGGGGCGTTCCAATTCAAGCCCGGAAGATGGTTCAACATCGCCCAAAGGGTAAAATTGAATGATGTGGGCCACGAAAATGGTAAGCCCAGTACGATCCTCTGTATCAAATGGAGGTTTCAACCAACTTTACTCTGTCAGGAGAGATACAACTATGGATAGATGGGGAATCGGTCATCCACGTCACAAACCTCACGCTGAGAGAATCTACAGAGGCATATATCCAGGGATTACATTTCCAAACGTTCTTTGGAGGTACGTTTTTCTCTTCTCTGTGCCCGGCTTTCTCTGTGCACTCGGTTGAGCACTCATTCACGGTTGAAGGTAATTCTCCTGACTGGGCATCTCCGAAAGACCAGAGAGCATGGTTTGGAAATGTATCAGGTGTCATCATCTCGCAAACGGAGTAGAACGCTGCAGCGAATCCCTATCTAATCTGACGGACCTCCGTCCCACTCGCCCGACAGCGATCCACAACTGTTTCGTCTGCCTCTGCCCTAACCTGAAATTGATCCCCCGACACTGTCAGTATCACCTCATCACCACCTCCCTTTGAAATCGCCAAGGGAGCACATATTCCGACATCGTTCAACCCTCAGTCGCCGATACAGCTTCTCCCAAAAGTCACGCTTCCAAACTGAGAGGCGAAGGAAGGCAGTGTCGAACACCGAGAATGATTGTGTCTCAAAGGTAAGTGAACATCTATCCCCGGGTTGCTTTCGCGGAGAAACCCAGGAGAGTCGTAGCCTTGAGCTGAGAGGAGTTGTTCGTCGTTGGAGTAGCCCTGATTGAGACAGGTTCGCGGGCTGTTACCTCGAAGTCGTTCTCGTCTTGCCTTAGAATATGAACCGAGTGCATCGACGCAGAAATAGAACAGAAACTGCTCGGATTTTCCTATACAAATGACAATGACAATCGACTCGATGACGCACTCTTCGCTCAGAAGTAAAAAAAACCGGAGCCTGATCTCCATCCCATTCCGTAGCACTCAACCCTACACATATCACTAATGGTTACCATCTTGATCGACCACTCAACACCTATTTGTTCAGAATTTACTGAGTGAAATCGACGCAGCTCATGTAGCTATCAAACGAGTCCAAGATTTTCAAGTCAGTGGTCGAGCCTGCAACTAAGACCCAAGAATGCTCACGTCTGGTCGATGGACCTAGCATCCCACCACCACTGGAGGACGCAATCTCCAGCAGTAGCGCACTTCCCATTCAAGTTCGGAACCGTAACAGAGAAGGAGGTTTGGTTAGCAGGGATGGCGGTGGAGACGGAGTACGCGGGGTCGAAGTAGATGAGAGTAGGGGTAAGCATGCTATAATGTCAATGTTATCAGTCTGTTGTTTCAAGGCGTTTCCCGGGTAAAAAAACTACGGACGTATTGGTGGGGGTGTAAACAACCGAGACGTTCTGCCAAAACAACAAGTTTAGAAAGGTGAGCTCGAACTCATTTGGGAATGAGACTCACGGCAACGCCGGTGTGTGGGGCGCGAAGGCTGATGGTGATGGGGACAACAGTGTTGGCGGGGTAGTGCTGGACATTCGCAGTGTTGTCGGAATACTAAATCGGCTCCGTCAGTAAGGTGTCACCATTACTAGAAGTTGATGCGAACCGGCAAGCCCTTGCAGAGGTAAAGGAGGCAAGCGGCCTGAAGTACCAGAGGGCCTGTTAGTATCGGATAAAATCGTCCAGGACTGATGGACCCACGGTGGTATCGGTGCCAATGTTTTGTTCCTCGAGTTGCTGGTTTCCATATCTGTCGAGGATAAAATCAGCCATCTCATTCCAATGCGTGGTAGAGCGAACACGCACTGATCAGATTCAACATTGTTATAGATCTGAGTTCCACAAATGGCCTCAAAGTTAGTTCCGGGCTATAGGGAACAAAAAATTCTGTCAGCCGTGTCAGACAACTCTTTGATAGCATCTCAAACTCGCCTGGCGACGAGGAGGAGAGGAGATGACACCATGAGCGACGGCAGTGCTGGCGACAGCGAGGAGAGTGGCGAGAACAGAGAGCTTGGCAAACATCTTGCTTTGGTTGGGTGGGTGTGTTGAGAAAGAGTGCTGTTTGAACTTGAGCCTGGAGGATGAGGTGCAGGATCACCCGTATTTATACTGAGCACAATGGCCTCATCGCCTCTGAAACTGTCAATAAACACAATGCGCCGAAGTCGAGCAAGGAAGAGTCCTCCTATGAATAGCACTGGTCAGTGAATGGTCGACGTGATGCAGGCAAGGTAGGATGAGCACCTGTGAATGGGTTTTCCCGACGTATAGGCAGCAGCGGTTGTGTGTACTTTGCTCGTACATACCACGCGCCAACGACGTGGTATTCGCTGAGCGACATGGCTAGCGCGAAATCGAGGATGAGGCTTGCTGAAACCACAAGACGGACACTACGGTTAAAATGTCCACAAAAGAAAAAAATAAGCTAGAATTTTCCCCGATTTTCAACAAGCACCACCGGCGAAGACCTTCAACAGACGCACCTCCCACATGATCATCTCAACACGGTTGAGAGAGGTGATTAGTCGCGTCAATGCTGGAGTAACCAGATGAACGAGGTCGCTCATACCACCTTGAGCCGCAGGCGCCTGCATCGGTTCCGCTTTCCGAGATGTAGCCGAGAGCGCTCAGAAATAGACGACGGATCTATCAGATCATCTCATGGGCCTTGTCGGCGCAAATATAACATCGAAGTCCCGGTTCGAAGAGTCACATGATGTCATGGCCGACTGTCCATGCGCAACCGCTCCTCCGACCGATATGTTGGGAGTGCGCACGGACTGATTGCCGACGAATGGGTTCGGTCCCAGTGGCAAGCGGGTTCAGTAGCAACGATCGATAGAGAAAATAGTATCCGCATACAAAAGTGTCACAGTCTCGAAACTTACAGACAATCACTTAATCGAGTCACAAGTCTTCATCTCATCGTAGCATCTCATTCGCCTCGCCGATTCCGATGCGTGTCCGAGGGCGCTTACTGAGTAAAATCGACACAGCTCATGTAACTGCAAATAGCCCACAAAAATCAGTCGACGTGTTCCCTTGGAATAATCTAAAAGGAAGCGCAAACTCACGTCTGGTCGATAGACCTAGCATCCCACCACCATTGAATGACACAGGCTCCAGCAGTGCCACACTGTCCACTCAAGCTTGGGATGGTGACAGAGAACGAGGTTTGATTGGCTGGGATGGGTGTGGAGACCGAGTACGCGGGGTTGAACGAGATGAGAGGGCCTGCGATCACTCTGTTGTTAGAAGTTAGCGGCCGTCAGCTCACAATGGTTGTAGACGAGAAAAAATGTACACACTTATTGGTGGCGGTGGCAACAACAGAAACGTTCTGGCGGGAAAAATTATAAGTCATATGCTGCAATTAGTAGCTGGCAGGAAGGCGTACAGCAACACCAGTGTGTGGGGCACGAAGATCAATCGTGATTGGGACGACAGTGTTGGCAGGGTAATGCTGGACGTTGGCTGTATTGTCCGAGAACTGATCGCAGATCAGTTAAATATTCAAGTCGTGAATGTGGTATAAGCACCTGAAGTCCCTTGCACAAGTACAAGTGACACGCGGCCTATAACGACGCAACCAGTCAGTCTTCAGCGTCGAATTGTTTTCGTAATAGGGATGAAATTCAATGGACACACCGTAGTCCCAGAATTAATATTCTGTTCCTCTCCCTGCTGGTTACCGTACCTGTCAGTTTGGAGCACGTCAGTAGTCACTCCAGTTCCAGGCGATGGAAAAGCTCGTACTCGTCGGATGAAACAATACTGTAGATCTGAGAGCCGCAAACGGAGGAGAAGTTGGTTCCAGGCTGGATAGCGAGAAAAATCATGGTCATTATAAGGGACGGCCATCCAGCTCAACAGAAAGAACCTTACCCTGCGACGAGGAGGCGAGGATATCACACCGTGTGCCACAGCAGTGCTGGCAACAGCGAGTGCAGTGAGTAGAGTGGAGAGTTTAATGAACATATTGAATCTGAGGATCTCGTTGGAGCGCTCTGCACAGGGGCTTGAGTGATGACTGCCTCGACAGAATGGCTAGTATTTATACTGGGCGATAATGGCTCAAATAGATGTAGATGTGACGAGTCTTAAGGCGAAGAATGGCTGGGAAAGAGATCGGATGATCATGAGACGGATAGTCCTGGCGATGGAGGTGGCCATGGATACAGCTCGGATATCCTTGTGATGAGTTCTACCGAAGGACGGGCGGCAGGGCATGGGGAAAGGGGAGCAGAAGTGCAGAAAAATACAGATCTGGCCATGGAACGAGTCCCAAGAGAGTGAACGAATGGTAACTGAATGGGTGACACCGTGGGGGACGAGAGCGGACAAGATCACAGATGGGGGAGCCGTGGACCCGTGATAGATTCTACCGGGAGATATACCGCAAGGAACGGTTATGGAAGGGATAGCAAAGCCTGAGTGATCAATCCATGCGGGTTTTGCGAGAGTGCGCAGACTGGGAAGAACTTTGTAGGGGAAAATCGCAGAAATGGAGGTTTTCTGGCGACTAGCATACGACGATTTATGGATGCGTCCTCGCCAGCTTTATATTTTCTGAAGTGGCCTAGAAGCATTCATCGAATATCGATATCATTTTTCCAAGCGACGGGTGAGAAAATATAATGGGTGGACGTACACCGTATGACCATCAATCCGAGCGGACAAGGGATTTTGTCGCCTCAATATTGGGCTTAATCGATGTTGAGATGTTTCTCAGCGGGTCTGGTTCAAGGGGTAATGGAGGTTGCCAAGCACAGGTACGGGACCGAAAACTAACCGTGTGGTATTGAGATGAAATCTTGGCAAACCCACTCAAAATCCGAATCCATTTCATGCAACAGAATTGAATCACGGATGATATTAAACTGTGTTGAAAGCTCATTGGTAGAGAAAGCCAGATGTGCGTCGGGTGTGATGCATTGATGGACCAAGCATTGAAGCATCACGACGAACAGCTGAGAGGAGAGAAACGAGGGTCTCGGGGAATGAAATGATCCAAACTGACATCGCCCATCCACATTGTTCTTGGAAAAGGGCGACGGATGTCCAACCCATGCGTCACAATCGACGTGAGCTCAACATTGTGTTGGTGGTCGGAGGTTGGGTTTCATCGCGTTCCCACGGCCATTCTGCGGCTCTACTTTCTCAAATCCAGTCCCAAACGTTCCCTTATGAGTCCCAAGAAGAGGCAAACGTCGAACTTGGGCTTTAGCTATCGTCATAAATGACCGATTGCAAGTACGGACAAATTCAACATCCCTATCCTCCCCTAACTCCCTTTAACTAGGAGTCTCAGACGCAAAACGCCAAAGCCACCCAAAATAGCCCCCATCATGAATCCAAGGCACACTTCTCAAGCATCGACCAACTTCGCAGCTCCGGCCTTATCTCCAAACACTTTTCTACTGAGTAATATCGACACAGCTCATATAGCTATTCAACGTTATCCCGGTCAAGAGTAGTCAGTCGCCTGGTTCGCCTCAAGGTTTCTGAAAACACTCACGTCTGGTCGACGGACCTAGCGTCCCACCACCACTGCAAAACGCAAGCTCCAGCAGTAGCACACTGTCCGTTCAAATTGGGGATGGTGACGGAGAAGGACGTTTGATTAGCGGGGATCGGGGCAGAGACGGAGTAGGCTGGGTTGAACGAAATCAACGGGCCGGCGATGACTCTGTTGGGATTCAGCGGGTTTAGATGCCTTAAGACAAGCCAGTTTTAGATTGGTCGGAGCGGACTTACTTATTGGTGGCGGTAGCCACAACAGAGACATTCTATACCCGTCAAGCCCAGTATCAGTACTAGGAGAATGCCTTTATAGTGTAAAGGTAGGTCTTACGGCAACACCGGTATGGGGAGCGCGAATGTCAATCGTGATGGGAACAACTGTATTGGCAGGATAGTGTTGAACATTGGCCGTGTTATCGGCGTATTGGAGACCTTTGCAGAGGTAAAGGTGGCAGGCCGCCTGGGCAACCGAGAGTAAGTCAGTCCTTCTGAAGATTATTTCGCTACGTATGAAAGTGGGCGTACAGTCGTCTGCGAGTTGATGTTTTGTTCCTCGAGCTGTTGATTACCGTACCTACAAGACATGTAATCCATGTGGTGCAGACGAAATGTGCGACCTACTGGTCAGAGGAGACAATAGAGTCTATTTGAGATCCGCAAACAGCTGTGAAGTTAGCTCCAGGCTAGGAAGGTAGTAGAAGGTGAGATCAGGCCAAGGTGGAAACAATGGTTTCAGTGTCATACCTGACGACGAGGAGGCGAAGAAATCACGCCGTGTGCGACGGTGGTGCCAGCGAGGGCGAGGGCTGTGACAACTGCAGAAAGCTTGACGAACATTGCGACTGAAGACGGTTGACCCAGAGCGGTTTCGAGTTCTAGCTTGAAGAAAACCGAGAAACCTCATCAACGCTCGTATTTATACTGGTCGTTGATACGCCATCACAGACAACACGACGGGCTAATCGGTCCAGAGAATGCCAGTGAGAGCTTAGTAGTATGAATAGAAACAACGAGGAAAAGATAGACTAGAAACTCACAGACCTGACTGCCCTCCCGCCAATTCTACCGACGAGGATACTGGAGCTCGATGAACACTTCGGAGAGTTTGTCGTATTCAAGGGTGTCGTCATCGTCGCTCGTTCGTATTCGCACTAATGTCTCGACACAAGCTTGGAGAGTCCAAAAAATTTGACCGGGAGGCATTTCAGAACATCCAGACCTGCAGCTATATTACAGCCATTCAGAAATCGAAGACTTCTGGCCCAGCTTGGCACTTGAGAATCTTATCGACAAACTCACACGTGATCAAGGAATGAGAGAGAAAAGGGTGATTTGTCGCCTGAATATTGGATGAATCGTTCGAAACAGAGAGGAATAATGCCACGGGTGGTCCTTTGCGTACTCCGCAACCTAGTTACCGAAGAGCAACCGATTATGAGGGTCCGAAGGTGAGAGCAAAGCTCGTGGAAAGCAGCTGATGTCGATAGGTTTGGACTTTTAATCTCAATGAACGGAGCAAGTTTGTGTGAGTAACAAGACCAGAAACCGCACAACGAACTGGCGGAGATTTGAGGATTGTTGGTGTTGGTGGCCAAGAGCGAATGGCAACATCCGAGACTTCTATGAACACAGCCACCCCGCCGTTGTAGGCGCGCGCCCTCCGTGACAGTGAGTTTTCAGTTTTCTGAGTTCTCAGACTCGCTGTGGCGATTTTGAGTTCTGGTTCATTTTATTCATGTCAGAATACTCTACATACACTATCATAATTTTATAATGGCTCCCTCCCCCTTTTCCCTCCATCTGCTACCATGCGTTATAGGTCTTCAGTTGCCGACGACTCGCGAAGCGGTCCAACAGCCCAATGGCTCCGCGCAGCTACAACCTGCCTCTTCTCCACGTCGTCACGAGCGATTTTTCCATGCCCGCCATTTCCTTAGCTCGTCCCTTTTCGCTCTCAACAAGCACAAGACCACCGCATGGATTCATGTTACGTGCAATCCATTTTCACTCTTCACACTTGTCTGGGATCAAAGTTTATCGTCGGATGCACAAACAATCTAATTGCAGCAATATTGCTAGGCATAAAATGAGGCGAAATGAGATGGCTTCCCTGGAAACTTTTCCTGAAATCTCCTCTCCCATATTTCTCGTTTACTGAGTGATATCAACGCAGCTCATGTAGCTGGAACCAAGAAAACCATTAGATTCAAGGAATGAGCGAGCGAGGAAAATTGCGACACTGACGTCTGATCAATAGATCTAGCATCCCACCACCATTGCAAAACGCAGGCACCAGCAGTAGCGCACGCTCCGTTCAAATTGGGGATGGTGACGGAGAAAGAGGTTTGATTAGCCGGGATGGGCGCAGAGACCGAGTACGCGGGGTTGAACGAGATGAGGGGCCCAGCGATCACTCTGTACAATACAATCAGTATCGGACATCGATGCTTTCGTAATAGCAAGACTGGACGAACTTGTTGGTCGCGGTAGCAACAACGGAGACGTTCTGAGAATCGGCAGTTGTATTCGGTATGCGAGATCAAATATATGATCCAGATGGACTTACAGCAACTCCGGTATGCGGGGCACGAAGATCAATTGTGATGGGTACGACGGTATTGGCAGCGTAATGCTGAACGTTGGCTGTGTTATCAGCATACTGTTCCAACAGTCAGCACGATCTACAACCAAAATTCGCGTCGATGGGTACCGTAAGCCCTTTGCAAAGGTAAAGCTGGCAAGCAGCCTGGAATGATAGTTTGAGCGACGTCAGCAAGCAAAAGTAGCTCGTGTGCTCACAGTAGTCGCGGAATTAATGTTTTGTTCCTCAAGCTGCTGGTTTCCGTATCTGTTGAGCAAGAAATCAGTGGCGACGTTCCATTCCATAACAGAAAAAACTGCTGAAGACTCACTGATCAGATTCTACGGTGTTGTATATCTGTGATCCGCAAACGGCCTCGAAGTTCGTGCCGGGCTACATGAAGGGTACAAATCAGACATAGACTCCTCGTTCATTGTATCCTAACTCACCTGGCGGCGGGGAGGCGAGGAGATAACGCCGTGTGCAACGGTGCTACCGGCGACAGCGAGAACAGTGGCGAGTGCGGAAAGCTTGACGAACATCTTGAGTTGAGATTTCTAAGAGGGAAAACTTTGTCGACTAGAGCCTGGAGAAACCTGTTGACCGCCGCCTACCCAGCCAATTTATACCCATGCGAGCACACCTGAAGGCGGCCATATTGTCATAATACCCAAGTGCTTCAGCAAGGCGAGCCGAGCGATATGAATAGAGCGGACGAAAAGTGAGCGCAAAATAGAGACAGAGACAAGTGGTCGATGGTGAGTTCTGCCGACGAAATGACGGGGGTTAGTGACGGAAGCCGGTATCCCAGAGCTGTCAAAAACATAGGAGAGCATGCATACTAGGATAGTCAAACGAGGGCGTTCGACAGTGTTCGAGAGAGTCGGGATCCCATTCCCTGAAGTCCTGGCGCATAGGGCTCAGATACGGCCAAGCAGTGGAAGCGTCCAAGTCCAATTGAGTCCACCAACAAACAATCTGGTAGGCTTGGCAGACTCGGAACGAAGGCAATACCTGATTATCCTTGGTAAATCGTCGCCTCAATATTGGAAGAATCGCTCGCATGTGATCCGAGGGTCTTCGACGTTGTTTTACAGAGTACGTCTGATTTCCGAAGACTAACCGGAGATGGTGTATGACGACCTATCCGGCGTGAACCTTCAGCGATGGGTAGAAATTATCTTGGCGTCTGAATCGGACCCAACATTTGACGGTCGTGAGGGTGTTGAAAATAAAAACTGGGAAGGGGGTAAGAACTGACACGAATGAAAAAAAAGGAGCCATAGTGCAATCATCATTGCCACTCACACATACTGGACGACGATGAAGCAAAACCGGGAAAGCTTCGGGAGCATGGGAATTTGAGAGATGATGGATGATCACTTGAGGTACCTATGTTCGCGGGGCGGGATTTACCTTCACGATGCCAAGCGCAGGTTATATTAGAGGTGGGAATGACGTCGAGGCGAAATAGGTGATACCAAATTAGCACAGAATTCCTCGGGCGGGAACTTGAAGCCCATCGGCAGCTGCCAAACGAATCATTGACCGCGGTCCAGGAGCGCGAGGTTATTTAAGTTTTCTCAGGTCAAGGGTGGGAGTATGTGCATATGAGCAAGTTAGAGCAGAGGCCTGGGATCATGATGGAAATCTGAACGACACGAGAGCCCAGCTCCGAACACTGCGTGTACTTGGTCGGTGTTGGTCTCACCGTAATTTCTCCTAATTTGAGTTCTCCAGAAGAATGGGAGAGGTCAATCCCGTCTGAAAAGGAGCAGCGAGTTTTGAACGACTCGGACCCAGTCGCCAACCAGTCCATGGATGACGGGTGACCATGTGACCCGTGACTACATGGGCCGACTTGATTCCTCTCGATTCTTGAACTTCAATTTCCCAAAATTACCAGTAAATGCGCTCTCATCCTGGCTCGGGACAGTGAGGACACCAATTAGACGCTACCGAAGTTTGTGCAGTTACAAGCCTCCCCGAAGCTCTCCCTATGGACGCCTCGCCGCCAACCTTCAAGAAACCTTGCTTACCGTTGTGTCCGCAGCGGCAATCATCGTCTCGTCACTTTAAGGTGCTTTCCTCTTTGCGAATTAAACCCACGTTGTCGTGTCCGCTGCTAACTTGCCATCGGCCCATTCCGGCGACCATTCTTTTCCGTAACACCTCTAACACCACCGCTTGGCGAGATCGTTCCGTATCGTCAGACTGGTTGTTGGATTATGCTCGCACGGGGTGATAAGCTGGTGGGATGGTGGTTGTTGAGGGTCCCATTTTGACAGTCGAAAGGAGCGTAGAACCGATGGATAACTTCGGCTTGAAATATTATCTGGTTCCTCAATTCCCGTCGAACCTGCTCTCGGTCGTGATTGTCCCTTGATCATGCACATGATGGCGCTCTGCATCGCTCCCTACCCTAGGCGGATCAGTAACGGAGACTAGAACAACACATCCAATTAAACAGGAATGCGAGGGGAGATTCCCACTGGTAAGCATCGGAGGATCCACTCTTGACTTCTCTTTACTCCTCAAACTCGTTCTTCCCAAGTCATCACTCCTAGCTCTGACACCTCCCTCCACCAAATCACCACTTCTTTATCAACCATCCCAATAACAACCATCGATATCGTCCTCATCAGCCCCTCATACACTCTTGCGCTCAGAGCACCAGGTTCGTCCACACATTTCTTCCCTTTGAATTGGGGTATGCGCTCCCCATAGGGTGGGACCGCGTTCAGTCGATAACCGAGCTCTTCCCTCTTCTCCTGAGATAGAGAAGTGACAAGGGCTGTGAAGTACGTTTTAATGATAAAGAGGAGAATTCGGCGGAATTTTTGAGGTGGGGCTGGGGTGAAAGCGAAAGCTGGGGACACTTCAAATTCTGGAGAGCATCGATGTCAGTTCCGTGCGTGTCAAGGAAAATTAACGTAGAATTGCGAACTTGAGAATCGTTCCGATGCCTCGTCAATCTTCTTCAATGCCTCCGGATCTCTCACCCTCCATTTATCTTTCACCGATTCAAACACACTTGACCACTCTTTGATCGCCCCTCTGATTTTCACGAGCTCCGCCAGATGTGCTCGCGTCAATCCGGATGTCGAATCGAAGGGGATTGACGAAGTGTCAACGGGATCCGAGTCCACTGGAAGAGCATCGAGTTGAGATGGATTGGTGGTGGGTGGAGTACTACGATCAACAATGACAGGCCGAAGAGCCTTCCCGCAGTGTTTCCTGCGTATGGGCCATGCCTGCAAGATTCAACTGTGAGCGGCATGACAGACGACGAACTGGAGATATTTTCCAGATGGTTCGGGGAAGAATGTTCACCTCAGTTTGATGATCAACGCTGCAATAATAGGCCACCTTACATTTACCACATCGTTTACTAGCTGGTTGTCGACAGACGTCGCAAATCGTCGATGGTTCCATATTCTCAGTGTGTAGAACTGTGGAGGTTAGAGATGGAGATGAATTTGCAATCAATCTATCATAGGAGCCCGGGACAGGTTCTGCCAGTCTCGTGGTGGCGAACCCCACTTTTCTGAGACTCTGCGACGACGCATGCGATCTTCCCGTCGGTATCACCAAAGCCAACGCCGCTCAATGGATGTACTGTTGTACACCAGCAAAGTTGGATGCCATCCATTGAAACATGCTCTCTCCGCTCACCCGCAAGTCACCCATCAAGCTCTCGTCTGATCCTTCAGCCGATCCCGTGGCAAGGCTAACATTTTTTGCTAGATGAGAAAGTGACCATGTCTTTGCACGTAGAACGCGACCGAGGCGCAAGAGCCTACTATTGTAACAACATCTGGATTGGCATCGAGAAACTGGAGGGATACAGTGATAGGCGTGGCACATATTGTTAATGTGGCACGAATCGACTCACGTTAGATTCCAATCTCATCTAACCACTGTTCGATCTTGGAAAAGCCCTGTTGTCCATCAATTTCATCTACCTCAATCAAATCAACGCCAGGATCTGAGCCGAGTCTGTGACTACTCCTCAACATTCCAACCTCCTCCATAGTCCCTACAAGGGCAATCGGGAACTTCGCTTCGTAGTTGAACTCCTCGAGGGCGTTTGGGAGTAAACTCCGCGGAAGAGCGGAATTTGATGATGGAGGAGATATCAGAACGAGGCCTGTAGCAGGATTTGAAGATATGTAAGTTTGGGCGATTAAGGCGCCTGCTGCTCTAGCGACGATAACAGGGGCGAAAGGAATAGAAGTGAGACGAATGTGATGTCGAAGTTCTGGTGACAAAAGATATGTCAAATGGGAGGAATGGCGCAGGAATGCATGGCGTACCATCCTGCCAGGTGAGCATCATCGACTCCGATGATGAAACGCCATCCTTCGGTTTGGAAAGATCAATTTCAAGGCAAGTATACCCCTTCTCGGCGAATATAGAAGCAAACGCCGTCATCCTGTCGGACAATGAGACGTGAATGCGGTTTAACTGAGAATCGTAACATACCCGACGGCAGATTTTTCATCCCAACTCCTCGCAGATAAGAAAACGAGAGGAGTTGGTACTTCTCGTGGTGCCAGGTTCGAGGGCTGTCGCAAGATGAATGAACCAGACGACGATTGTCTGACCGGAGTTCTCAAGAAGAGCCCCCCGAGTCCAAAAGCAAGAGAGACATTGGGTTTGATTCGAGAGGTGAACCGAAGGGAGAACATCGTTGATGGGTGTCGCGGTTGGATTTCTCACGCCCAGCTCTGTGTCTTGCACGACAACAACGCCCTTTCTTTTGCCGATTCCAGTCGATTCCCATACATAACTCGGGGTAGGGGGAACGGAAGCTGAACGAGGAGGAGAACGGAGCCGTCGATTCTTTACACAGGGAGAGGATTGCCCCCGAGCCTCAGTGAGGTGCCATGTCCTTCAGTTTCTGGCACTTGATTGTGATATCGTCCTGTCGTATTCCTAACACGCCGAGCACTTTCTCCTGTGTAGCTCTCTCTTATCCTTCCGCACAATGTATGAGTCCCGCTGCGGCACTCTGATTGCCCTAGTAATGGGAAGATGAACGGAGAACAAGGCCGGCTGATGGTGGCCCCATTAGGTTTGGAACGGTGCATTCGAGAGGAGTTTATCTGACGTTAATATCCTTCCCCTCAACCCTGCGCAACGACCTACGTTACTGCCATCGCTGGCCAGCATCATCCTGGATCGTGGCGAACAACGACTGACACTGGCTACGACTCACCTCAGATTTGCGCATCTCACAGCTTTGCTTATATGGCGGACACGGACCTAATCAGTCGTCTCCAGTCTGAGAAACGCATTCTTCGAGGACAACGCGATGATTGGTCAACCGCGTCGCTCAACTTGAAGCTGAGCTCGCAACATCCAGGGCGAGAGTGATGAAGTTGGAGGTGGAGGTATCCGACTTAAAAATGGCACACGGCAAGACGGACGGTGTCATCAAAAACACTGCAGACGCTCAACAAGAAGTCGCGTCCTCTTCTCAAGCGAATCGGGAGGCGAGTCACTCGGATAGCAAACCACCTTTGAAAATCGAGAGATTGGTACGTGACATACCATGGCAGTTAAGAGTTTGGACCTTATCTTGCGCATACAGGACCTGCACCCCGACGTGATTGTCATCGATGACGACGACGATACGTCGCAGAGTGACCTACTCAACTTACAACCTAAACTTGAAGAACCGGTCTCTGTAGTAGGTGTGGTTCCTCAGGTCCCTGAAGCCATCTTACCCACTCTGTCTGGCCCCCAACCTGATGTTTGTCCATCTACCCTAAATATTTTGATGTACTGAAGACACTTTTCGCAGGCGAACATTTCGAATCAGAGTGCAGTAAAACAATGCCCAAGCCCAGTAGCTTCGTCCGGATCTGCTGATGGGGTACTTCTTATCTGCTAATTGTTCTCTCTCCATTAACAAATATTTATCACTTAGATTGACTCCACCGAACCTGGGCCTTCAACCAGCGCTTTTGGTATTGGACCCCGCGACTTATCCCATCCACAGAACTCAAGGTTGCCGGCCGGTGATAGTGGTGCTCCCCGACATGGACCCGCGAAAGAAGAATCCGTTCGCGCGACAGTCACGCCAGACATCGTTTCGTCATCAGTCGTATGAATCGCCTGGCTCCTACTTGTACTCTAACCCATTGACTTTGACCAGGGTCCCACTGTGGCAGCTACCAACAAGCGCCCAACCCCACCTCAAGACAATAGTGAGCTACCGAGGATCAAACGGGTGCGAAGACTCCAACACGCCGACCCTTCGGCCAATGCTACTCCAGGTCCATCTCGAATAGCTGGCCCTTCCATGTCGACTCGAAGTACCCCCATCAGGGTGAGTTAGCCCTGGAAATCTTGAATCAGGCTGACCGACGTTGTTACCATCAGCCGAGGATCAAACCAGATAACGATGCGATTAACCTCAGTGACACTACAGTTGCTAGGTGGATGAAGGACCTCACTACCTTCAACCTCGACCTTCATGACCCAACGATCTCAACTACTTTCACTCGCAAACATATCAATTGCAACTTGGGCGGAGGCTCGATAAGCTTGTTCGCTCATATCAAACCAGATACCGACCACTTGCCGAAGAATTTCAACAGAGATCGTTCCAAATGGTCTATGGTTTTGCCCACCCTCGACCTCAACCCTAAAGCTCCTTCCGTACCGGGTGAACCAGGTCTCTTATTCTCCAGCCGGGTCGAGTTGCAGCAGAAGAAGCGCTGGGTCGTCTTTGTTCGTGTTGAAAAAAACCCAGCATTGTGGAGATACATGGGTGACTATGACGCCCAGAGAATCGCATCATTGACTGGTGAAGATTTTGCGAAACAAGCTCAACGAGTATGTTACGGCTTTACTCCTCTGAATTCCCTAATAATCCACTTTCGAAGGTCAAAGATAAATGGGCCAAGAAAATCTGTGGCCCACAGTCAGACAAGAAGACCTCTAGCTCACGGGCCCTCCCCACGAAGGAGTATCTGCGAATTCGTGCCAGGATTTCCTTACGTTTGCGGAAGGCTGTTTTTACAGAGGATGAGGTCAACGAGGAAATGACGAGAAAGTCGCCCCTCACTCCCCAACAAGTCATTGATGCATTCATTCGCGAAGAGGAGGTGAGCAATGATTTCCGGCAGAAATGAGCTGGTTTGACCCCTCTCGTGTCAATCAGGTCATCGAGGTCATTTCCCTGCAATGCCGATCCTATGATCGAGACTTCCTAGACGCCCTTATCGACGCACCACCGCCGCCACCTGTTGACAACAGTGTGAAGGCAAAGGGCAAGGGGAAGGGGAAAGCTGCTGTCAGATCAGGTCCTGGTCATCGTCAGGACGGCGGTGGCGGCACCGGCGGGTCCTCCACCAAACCCAACACGACTCGTTCCAAGAGGGCCAGAGCGTTCTTGCCTCACTCAGACTCGGACGACTCTTCGGACGACAGATCCCAGCCAGATGAGGATTCAGATTATTCGCCATAAATTCTTTTGGCATCGGCTCCAATCGACCAGTTGGTATTGTTGGCGCTTCGCTGAGTCTTCTGGCCGATTGACTTGTTGAACTGTCTGACGTTGTCTGATTGAATATTCCCTCTGCCCTTGTATTGTGTAGTAGTTCGTTTCCGAGACCTTGTTGTTGTGCCTTCCTTCTTGAAGTGATTTGGGTATGCAAAGCTGTTGTCCCTTTCCGCTGTGAACCTGCAATCCCTCAAACTGTGCCATGGTGTATATATTACGGTAGTAACCCGGACCAGAGTGCTTACCACGAGGCTGTGTCTTTCAAGTTTCGGTTCGTGACTCCACTGGAAAATACTGTACATTACAACCTCACGACAGAATACAACTACTGGTACTACATAGCACTTTCCTTGACGCTACAAACGGATCCATTGTGTACAATTACAAACGATAAATAGAAAATTACAATATTAATGTAGACACAGGGCAATACAAACGGAGCAGTAGATGAAAACACAACTGAGCGCAAGGAATTGCAGATGTTCGACGGTATCAAACACATTGGGGAGATAAATTCACTGGCGCGACCCGTATAAGCGGGGGTGAAGACAATGCGCAATGAGGCGTGATGGCACAGCCGTGAGGGTTCGTAGAAGTGAAGGGTCGAGGAGGTGTGATATGGTCAATAGGAAACCTAGGCGAGGGATGCAGAAGCTCGAGATATCGGGGTCGTCATCATCATGGGAGATGTGTTGATTCCGGCGGCCGCCCTCGGCCTCGGCGGGACATGGCGTTGTGAAGGAGAACCCAGAGAAAAGGGTTATCGGGGGATACTGGCTCGTCAGGGATATTTCCGAAGTGGAATCGGATGGCGGTGGCGGGGCTCATCGTCACGTATCTCCCGCATACGACGGTCAAATTTCTCCGCAACTTGGTCTGAGACACATTTCAATGTCCTCGGAGCAGCCTCATCTCCCAGGGTGCGCCGCAAGGCCTCAACATGCATGATCTGCAGAAAAAGGGAGACTTTCTCTGGATCAAGCCCTTCTGGCTCCACCTCCTCACCAGATAATTGGTTCCAATGTTGAACCGTGTCATGGTTACACCACGATGTCGTTGCCTTGTGGTGCTTGACGAGATTCGTCCAAATGCAGGACGCGAACCACCAACAATTCAACGTCCAAACATTGTAAAAATCGGCGGATTCGGAAATGATTTCGAGTAGGTCGACGAGTTGTGTGAGCGTGGGACTGTGGTCATGGTCGAACTGCACAGAACATAACTTGGTGTCGGAGGTGGTCCACATGTGGACGCTGACGGTGTCTTTGCAAATCGAGCGTGTCTTCGGTCGGAAAAAAGTGATCCACGAATCGGTGTCCCGCTCTATACGCAGCAAGAGCCATTCACCGTCGAGGACTATCTCCAGATATTCGTGTGCAGGACTGCCCCGGTGTCTCATCCAAAATATGGCTTTGATGACGGTGCCAACGAGTTCATTTGACGCGTCTGGGGACTGTGCCCAATTTACGAACTTCGTGACGCTGACTTTGTCGGAAAAGTCGTGCTGGGCAGCGGAAGGGAATCTTCCAACGAAACGTCGGAGGGCCATCCGTTGTGCGAGGGCTGGGAGACTACCAAGGCTTGAGATGAGAAACAGATGATGAATTCGAGTGAAACACCAACTGGGTGGGTGCCATGATTGGTGCCATTGGAACTTTAGGAATCAGGTGTTGAATATCTGTGAGATGCCATTATATTCCAATTAGCGGAAGAAAGGGGAACGTCGATAAACCTGTATACTTGCGAGGCCTTTCGAAAGGAATGTTGAAGAATGAAATCAGTGACAGTACGCGGGTCTGGTCATTAAAAGGTAGCACACGACAATACACCACGCAATCCGCGTGGGGTCGGTGAGGCATTATGGCTTGTGAGGTACTTAGGCTTGTGGCTAGTCTGTCTTTAGATTAGAGTAAGAAACGGCGAGGTTGACACTGCATACATCGCCGAGAATGGCAGGCAGTGTATAGATAGGCGTAGTGAGAAAAACACGCAGCAGCTGTGGATTCCGAGGGACGGCAAGAAGCAGCTTCGCCGACACCGCCACCCTGGCCATCCTATGCACCTGTACTTCACTCCCGCGTCGATTGAGCCGACTTTGTCCGTCTGCATCTGCCAGTGGTGCCGCCACTGACACACTGCCTCAGACAGAATACATCGCTTCACGGCATCCCCGCAGTCCATCATGATGGCAGATAAGTACTACCCTCGAGGAGGTGACTCGGTTTCTTGTGTTTGCCTATTGCGGCATCTCCGAGTCCACCTATCTCCACTGAATAGGCAAGTTTGGGTCCTCTCTTCAAAAATCAAGTTAGTATGGGCGTGTGCTGCATACTTGCCGTTCTCCTTATCTACGGCCCACGCTCTCAGCTAGTGAGTTCTTTCAACCACTTTTTCCGACTCTGCCAGTGATGTGAACGACCGGTCCACTTCTCAGCCTCATCCTTTTATATCTCTCGCACACTGCATCTGCAAACTCGGTTGCAGGCCTATTGGTGAGGCTGCAGACATATCCCATTAACTTCGTGGTGGGAGATCCCCGATCAAACGGCTCGCGAGTCAAGCCGAGACGGGACGACGTTGCAGCCCATTGATGAGGGGGCAGCATACTCGCATGGCTACTCTGTTCGGTGCATATACTTAGACATACATTTGTTCTATCCTTTACGCCGCCACGGACACTTCCGTTACCTGAGCTTTCCCCATTGCCATTCCAGCCATTCCCAATAACTCCTTCACGACACTGTCATATCTCTCAATCGCATCTTGCTCGCAGTCAAAACCAAATAACCAATCATCCCTCTTCAACTTAATCGCATCGGGATTCTCTAGCACCTTCTCAAAATCAGCTTTGTGCCACTTGTCCCTAGTCTCTTCTCCCAATAACTGCGCCTGTCTCACTCTGCCATACCGAATCTTCTCATAGGTTCGAACGGCAGTGGGGATGTCGGATTTACCTGCGGCCGCAAGTTGGAGGCATGTGGCGAGGACGACGCCATCTTCCATCGCCTGAGACGCGCCTTGCATAGAAGTCGGGAGGAAGGGGTGAGCAGAGTCGCCGAGGAGGCACGTGCGTGCATGTTTCGATACCCAGGTAGGGAGCGGGTCGCGATAGACGAGTTTCCAATCGATACATTCCGGAGTCAACTCGACGACCCTTCGACCAACGGGATCATACCCGTCGAGAACCTTCAGAACGTCCTCGATCTTTCCAGGAAAAGACCAAGATTCTTCAATATCTGCTTCGTCCTTATGAGTACAGACCCAAGAGACGTCCTTGCCGCCTTTGAGAACCGCAACAATGTAGTGAACGTCGGGTCCAATCCACATAACGTGATAATCGCCGTTCTCAACCATGTGCTTGGTAAGTGGGTCGTGAAGGAGGGGAGTAGCATCTGCCCATGCGCGGAAGATGGCGTAACCGGAGGATTTGGGCTTGTCGACGAACCCGAGAACCAGCTCCCGAGCTTTGCTCTTGACACCATCGGAGCCAATAACGACATCGCCCCAAATGGTCTCCCCGTTAACGACCACACCTGCTCTTCCCGGTTCCTCAACATACTCCAAAACGCGACACCCAAGCCTGATCTCAATTCCCAACGTATCTCTGGCATAGTTGAAGAAGATCTCATGGATCTCGCCTCGGTGGCCACTATAAGCGGGTGCGGTCTTGCTTGGGGGATGGACGGGTTGACTCGTGATGTAGGTGCCGTCAAATCTCTTGAAGTGGAAGATCGTATTGTGAAGACAAAGGGGAGATATCTTGTCGGCGATGGAACCATTATCCCAGCTGGTGATGATGCGGCCGGCGTTGGGGCCGAAAGAAATGATATCGCCTAGGGGCCTGATCTCGGAGAAGGACTCGAGAATGAGAACGTCGTGACCCTTTCGATGGCACTCGATGGCAGCGGTGAGGCCTCCAAATCCAGCTCCTACGATGATAACCTTGATACCTGTTTTCGGTGCGTGTTCATCCATCCTCTTGAAACTTGGACGCGAAAGTCAGCTGGAGGACCGGGGCCTCGATAAATTACTCACACTCGTTATCTTCACTTGGTGTTGGGGTATCATCATAGAATCGCACCCATATTTAAGACGACTCTGCACCTGGATGATCTGAATATGCGGGGGGTCATGAGACTGGGCGACCGATGAGCGGAGGTTGCAGGACACTAGTTATCCCAAGGAACCCGACCATGTCAAATCTATGCAGATTTGGTTTCAGCCGTACTTGCAGCCGCAGCGATGGACGAACAAACGGGAGATGAAAGAGGTAGACTTGGATCGTTGGCTTATTGTCGAGATGTGTATGTTCTGACCCGAGCGGCATTGTCGGGATGACGCGTTCTTCTTCCGTCCTTTCATGACTTGTGCCTCGTACGCGTGCGCTCGCCTTTCACCCTTTCCCTACGAATCCCTCGAACCCCAGCCCTGTCAGGCCTCCAGTTTATGGACGACAACTCCATACTCCAGCGTCTCAAAGATGAAATCCATAATCTCCACATTGAGAATGAGAGGCTGGTGGCAGAAAACGAACTATTGACCCATCGGAGGGACGAATTCCAAGCAGATCTTGCGAAACTGCGGCAGATATGTGTGGACAGTAGGAATAAAGAGGACGTCTTGAAGGTGGAGAATGATCGTTTGAGATTAGAGAATGGGGATCTCAAACGGAAATTAGGGGCTCTGCCTGCGCCGATGAGCGAATCTCCAATCATGTCGTCCCCTCCAGTGAGTGGAATCCTCAGCGTAGCTTAAAACTCGTGTGAATATTGACCACTCCCTCCCAGATGTCCTCCCGCACGGTTGTTGGTAGCCCAGTCACAATGCGGGCACCCGTTGCCCCTTCTCCCCCACCGGGGTCCACCTCAACCATGGACGAAGAAGATGATATGATACAAAAACCGACAAAGAAACGTTCGAGACAGACGGCTAGGAAGTCAACGGGAGGGAAGCCTCCACGCAAAGGACCTGAGTGTGAGTTTGTTTTCGCCCTTGATCTTGCACTCCGCTCTCACTGATCGTTCATTCTGCCAACACGAAACTTTCGCCCTTGCGCATTGCCATGAACCTACACAGACATCGAAATATCCGACTCTTGAATCCACGTACGCTGATCAAACTCATCGGCCCTTTCAACCCTTCAGCGATACCTCCGGGCCATAATCAGTAGTGTATTGAAGATTCAATATTGAAATTGTAGCCTCCATATAAATGTTTTACTTATGTGTTCACTAAATGTCCGAGATGTAGTGTTTCGGGTCGTGTATGAATCATTCGATGATACTCATTACATCCGTACAAGAACGAACTGGCTAGTCTCGGTCAACAACGGGGATTCTCAAAGGTACTTGTCCTCCCTTCTCCACTTCTCCTTCCACTGTGGACACCATGACGCCACATGATTCCCTCCTAAGCTGCTTAGAATTCTCTGTCAAGGAAAACTCAAAGTTGGAGATGAGTTCGATGAGGAAGGCTTGCACCTCCATTACACTGAAAAAGACATCGACAACGTTAGTGGAGTGTGAGTCAAACCAAACGGCAGACTGAGTTATGAAAGGCGTACGCGAAGCGCCACCCAATACATGAGCGCAAACCACTCGCAAATGTCAAACTGCAGAGATAAATGTCAAATCGTGAAAATACCACCATCATTAAGACGCCCTCACAGGTTGCCATAAACACCGAGGGAAGGAGCCTTGGTCTTTCTACCATCACCGTCATTTGAGAGCCACCTGTCAGGATCGAAGGCATGGGCATCGTCACCCCATACATCCTTGTTCCTGTATCCCGGCCAATGAATCGTCAGAAACCTACAGAGGTTCTGATACGCAAGATATACCGGTTGTACGCAGCGACGGATATTATAATCTTCATCCCTTTGGGAATTGGTACTTCGTCGAGAACTTTCCCGGATGAAGTGGTGATGGGCTTGAACAATGGCACTGCATCGTCCCGTGTGGATTCTCTGAACAGATGAGGTACGACTGGGTGAATTCGCATCACTTCCTATGAGAAGGAAAGTCGTGTTGTGATCAGACTGGACAGGGGTCGACGGGTAATGAAGATGGGAACGAACCTTCATGACAGCAACTGTGTACACCATCCCTTCAAGGTCGCCATTCGTGAATGTTGACGCTCCACGAGCACGAACGGCCGCTTCCGTAGCACGGATCTCCTCCCGTAGTCGCGCTTGAACCTCTGGGTGCCTAGCAAGTTCTAGTAGAATGAAGCCCATCGTCTGTAATCCACCGAGTCAGATCGGGGAGATTGAAACTGAGAGGGGATAATTCACATTCGTGATTGTCTAGTCAATGCCAGCAAGCTTGTCAGTAAAAGCGATTAGTTCTTGTCTAGAAGTGCCCGACCTCGTGACCTGCGAACATGATAGTACTTGCGTCCAGGTTAATGGTGGTCGGGACGGGGTGAATGGACACAGTTCAAGGGACGCACCGCATTTGGGACAGCATCTCGTCTTCACTTAGTTTAACTCTGTCATCTTCAGCTACGTTCGCTCTGACTGGAGTGGCAGAAGACAGAAGTCAAACCTTGAAGCCTGCACTGTAATTTGAAGACATTTCACTAACCAAGCAGGCTCATGACGTCCCGGCTCCCCTTTCCTCCCAGACTGAGCGCTCCGCTCTTCTCATCGACCAACTGTTTGCCCAGTTTGCCCAACATCCTCGTCATTTCTCGGACACGACCCACGCTTGGGCTATTCAGATTGTCAAAGATCTTGGTCAGGATAGGAGAGGGGACGTGATGCATTATTCCTTGGGCGAATATCCTGAGCGCGGAAGGTCGTCCGAAGGTATCCACCCTAGAGTTCACATTGCTCGTGAGTCACGATGAAACGACCTCGAGGGAATGCGAACAAACAAGAGGTTACTATATGCCCTGACGACGGGGTTGTTGCCATCTTCCATAGCCCCAAAGTTGTAATCGAAAGCTCCTGCGGGACGGGGTCGGAGAGGTCATCGTACTCAACAAGATTAGACAACTTACCAATACCAATGGCATCCAAAGTGGCACGAGTCAGGTAGCTGGTCACGTTTAACTCCACGGACTGACTATCAGACACGTCTAATATGTCTTTCCATTTCGACGTCATCTAATAGTAAAGTTGAGATTTGGGTAGACCAATGGGTCTCCCTAATACTCACCTGTTCAGCGACTGATTGGAATACGGGCAATAGCGCTTTTGTTTCTGGAGCACCAAATGCAGGGAGCATAACTTTCCTCTGCCTCTTATGGGTAGAGCCTGCAATAGAACAACAATATCGTTCAGATCCTCGAGTATGCCACAGCCCGTACCTTCAGCCCATGTCAAGCTACGTCCATTGAACATTCTGGAGAATTCACGACGCTCATGCCACTTGGGAAAGTTATATCCCGAGGTCTGGAAGATGTATTGTATGGCTTTTGGATCGGAAATGAGGAGTCCGTCCTCCTACGATCCTGGTTCAAAACCGGACAGGAAGCTTTAACTGATGCAACTTACTCCCAAAGCCCCTATCACAAGGGCAAATTTCAGAGGAGATGATTCTGGGTAATAGCAAGGGGTAATCCTACCTTTTATCCGCAGACAATCGCCGAATTCTTTCTGCCAGAGGAAATCTGACTCGCCCGCCTGCTCCTGGAAGAGTTCCCTTAGATTCCCTGCGGTTGTGACATGAGATGAAGGCTACTGGCGAGATAGCGAGGGTAGACGAACCGAGTAGGAAAGACTCTGGAGCAGGACCCGGAACATCAGCAATAGAAATTCTGGTAAAGCGACGATAGATGACATAGAGCAGGGCAAGACCAGCGGCTGCGCAACCGGTAGTGGAAGCGTCCATACCAACTAGAAAGGCCACAAACGAGGGCAATAACTATTCTGTTACACGTGTGAAGGGGGAAAGGAAGCGAAGATCAGAACGGCAACCGGTCAGTTTAAAAAGCTTCAAAGCTTCCCAGAATTATAATTTATCCAAGGATGGGTCAGTTGGATTCATATTCGACACGCCCCAGACGCGAATCCACATCATCGGGTGCTTCACCGCGAAATAGAACTTGGGATAAGATACCGTGGGTTGATAGGGAGCTCTCGTCAGAAGAAGGCGACCAAAATCTGCACACTCCGAAAATTGGCCGAGAAGAATTAGCCAGACGTGTTAATGCTAGAATCACAAGTGAAGACAACAGGATATCTGCTGCGAGCCCTGCGTCTGTGCCTTGTTCCAGGAGCAACAAAAGATTCCGTCAGTACTTACCTATGTAGCTCGGTGCGTATCAACCCACTGAATAACTTAATCAAAGGTCACCGCCGAGAGTGCAGCATCGAAAGCGAACACCACACGGCGAGAGAGCAGATGATTCAACTCTTTGGGTTTGATTGGCACCGATGAGTGCGGGACTAAAACTACATTTGAATTTAGTCCAACAAGATCTCCGGTGTTATCTATGTCGGAGTTTGACCACTGTGAACGGCGACTGTTGAGCCTGAAGGCGATGAGGTTGATTTGGGAGCAGAAAAGGTAGGACTTTTCAATCGACGTACCTGTCATGAATGAGGATTCATCTGACGCGAGGAACATCATAACATTCGCAATCTCAGACGGGTCCGCAGCCCGCTTCTGCACGTTTGAATTCTCGATAGCACGTTGCGTTTCTTCGGTAAAAGCGCCAGTGTAGAGCTGGGTCTGTGTTGCGCCTGGTTGGATCGTGTTGACCCGGATACCAAGTGGCCCAAATTCTTGTGCTGCCGTGAGCCCCATTCCACGAACAGCCCATTTGGACGCCACGTAAGGGGAGAGGTGTGGTTGGCCATAGAGGGATACCACCGATGCCGTCAGGACGATCGAACCGCCCTTCCCACCATGAGGCGAGGCCTTCATCGCTGCGACTGCGTGCTTCATCCCAAGCCAAGCTGTGAGTTGATCAGTGAGCCGTTTACAAGGAAGAGTTGAAATGACTCACGTCCTTTGATATTGACGTTGTACATCTTATCCATCACACTTACATCCGTCTCCAACCAGGATTGCGTGGGATGGGCAGCTCCAGCGTTAAGCAACGCGATGTCCAACTTCCCGAACTTTTCAACCCCGAGGAACGAAAACGCCTTCACCTCCTCCTCCTTCGTCACATCTCCTCTGATGAAGATAACCCTGTCATTCCCTTTGAACTCCTTCTCGGCGTTCGCAATATCCAGATCCACTGCGATCACTGTTGCACCCTCAGCTAAGAACTTCTTCACCGCTGCCAAGCCAATACCGTTTCCACCACCAGTGATCAATGCAACTTTACCTTGGAGTCTGCCTGACATGATGAAGGATGGTGTATCACCTTGGCGAGGAGAACGCCGGCCTCAAGAGGGGTGCTGTCTTGAACACATGCGGCCTTCCGCGTTATCTATTCTGCCCGTCAACGGTACAAGTTAGCTCGAATTGGCGGCCAATGGACATCGCGAGTCAGGTCACAAGCACAAGAAGTGGTACTTGGAGGTTCCTTTCCATCAGAACAGGAAGCAAGACGAAGCGGAGTGTGGCCTTCTCTATCATGCTAACATAAAACTTTCACCCTTGCGCGTTATCATGTTGAACCCACAAAGATATCGAAATATCCGACTCTTGATCCTACGTAGGCCTGATCAAACTCAACGGCCCTTTCAACTAGAGTTAGGGGAATAACCTTCAAGTTATTAACTACCTAGTTATTGACATGGTTTTAAACATGTATATAACCTGTTATATACTCGAGGTCTGGGGATGGGTGGTTAATAACTCCAATAGGATTGACTTATCTGGGAGGTGAGGGCTGGACCATTGTTTGTTGTACGACACATGTTGACTGACCTCACGCAATTTGAAACCCTTTGTGGTCTTCTATCCTCAACACTTTCAGAAAATATGTAGCTCAACAGTCCCTTGCGACCACGTCAACTCGTGAGCACCCTCACGTCAATGGTGTAAGTTCGGTCCTTCTATTCGAGGGAACATAAGGTACGGGTTACATGCTCAAAGAAGTATCCAACTGTCAAGTTTCATGATATCTCAACAACCTTCTTGGGCAATCGCAAGTCTGCATTGTCCTCCAGAGGAGATGAGACTCTGGCCTCGGAGAGTGCAAGCGACACAAATCCAGCAGGTGAACGAGAGCGAGAGTGGGAAGGTGAGAACGATGATCAGCATCATGAGGATTCGCCTTATCTACGAGATTTGGTCTTGCTGGAGTCATCTTCGAGCATCCAATTGTTAACCATTCTTGATCTTTTGTCCAACACACCACTCACCAGTACTGCCTCTTTGGTCTCTTGACCTCTTGGGTAGTCAATAATGTTTCTGCTCCCAAACATGCTCCCACTGAAGCTGATTGGACCATGTAGAGTACATGTAGAGTTGATTTGCTTGTACATACAAAAGATTTTCGCCTTCACAATATTTGGTTAATAACTAATTAAATACCTGGTTATAACCAGGTCCTTGATAGCACCTCCAGTTAATAACATGTGACTAACCCAGGGGAGAGTTATTGGATAATTCTATTTGGAAACCCCGTTCATGGGCATGAACCCGGGTTCATCCACCAATCGAGTCGTTGTAGAGAACTTGAGGATTTCTGAGTCTTCGGCGAGTCTGATGGTTGCTGGGGGGTCGCCGGGGTGATGATAAGCGACCGCCAAACAGACCATAACACGAGAGGTTCTGCTGCCACCGCGCTGTAATTGAAAACATCTTCACGATACCCATGCCCCCACGCTGAAGTCGAATGCCTTAGTTTCACTTCTTTGGGTCTTACTCTGAGACTACTCGTTGATACTGCATCTCATGCCTTTCGTTCTTCGAGTCTTTGCCCAGCGGATTGCATTGGATTCACTCAACTCCGAGACACTTAAGCGAATCGGCCCCGTCACGTTGGCGACGACGGTTTTGCGTACTCCGGAGTCATGGCACTGTCGTCAATCATGCATTTCAATCTCCTTACCTTTCTCTTGGTGCGTTGGCCACACCTTTGACGAATTCACCTTCCAGCCAAGTGCTCTTGTGTCAGGGTCGCGTTCTGTGGTTTTGGCAATGTCGGGATTGTTTCTCAACATTGTTTCAGCCACAAGTGGCTGCCAGGCTCGACGATCGTACCGACGACCCTGATGTCAGGGTTGTGCACCATAGTCCTGGTCTATCCAACATGCTGGGATCACATCCTGAGATTCCTTTATTCACGTGTGCAGTTCTCAATTTGATGGCTCAGTTTCCGAGTCTTGTGTTGCTGCCTGGATTTGCCCTCATCTCGCATGTTTGGACATTGTCACGAAAATTTATTCCTCTTCACAGTCGTTCTCGCCTTCTCCCCTCTCTCGTTGTTTCACGACCGATTTTCCCTTGATCTCGGCAATTTTTTTCTCGGGTTTGATCGCAATGACTTGTACTTATGGAGGCCTTGGGGTGGTTGAGGATACCTTGCGAAAGTTCAGTCTTGCCCTGCTCGCACTCATTCTGATTGTGTTCTCGCCACCTAGTCTTCATCCTGCATGGCATCTGTTACGTCTCCGAGTCTTTCTCCACTTACGTCTGTCCACTCTACCCCTGCCCCTGCTTTGCCAACCAAATTCTCTGAGGATTACTTCCGAGATCTCACATTTCGGGACTGTCTGGGGCTCCAGCTACCACCAAGTGCTCCTGCCGGTAGCCTGAGGTGCTGGATCCTTACTGCGGAAGAGTCCGTAGTATCTGAGCTTCCAACTGTAGGCTCTGATGAGGTTGTCCCCCATTCTGATGATCTCCAGGCCATCATGCGGCAGTATGATGCGGAATGGAATGCCGGGAAGCGATTTGTCTCCCTTCAGTTGGTATATGATGGAAAGTCCATTTTCAGGTGATGCCCGATGACGAAGGTAAAGTCTTGTATTTTGACTCTGCGAATCAATCATATTCTCACCACTAGAATTCTTGCAGCTTCGAGCTTTCACGACGATTAATAACAAGAGGCGTGCAGTTGATGCAGCCTCTCGGCTGTTCCGACATGTTTCCACCGGTATTGGCTTGGCTGGTGATGAAGTTGTGAGGCTTGGAGATCTTCGTATCCTGTCCCCAATGTCTGGCTTTCGAAATTCACCCTTTGTCCTGTGGGAGTTATCATGCTTGCTTGGAGAGGTGTGGCTTGGGGAAGATATCGTAAATGCGATCCTAGAGCTACGATACCTCTCCTGGGCATCCGTAGCGTCCCGCGGATTACCCCCGATAATCCTCCTACCCACCGTTATCATCAACGAGGCCCAACGACTCTTCGATCAGCATCCACGAGTATACAGTCCAAACATCGAGGGTCTCCGGGATCGATTGCGTCGCACCAATGTACACACCGTGGCCCTTGTCCTTTGCGACCTCAACCACTTCACCGCTTACTACTATAGCCACACTCATGGATTGGAGTACGGCGACTCACTCGGCTCCCCTCCGAACAGTACTGTTGTCGCTGTCCTTCAGTGGATCCTGTCTGGACTCGACTATCCCATCCCGAGCATGGCAACAAAAGGGTGGATTGCAACGCAGGGCCCCAGGAGTGGCAGCTGTGGTATTGCAGCTCTGAATTTCATTGAATCGAAGGTGGATGTCACCATCTCAAAATGGAATGATTCGAGATCACGCGCGGAGAGGGATCGCGCTCTTTGTGATTTAGTCTTGTATCATCTCATGGTGATTGACAGCGAGGTGCGTGTTTATTTATTCCTTCGGCTTCTAAGCTTATCATGTTGATCAGGTACCTCAAGTGGACTGGCTAAGCTTTCATATCCCAGATATGGGTTGTGGCAACGATGTCTTTGCCGCCAACAGCGATTTTAACCTATCTTGGCCAACGGTTCGTCCTCGCCTTGTTTTCCGTCTTTCATGCATTCCTAACTTTTTTGACTATCATGGCCCCTGGCAGTCCCGTCACCCCATTGTTTCGTATCTCCTGCGGTCAAGAACTTCCTCAGCGAACTTGTGGGAGTCTTGTGTGACTCCGAGTACCCCTGTATGTTTTCTCTCATTTGCCTTATGTTGCCTCGTGAGTCGTCTGACGGACTTCTTCCCCTTAGAAACTCACCCCACTTCACATTACGGTGTCTCGTACACTCATGGCACCATTGTTCTTGACATCCAAGGACGAGGCAAAAACGGAACAAAGTTTCATCGACCTGACCTTGTTGCCGTCGCCAACCAATTTCCACCCCTCTCGTCCTTGTCCTCCGTCGCTGGATTCACCACTCTCTTCTCCAATCCAAGTGTCGACCCCTAAACCCCGCCTTTCGACTTCTCCTCCATTGTTCTTGCCGTCATCTCCCTCTGTTGTTGTTCTACCAACACCGGACCGATTTCAATCAAATACCAAAATCTTGATTCCACGGAACATTCAGTGCATCGAGATCTCCTCGAGCAGCTCAGATTCGGAGTTTCCGGATCACATCTCAACCCCTTCGCGAACATGTCGGCCTCCCCGACCTACCAATGCTCCTGCAAACGACAATGCAGTCCAGCGAGGCACTCTCAACATGGGTTCGAATAGAGAGCCTGAGGTTCAGATGCGAGAGCCTGTTGCCACGACAGGTGATGTTCGCGTTGGTAGTACCTTTCGGACATGGGAGGCTGGGAGAGATGCGGTCTACAAGCAGGGAGAGAGTAGAGGGTATATCTACCGAACTGGCCAGAGTAAGGTCTCAACCGATGGCGTGAAGAAGAAAGTCACCATTCGATGCCACCGCTACAGTCATCATCGCCCCACCCACGATCAATCTATCGACCCCTCCGACCACCGCAAGGGGAAGAGTGTTCGCATTGGTTGTTCTGCGCATGTCAATTTGAATCGGCTAACTGGCTTCAATCTCTGGCATGTCACCTTCGCCGACTGGACTCACAATCACGAACTGGAGCTCGCACCCGGAGCCTTCGCTCCACGACCTCCTACCAAACAACAAGACCTCGTCAACCGCTATGCCACCGACTCGCAATTCTCCCGGCACCATATGACCAAGATACTGGCCGATACCTTCTCCGAGCGAGCCCCTCTCGAGGTTCGACAGATATCCAACATGGTTAACAAGGTCCGCCGAGAGGCACAGCAAGAGGTGCAAAGCCTCGGCGGGGATGTTGCAACCATCCTTACAACCCTCCAAGAGCACATCGATCAGGGGGAAAACTGGCATTTCAAACTTCGCTTGAACGAGGATCAAGTCGTCGTTGGGCTATGGTGGCAGTCTCCGATCCAGGCAGAGCTCACGAGACGATTCCACGACCTTCTCGTCAATGACTGCTCCTACAATCGAAACCAATACGGATACGCTCTCAACATCGGAATCGTCATCGACAACTTCGGTAAATCACGGAATGGCTGGTATGCTGTCCACGCCTCCGAGGACATTGAGACCCACTCCTGGGTCTTCCGTTCCCACCTCTATTCCACCAATGGCATCTCTCCAGAGGTCGTATTTTCAGACCGTCACCCATCCATTATCGGAGCTGTCCAAGGCGTCCTCCCCCTCGCATTTCATGTTTTCTGTCTCAACCACCTGAACGGCAATGTCGCAGAAAATGTGCGGCATGCGCTTGGGACACAGTGGGATCCTTTCAAAAGAGATTTCTGGAGGGTGTACCGAGCGGTTTCCCCTGAGGAGTTTGATCGTATGTGGGCCGACCTCGGTGATCGTTATCCCCCCGCTCGCGCATACATCGACGCTGGACTCTACGGCTGTCGTGAACACTGGGCTTGGACTTGGATCAGCCACCTATTCACTGCAGGAATCCGGACAACGGGACGAGTGGAGGTTGAGAATCGTGTCAACCGTATCTTTGGAGGACCCAAAAAGTCCCTCTTCACACTTTTTACTTCTCTCAACGAGAGGACAACTGGACAGAATGTGAAGGAGATGGAGCTGGTACGACAGGTCAGTGGCTTGATGGTCAGATTCAATCCAAGTCTCGGGTCTGATATCTTTGTAGTCGTCTCGCAAGCAGCACGACGCCCATCTGGAGACTGTATTTAAGGTGATAATGGACCAGCTACGCCAATATATTGGTCCATTTGCGCTCCAGAGATGTTGGGAGCAAATGGCGCAATCTGTCTTCTACAAGACTGAAGTCCTGCAACGGCCAGAGGGGATTTGTGATTGGGTGTGTTTTTTCCCCCCGCTATCGGTCGCTGCTGATACTGTTCTCCAGGTAGAGTATGCAGTGCAGGTCCAAAACGAGCCTGGATTTGACTGGGAGAGTGGTGAGGAGATGGTATGTCTCTTTCCTCGAACACTGGCAAGGATCTGATAAGTCGCCATTAGAGCTCTTTCAATCGGTTTGACAATGATCAAGCATATATATCAACAAAGTGGCTCATTCGCCTCGTGTCTGCTCGCGGTTTGAAGATCCAGCACCTCCTCCAAGTCTCTCACCTTGGTACAAAGGCTACTCATGTGATTGCTTTGCTCCCGGGTGGTCGGTATGTCTGTGATTGTTGCATGGGAATGAATCTCGGTGTTCCTTGTCGTCATTATTTTCAAGTCTTGACATGTGTCAGGAGTCTTACTTTTCACATTGGGTTGATTCGGGCAAGGTTCACATTTCTATCATCTTATCTGTCTAGGCTGTGGTGTGCTAACCACGATATACAGGTGGTACCAAGATCCCTCTCTCGATGTGACCACAGTGCCGCCTGTGACCCTCGACCATATTTCGTCTCATATTCGGTCCGACCTACAACCCCAAGCTTTACCCTCTTCATTGCGATCCAATCCTCTTCAGCCCATACCAAACTCTTGCAGCTCTCCCCCGCCTGCCACACAAACACTCGGAGCTCGTGAAGTCTACCACGAAGCATCTGCAGCACTCCGCCCACTTCTTAATGGCATACAAACCAGTGAGCAGCTTGATGAATTGAGGAAGGGTCTTGAGACATTGCGGTGCGATTCCTCATCTATCAAGCTGGGTCAGGGCCAACTCTAACCCATCCATTCGTCAGGCGGAACCAACTAGCTGATGCGAACGAGTCAGAATTTCGTGATCCCCCCATTCTCAAGATGAAAGGTCGACCTCGAACTGCAAGAATAACGGGCGCAATTGAAGGACGACCTCGAGGCGGCGGGGGCAGTAGGAAGCGCAAGCGAGGTTGCGATTCCGTCGACGAAAGGAGGGAAGATCGCAGCGCCAATAGTGCAGCTGTGGTACGCGATGCAGATGTGGACAGGGCGAGAGAGAGTAGCCTTGAGAGAGAAAGGGAGCAAGAGGAGCCTCCGCCGAAGGCGAAGCGTGTTCGGAAGTGCGGTCAGTGTCGACAACCTGGCCACAATCGCCAGAGCTGCCGTCAGTATGGCGTTAGCTAGCTTTATTTCGTCCACCAATACATTGTTGGGAATCAAGTAATCTTTTGGCAATGCTGACTGGCGATGGCGGCGGCGGCGACTCGTCCATGTGGCCGAAAATTCGGACCCTTGTAATGGTTGAACCCGGGTTGCCAAACTAGCCATACTTCCCTGGGGGGGGTACTGTCTATGAGCAGGGTTTCCAAATAGAATTATCCAGAGTTATTCCCCTAACTCTACTTTCAACTCTTCAGCGATACCTCCGGGCCACAAACAGTCGTGTATCAAAGATTCAATATTGAAATTGTAAGCTTAGCCTCCATATAAATATTTCACCTGTGTTCACTAAATGTACGAGATGTAGCGTTTCGAGTTGTGTATGAATCTTGGTATGATATTCACCACATCCGTGCAAGAATGAACAACTGGCTAGTCTCGGTCAACCACGGAGATTTTCAAAGGTACTTGCCCTCCCTTCTCCACTTCTCCCTCCACTGTGGGCACCATGACGAGACACGATTCCCTCCTGAGCTTCTCAGACTTCTGTGTCAAAGAGAACTCAAAGTTGGAGATGAGTTCGACGAGGAAGACTTGCATCTCCATCACACTGGAGAAGACGTCGATAAGGTTAAGGGACTGGTGAATGGAGCCAGAGTTATGAAAGACATACGCGAAGCGCCACCCGATACATGAGCGTAAGCCACTCGCAAAAGTCAAACTGCAGAAATAAATCTCAAATCGGGAACATAGCACCAGTATTCCGTCGCACTCACAGGTTGCCGTAGACACCGAGGGATGGAGCCTTTGTCCTTCTACCATCACCGTCATTTGCGAGCCACCTGTCAGGATTGAAGACATGAGCATCGTCACCCCATACGTCCTTGTTTCTGTATCCCGGCCAATGAGTCATCAGAAGTCCACGGAGATCCTGATACGCAAGACGTACCGGTTGTAGGCAGCGACAGATATTATAATTTTCATCCCTTGTGGAATTGGTACTTCGTCAAGGACTTTCCCGGATGAAGTGGTGATAGGCTTGAACAACGGCACGGCATCGTCCCGTGTTGATTCTCTGAATAAGTGAGGGACGACTGGGTGAATTCGCATCACTTCCTACGAGACGAAAAGCAGCGTTACAATCAGACTGGACAGTCGACAGGTAATGAAGATAGGCACAAACCTTCATGACAGCAACTGTGTACATCATCCCTTCAAGATCACTATTTGTAAACGTTGACGATCCACGAGCACGAACGGCCGTTTCCGTCGCACGGATCTCGTCCCGTAGTCTCGCTTGAACCTCCGGGTGCCTGGCAAGTTCTAGTAGAATGAAGCCTAACGTCTGTAATCCACCGAATCAGATCGAGAAAACAAAAATTGAGAGGGAATGACTGACATTTGTGGTGGTCTGGTCAATGCCAGCAAGTTAGTCAGTAAAAAGGATTAGTACTTGTCGGGAGGGGCCCAACCTCGTGACCTGCGAACATAATGGTACTTGTGTCCAGGTTAATATCGATCGGGACAGGGTGAACGGATGTAGTTCTAGGAACGCACCGCATTTGGGATAGCATCTCGTCTTCACTCAGTTGTGCCTTTTCATCCTCAGCTACGTTCGCTTTCACTGGGTTGACAAACGAGTGAGTCAAAACGCGAAGCCCCGGCTGGAATCTGCAGACATATCACTGACCAAGGAGGCTCATAACGTCCCGACTGCCCTTTCCTCCCAGAAGCGCTCCACTCTTCTCATCAACCAATTGCTTCCCCAGTTTGACCAACTCACTCGTCATTTCCCGGGCACGAATCAGGCCTGGGCTATTCAGATTGTCAAAGATTTTGCTTAGGACAGGAGAGGGGACGTGGTGCATGATTCCTTGTGCAAATATCCTGAGTGTGGAAGGTCGCCCGAAGGTATCAATTCTAGAGTTCGCATTGCTCGTGAGTCATGAAGAAAGGACATCGGGTAAATCCAGACAAACACGATGTTACTATACGCTTTGACGACGGGGTTGTTACCATCTTCCATAGCCTCAAAGTTGTAATCAAACGCTCCTGCGGGGGGTCGGATAGGCCACCATACCTAACAAAATTAGACAACTTACCAACACCAATGGCATCCAACGTGGCACGAGTCAGGTAGCTGGTCACGTTTAACTCCACGGACAGATCATTAGACACGTCTAAGATGTCCTTCCATTTCGACGTGATCTAATAGCAAAGTTGAGAATCGAGCCAACCAATGGGTCTCCCCAAAGCTCACCTCTCCAGCGGCTGATTGGAATACGGGCAACAGCGCTTTTGTTTCTGGAGCACCAAATGCAGGGAGCATAACTTTCCTCTGCCTCTTATGGGCAGAGCCTGCAATAGAATGACGATATCGTTCAGACCCCCAAGTATGCCACAGTCCGTACCTTCAGCCCATGTCAAACCACGTCCATTGACCATTCTGGAGAATTCACGACGCTCGTGCCATTTGGGAAAGTTGTATCCCGACGTTTGGAAGATGTATTGTATGGCCTTTGGATCGGAAACGAGGAGTCTGTCCTCCTACAATCCTGATTTAAAACCGGAGAGGAAGTTTTAACTGATGGAACTTACTCCCAAAGCCCCTGATATGCGGGTGAATTTCAGAGGGAGCGATTCTGGGTAATAGCAAGGGGTAATCCTACCTCTGATCCGCAGACAATCCCCGAATTCCTTCTGCCAGAGGAAATCTGACTCGCCCACCTGCTCCTGGAAGAGTTCCCTTAGATTCCCTGTCGTTGCGACATGAGACGAAGGGCAATTGACAAAATAGCGAGGGTAGACAAACCTAATAGGAAAGACTCTGGAGCGGGGCCCTGAACATCAGCAATAGAAATCCTGGTAAAGCGACGATAGATGACATAGACCAGGGCAAGACCAGCAGCTGCGCAACTGGTAGTGGAAGCATCCATAGCAACTAGAAAGGCCACAAACAAGGGGCAATAACTACTCTGTTATTAGCGTGAAGGGGAACAGAAAGCAAAGACACCTGACGGAGAACGACGACTGGTCGATTTAAAATAGGCATCAAGGCTTCCGCGCATTATCCAAGAAGGCGTCAGTTGGGCTCATATTCGACACGCCCCTCAGACACGAATCCGCGTAGCCGCATCATGGGGTGCTTCACCGTGGAATAGAACCAGGGGTAAGACATCGGGCGCCAATATGGAGCTCCGTCAGAAGGTGATCAAAATCTGCTCTCTCCGAAAAACGGCCGAGCCGAAATTAGCCAGACGTCCTAATGCTAGAATCACGAGTAAAGACAATCTGTTACAAAGGTCGCCGCCGAGAGAGCAGCATCGAAAGCGAGTACCACACAGCGAGTGAGCGGATGATCCAACTCTTTGAATTTGATTGGCCCCGATGAATGCGGGACTAAGATTACATTTGAATTTGGTCCAACAAAGTGTCTCCGGTGTTGCCTATGTCGGAGTTTGACCACCATGAACGGCGACTGTTGAACCTGAAAGCGATAAGGTTGATTGGGGAGCAATAAAGGTAGGGCTTTTCAATCGACGTACCTGTCATGAATGAGGATTCATCTGATGCGAGGAACAACATGACATTCGCAATCTCAGATGGATCTGCAGCCCGCTTCAGTACATTGGCACTCTCGATCTCGTTTCGCGTCTCCTCGGTGAAAGAACCCATGTACATTTGAGTCCGCGTCGCCCCAGGCTGGATCGTATTGACGCGAATGCCAAGCGCGCCAAATTCTTGCGCAGCTGTGAGTCCGACCCCACGAACGGCCCATTTAGACGCGACGTAGGGGGAGAATTCGGTCTGGCCGTAAAGAGATGCAACGGACGCCGTCAAGACGACAGAGCCACCCTTGCCACCGTGGGGTGAAGAGATCATCGCTGCCACAGCGTGCTTCATTCCAAGCCAAGCTGTGGATTAATCAGGACATCGAAAAGGAAGGAGGAGTCAAAACTGGTCGACTCACGCCCTTTGATATTGACATCGTACATCTTATCCAGCACAGCTACATCGGTCTCCAGCCACGACTGCGTCGGATGACTGGCTCCAGCGTTGAGCAACGCCACGTCCAACTTCCCGAACTTTTCAACTCCAAGGAACGAGTACGCATTCACCTCATCCTCCTTCGTCACATCTCCTCGGACGAAGATGACGCTGTCATTCCCCTTGAGCTCCTTCTCGGCGTTGGTAATGTCCAAATCCACTGCGATCACTTTGGCACCCTCAGCCACAAACTTCTTGACTGCCGCCAGACCAATACCGTTCCCAGCACCAGTGATCAACGCAACTTTGCCTTGGAGTCTGCCTGACATGCTGGGGGATGGTGTATCACCGTAGGAAGGAGATCACCTTCCTCGAGGTGCTGTCAACACATGCAACTTTCCGCGTTATCTGTTCTGCCAGCCAACGTTTCAACGATCGCTCGAATTGGCGGCCATAGCCACAGAACTGGGTAGGTCACAAGCGCAACAAGTAGCACTAGTACTGGGAAATTCCGTTCAGAACAGGAAGTCAGGGAGTCGAAGGCGGCTGGCCGGCGTGTCGTCAGAACCACCGTGGCACACTACTACTGTGATAGTTGCAAGAGTAAGCAGGAATGCAATCGCCTGGACATCCAGAAACTCGGGTTGATAAGTAAGTAGTCAGTCTTGCAATCGAGGGTCGGGTAGTAGGAAGGGCGCAGCGCTAGCGAGATATGGCACTGCACTGTCGTCGCTGCAGGTCAAGTTCAGAAAAGCTCCCGGCGTGATCGGCTGTTGACAATCGCTTGCAAAACTTTTGCGAAACTGATAACTTATGTACCACCCGGCGAGAGAGCAGATGTCCCAACTCGTTAGATAAATCTGATTGGCAAAAACTACTAGTACATCCAACAATGTCTTCGACGTCATCTATGTCGGGGTTTGACCACCGTGAACAGCGACTGTTGAACCTGGAGGAGATAAGGTCGATCGAGGAACAGCACGGGTAGTTAGGGCTCGTGAATCGAACCTACCAGTCATGAAAGAGGATTCATCTGATGCGAGGAACAACATGACATTCGCAATCTCAGACGGGTCCGCAGCCCGCTTCAGCACGTTTGAATTCTCGATAGCATGTCGTGTCTCCTCAGTAAAAGCGCCTGTGTAGAGTTGGGTCTGAGTCGCCCCAGGTTGGATCGTGTTGACCCGTATACCAAGTGGCCCGAATTCTTGTGCTGCGGTGAGCCCCAATCCACGAACAGCCCATTTGGACGCAACGTAAGGGGAGAATTGTGGTTCGCCATAGAGGGATGCCACAGATGCCGTCAGGACGACCGAACCACCCTTCCCACCATGAGGCGAGGCCTTCATCGCTGCGACCGCGTGCTTCATCCCAAGCCAAGCTATGAGTTGATCAGTCAAGTAGTTGCAACTTGAAGAGCGTGTTAAAATG
>KL197722.1:86843-174600 GCA_000697665.1 Jaapia argillacea MUCL 33604
TTGAACCTGGAGGAGATAAGGCCGTTTGAGGAACAGTACGTGTAATAACGACTCATTAATCGACGTACCTGTCATGAAAGAGGATTCATCTGATGCGAGGAATAACATGACATTCGCAATCTCAGACGGGTCCGCAGCCCGCTTTAGCACGTTTGAATTCTCGATAGCATGTCGTGTCTCCTCAGTAAAAGCGCCTGTGTAGAGTTGGGTCTGAGTCGCCCCAGGTTGGATCGTGTTGACCCGTATACCAAGTGGCCCGAATTCTTGTGCTGCGGTGAGCCCCAATCCACGAACAGCCCATTTGGACGCAACGTAAGGGGAGAATTGTGGTTCGCCATAGAGGGATGCCACAGATGCCGTCAGGACGACCGAACCACCCTTCCCACCATGAGGCGAGGCCTTCATCGCTGCGACCGCGTGCTTCATCCCAAGCCAAGCTATGAGTTGATCAGTCAGGTAGTTGCAACTTGAAGAGCGTGTTAAAATGACTCACGTCCTTTGATATTGATGTTGTACATCTTATCCATCACACTTACATCCGTCCCCAACCAGGATCGCGTGGGATGGCCAGCACCAGCGTTGAGCAACGCGATATCCAACTTCCCGAACTTTTCAACCCCGAGGAATGAAAACGCCTTCACCTCTTCCTCGTTCGTCACATCTCCTCTGACGAAAACGACGGCGTGATTCCCTTTAAACTCCTTCTCGGCGTTGGCAATATCCAGATCCACTGCAATCACTTTTGCACCCTCCGCCACGAACTTCTTCACCGCTGCCAAGCCAATACCGTTCCCACCGCCAGTGATCAATGCAACTTTACCTTGGAGTCTGCCTGACATGATGAAGGCTGGTGTATCGCCTTGGTGAGGAGAGCGCCGTTCTGAGGGAGGGGTGTTGTCGACATATGTGGCCTTCCGCGTTATCTGTTCAGCCACCCATCAACGGTACTTGGCTCGAATTGGTGGCCCTAGACGCAAGAAAGTATCGCGAGGCAGGTCACAAGCACAAGAAGTAGTGATCAGAAGTTCCTTTCAGAACAGGAAGCAAGGCGAAGCTGACTGTGGCAGGACTGTGGCCCACATCGGCTGAGCTGCCTTCGTACCAGCACGGTATCAGAAGGTTGGGATTATTTAGACATCCTGAAAACCTAAACCTGAGTCGCCATGTGCTAGTTCAGGCCCATGGTGGGGTGGAGCAATGCCGATTCGAAGCGTAGTACAGATGACAAGTGATAGAAAAACGTTGGGATGAAGAGTGGCTGTCGCGGTGGTCCAGAGGAAGGTTCCCACGTTTACTGTAACATCTTTTCGCCAACTTTCGGAAGTTCACAACTAATCGTCCACACTGTACTGATACAATCCCCAAGGTCATAATCCCCCAAACTCAGCATCGAATTCTCTCTGAGGAACGACACCCCTCTTCACCTTCTTCGCCATCTTCTCCTCCCTCGCCAACTCCTTCCAATCCTCCCCTTCCTCATCACCATCCCCCACCCTAGCTCTCTTCACCCCTGAACCCTCTTTCTTAATCTGCTCCTTCAGCCACTTTCGTTTCCTATCCTTCTTCTCTTTCCGCACCTCCCTCGACTCTTGCCTAACAATTTTATCGCTCCAGGCAACATTTTGCTTCTTCTTCTCTGCTCGTTCCGCTTTGCGGGCAGCGTCGTCTTGTGTTTTATTTTGAGCGCGGGTCTTTATATCGACGAGACGTTTTGCTTCTTGGGCTTTGTCGATGTAAGCGTACGAATTCCACTAAAGCAAAGCCATAATCAGATAGGTGTTCGACGCCCATGCGTCTTGTTGTTGATAAGGAGACTCTACTCACATCTACTTCGGCATCTGTCCAGTCGTTGGTATTTGCATCTTTCAACTCGGGCATTCGAGGGAGACGAAGTAGGCCAAAGCTTTTCGCAACCCCAACAAGATCAAGATCTTTGATTCGGAAAATGTACGATGCTTCATGTTTGCAATATGCGCGCACAAACGATACGAAGGATTTCGTCGCCTGAACAGGGGACTTTGAATAAGAAACGCTGGGAGCACGCAAGGTAGAATCGTCTCGTACCTTGTCAAACAAAGTTCGATCCATCAAAACAGTTTTTCGAATCTTCTCAAGGATCACTTCGACTTCCGGATCTTCTGTGCTGGTATCCGTGTTTTCAGCAACACCAACACCATCGCTTCCAAGATACCGTCTCTCTTTCATTGGGATCTTCCTAACAGACATGAAATCTTCACGATGCTTCAGCCATCTCCCAAACTCGTCACCAAGACAGGATAACTCACCAACGTATTCAACCTCCCTCCCAACAAGCAATACCCAAGCCCTTCCACTCTTCCCCGCCCTAGCCGTCCTCCCACATCGATGCGAGAACGCTTTAGGATCCGAAGGCGGGTCGAACTGGATTACAACGTCTACGTCAGGCAAGTCCAGTCCGCGAGCTGCTACGTCTGTTGCTAGGAGTATGGAGGGAGCGGATGGGAGGGCTAGGGACGAGGTGAAGGCAGAAAGTGTTTTGGTACGGGCGGAAGGAGGTAGGTGGCCGTGTAAGGAGAACAGGGATGTGAAGGTGGGGAGGAGGGAGGGTAAGATCTGATTATGTAGTCGCATTAGGTGGGAGAAAGTAACAGGATAGGGGTGCTTACGCGGTAAAAGTAGTCGACACAAGCGCAGGTGGCGAAATACACGATAAATCGGGAGGACTGATGCTTGGATACCTCATGTGCGATGATCCTTGTGAGCTGTACCGTCTTCTCAGATGCCCGACAAGGAAGATAAAAATTCGCCAAACTGATAAAAGGTCATCAAAATCGGGTCTGAAATTCAAAATAAGGTGGAGAGGAGCTCACTTTGCTGGGATTCGTCTTTCTTGTGTCACCTCCTGAATAGACGAAGAACCATCCCCTTTCGTTTTGGTCTTCTTCGACTGGACTTTGACAACAATCCGAGCAGGGTTCCGTAAACCGACTCGAACGAGTTCGGAGATAGCGTCAGCGTCAGTCATAGTCGCGCTGAACAGTCCTGTGCGCCTTTGTTTGGGAAGATGTGTGATGATTTGGGTCAGATTTTTCTGGAATCCTAGGTCGAGCAACCTAGGGACGGATCAGCGAAGAAGCGAAGTAGTTGGATGAAATAGACATACCTATCAGCCTCGTCTAGTACCAGTACCTCGAGTTCCTTCACACTGACGGCTCCCCTCCCTTTCCCTAAGAGAAACTCTTCGATACGGCCGGGAGTACCGATGACGATATCAGCACCTGTTGAAAGGAAACGCTGGACGTCTTGGGCAGGAGAGGAATCATCTGATGATACGAGAAGTAGGGCAGGGGGGTATTCTGGCTCAGAAACAACGATATTCTCTTCGTGAGATGGTCCAGGTGAGGACTCTCGAGACGAAGGGAGGGAAGATGGTTGTGACGAAAGGAACAGAGAGAAGATCGAATGAATTTGGGTTGCAAGTTCCCTGTATTCAGTAATTTGAAGATTATTGGGACTGTGAATGGATGATAGTCTGCAGAGCGCGCCGTACCTTGTCGGACTGATGATCAAAGCTCCAACCTCATGCTTCCGGAATTTCGTCTCTCTCCGAATCAACCTCTCCAATATGGGGATAACAAAGGCTAGCGTTTTCCCTGACCCTGTGACGGCTTCTACGACGACGTCTTTATGCTGCATGAAGAGTGGAATCGTGGATGCTTGAACGGGTGTCATTTGGGTGAGACCCATCGACTGGATCACATCTAAACTTCATGACTGAACAATTAGATAGACAAAAGAGCACTATTGAACCAAGAACCTCACATCCATGAAGTAAGAGGGGTTGGGAGCGAGGACCATGATCCCGCGAAGGCAGTTGGGTTCGACATTGGTCGAGGAAGATCTCGGCAGCCGGTCAGTCTAAGGCAAGCAGTCGGGTCCTCAACACCAGATACACTCCTGGTTGAAAAATGGTCGTAGGATTACCAGGCCAGGTCGCCAGAGTTTTGCTCGCAAGATCAGAACGAAAACAGTGCGAACAAGAAATTCTGGGTGGAAATTTGGTGGAAGTTAGAAATCGTGGGACATGGAGATTGGCCTTCACTATGTCCGGCTAACTCGACTATCCGACTCCCATCCACTGAATCACATAAATATCATTATATCGATGGTTCTCTGCTGTGTAGTACGCCTACGCTATAATGGAGGAGGGAACGCGTCCCTGTTCTTCAAAAAACCAATTCCTAGGCATGCAACTCCTTCCAAGAGGTATGTTCCCTCTCGTTTCTGAAATCTGAAATCCTGCCAGAAACCAGGCTTGTTTCTCTATCTCCAACCGACGCGTTTCAAGTTGACCAAGGCTCACCGTCTTCCCAAACCTAGGTATTACTCCTCAGCACCCGACACTCTTCCAGACCTCCCACTCTCCGGGATACGCGTCTTAGAACTAGGTCAACTAATCGCTGGCCCATTCGCCGGTCAACTTCTTGGGTTAGTCGACCCAACCATCACCAAGATCCCTCTCTTGTTCACTGGCACAGCCGCGCAACAAAAACAGTCACTACGGGGCAGAAATCATAAAGATAGAAACTCCAAAAACTGGTGATCCGCTCAGGACATGGAGAGAACTGGATGTGGATGGGACCAGTCCTTGGTGGAGGAGTATTGGGAGGAACAAGAAAAGTGTGACGATTGATATGAGGAAAGAGGAGGGACGAGAGTGAGTGCTAACGACACTTTCCTATATTCATTCGGCTTAATTTCAACGTCACAATGCTCAACAGGATCGTAAAGAAGCTCGCCATCAAAAGCGATGTTATCATCGAAAACTTCAAACCAGGCAGTGAGTGGTTCTATCCCACCCATCTGCCATTGCTTCCTTCAACTTCCGTTCCCTCCAGCCCTAGAAAAGTGGGGCCTTGGTCCATCGGACCTCCACCCACACAATCCCTCCTTAATCTTCACCCGGGTAAGCGGATATGGCCAAACAGGCCCTTGGTCCTCCCGACCAGGCTACGCCTCAGTCTGTGAAGCAGAATCAGGCTTCCGATTCATCAACGGTTTCCCTGACCCCGAAACTGGGATGTTGGCCGGCCCACCAGTGAGACCGAACATTAGCTTGGGTGATTCAGTCGCGGGGTTGCACGCCGCTTTTGGAACTGTGGGTTGAACGTGGTTATTTTTTTCTTGGTGGCATTCGTTTTTACTTGCGTTTTGTCGGTGGTTAGGTGCTTGCTCTGTTGGCTAGACGAGTTAAGAATGATCAAGGAAAACCTGGAGGTCAGACCGTCGATGTTAGTATCATGGAAAGGTAAGGAACATTCGCTTGTCCTGCATTTATTGCTGCGTTAATGCGAGGTGCCATTCAGTATGATGAACCTCATGGAAGGCATCATTCCCGAATATGATCGCAAGGGAAAGGTGAGGAGTTCAGTTTCCCAGCGCTGAGGCTCCTCTCATTCCTTATTTTCCAACAGATCCGTGGTCCATCAGGTTCCTCCGTCACAGGCATAGTACCAACGAACGCCTACCCATGCCTCCCTTCCCCCTCCGCTCCTCAATCTCCGACATACGTGATCATCGGAGCCAACGGCGAAAGCATCTACAACCGTCTCATGAACGCCATCGACCGAACGGACCTAACGGGGCCACTCTACACCCACAACAACAACCGTGTGCTCCGTCAAACAGAGATCGAAGAAGGTATCTCCGGGTGGACGAGTGTGAGGAGCGTTGAAGAAGTGGAGAGAGTCTTGAGAGAGGCGGACGTACCGACTGGACGGGTCGTGAGTGTGAAGGAGATTGTAGAGAATGAGCAAGTGCAGGCTAGGGGCATGATTGAGGAGGTTTGGGTCGATGGCAATGGCGGTGGAGTGGAGAATGCGTCGGACGGCGCTCGGACTGGTTGGAACGTCAAAGTCCCAAAGATCGTCCCTGTCTTGAGGGGATGCGACACAAAGACTAGGTGGGCAGGGCCGGACCTTGGTCAACACACAGAAGAAGTACTCGTGGAGGAACTTGGTATGGCTGTAGAGGAAGTTGCGCGACTTCGGCAGGCTGGGATTCTGGGTTCGGAATAAAATGGGGTATGGGTACTTGTCACGTCACCTTGCCCAGAATGTACCACACGACGGCCGGCCATGGCAATTATATATTGAATCCACTTTCGTTGAATTTGCCGCTTCGCAGACTGACAAGTTCACACTTCAATGTCGATGTTTTCGATCGGGATGGCCTTCATGCTAGGCTGTGCAACAAGGCTAGATGCCCAGGTACCAATGTATTTTACATGTTCCAATACGACTTTATCAAGCCACGGTCTCCGAACAGAAGATACTAGACACCGCATTGGTCAACATGGTGAAGCGAAAGATGACAACAAAGGTCACTCACTTCCTCGCCCCAAAGCAAGAGAAATCCCCTTCGCCGACTGGTAAGTTTTGCTGTGCCATATTATAGATATGCTGACGGATAATTGGCCAATCTGTATCGTTAACGTAGTAGTTCAGTCCAGGAGTATAAGTTGAGTTCGGGGAGTTGTTCTCAGCGATGGGCGAGCCGTCCGGAGGAGCTATCCAGAATGCTACAGGTAAAACAAAACCATAAGCTCACAGTCGTCAACATTGATTATGACAAGATAACGAACACCAGAAGAGGTCCCCGGCGATTCCGATATCTTCAGTGACGGAGTAGTAGTATTGTTCGAAGCTCATCCTATCGGGGGAACCACTGTCAGTAACCTCGGTGAGGTCGGGAAGAGACAATGATGTCACCTATCAGTCCTCTGCGCAAAACCATACTCTTCGTTAATGACCGGCTTGCCGACTTGTGCGCCAATCGTACGATGTTGCCGAATCCACTGCTCGCCCCACTCGAATGATAGATCATAACTTGTAGTGCCGGCTCCCCAACCATGATCGCTGTAGCGAGATTAGGAACTCTCGGATAGGGGAGATGTCAGGAGAGGGCAGCTCACGGATACGTGTGGAATGTTCCAAAATCGATATTCTTGAGTTGGAGGTTGGCTTCAAAGTCAATGCCGTTAAAGCCATCGTACAACCTTAGATCGAGTTGAGGTCCAAATGCGACTTATAAAGACAGAAGTCTGCTTACCAGTTATCAACTAGACTGGGGTTGTTGAACCAGCCTTCATCTCCAATGGTGACCATGGTGTTCGGAGCAATAGACTTGATATAAGTGGATATGTCGTCGATCCAGGCAGTCATCGCTATGGCAGGATCACTTTTGAGTATCTTCGCCAGAATAGCGATGAGATATCTCACTGGCTGTGGTACAGTTCTGACTCTTGATATCGGTGTAGCTCAAGCAACGCGCTGAAATTTCCTTTAATTAAGGGCAAAATGCCAGTTGAACAGAGCGCTCACGTTCGTTCATCAACTCCCATGCAAAGAAGGTTGCATCGTCTTTGTATGCAATACCCTATCCGAATGCGTATGAGCTTGGGGTCAAGAATCAAATCAAAATGACGAACGGTATAGTTGTTAACGCGGTTGAGCATGTGTGAGATATATCCCTTGTAGAGATCAATGAGTTCCGGTTGAGTGAAGAAGTCCGAGTGGCTGGGAAGAACGTGTTAATCCTACTAACCACAGCAAGAACAAAATATGTTCGCTTACTAGTTATAGCCTGTTTGATGCAGGTAATAGTGCACGCCGCCGTAGTCCTGGAAATTGTCAACTTAGCGAGCGAAAACGATGGGGTTATTGGGAACTAACGGGCCAGTTATTGGCGAGAGTGGCAATGAGTTTGATACCATAGTCTCTTGCACGTTTGACTACATAATCCAGATGTCCAATGCCTTCGGGACTGTCGTTGAAAGCTTGCTCAGTCCCGTTGATGGTGTGGAACCAGCTAGATACGGACGATGGACATTAGGAAGATGTCTCATTCTAAATGGGATAATAGGTACCCGTCATTAAAGAACCTATCGGTAGGGTGTCAGTTCACCGAAAAGCTGTTCACGGCTGGGAGGAGGGAGCTTACCAGGTTCGGACCACACCAATTCCTTGGGCGGAAAGATTGCCGAATGCAGAATCCACCCAGTCATCCGTTTGGTTCATGAGCCAGTATGCATTAGCACCGGCGAACTAACAAATGGATAAAATTAGCTCAAAAACAAGGTGAATATCCCGGATAGCCCACATAGTATGGCATGCCATTTAATTGAAACGCATCCCCGTAGGGTTTCACGAAGCTGTCCACATAGCTTGGGGAGGTATTGGGAACTACAGGCGTGATAGTTGGCGTCTTGGAAGGAACTGGGGCATAAGCGGTCGTTGAAGCAGCCTGTCGACGCCAGAAGTTCGCAGCTCTGGAGGCAGTCGTCAGTGGGGCAAATAACCCAGCGAGGGCAACCAAAGCAAGTCGCTGGTTGACCATCTTACGAGACTAGAGTCAAGAACGAATGTCCTATTCTTCGTTTGGAGGGAAGTTGCACCTCTAGATTTATATGCACGATTTTGGGTGTGGAAGTTGGAGAGACGTACATGGCCCCATGATGGATCGATGAACTCTGAGACACACCGGAGTACGTCACAGTAGCCAAACCGTGTAAGGCGATGAGGGTAGTACATTCATCCTGAATTTTGCGAGAGAATTAATGGCTACACTGCGAAGGACACATGGGCGAGATGCCGTACCTCAAAACGTCGCCCAAAATGCAAAGCAAGACGCCTACCGACATTTTCCCGCGTTCAACGGCTATGCACGGAAAACCAAGGCAATCAAGTCTTAACAATTCCTGACAACCGCGAAGTAATTCATCACTTCACAATTGAGCTGGCCAGGGATCGTCGACTAACAACAGAGACTATGGAGCAGCTGAAAATTTACCAAAGTGTTCCCAAATCGACTACAATAAAAAGATATTGAGAGCGACCAGTGAGAGAACCAGGGATTCTGAGACACCTCGTTGCAGAGAATGTGGGGGCTATTCCAGGGCAGTCTCGTCATTAACGGCCGAGGTGAGTGAGATCCGCTCCTCTGGAGAAGCCCGATGAACGGCAGGAGTGAGACGAGCTGCAGGCTCCGGTCCGCGACAATGGGCGATATTTCCGTAGATCGATGAGATAGAGGCCTGAGGGGGGGCAACTGAGAAAATATGACGGTGGTTGAAAGGCCAGCGGAATGGGAGGTGGAGATTGAGAGTCGACGTAACATGTGACAGTCACGACATGGCCGCAACATGTCTGCCTTGACGAGTGGAGATACCAGAACTGAGGACATGCATGGAACAGGCCTGGGGGTGCTTGAGGGCTGGTCCCAAAGAAGTTGCCAAACCCGCCCCGCCAAGATCAGCATCCCACCACGAGTTAACCCCGTCCAAATCATTCTGGAACGAATAACAAGATATCTTCTCAATCATCTTACATTCCAAGCAACACATCCCAGTCTTCGATTCCTAAACCCACAAGAAACCGGTAGGGGCCTTGATATCCATATCCGCAACAACTTCTTTCAAACCCTTCCCACCATCAACTCTCTCAAAGATCTTCACCCCATGCCCATTCACCCCTCCCGCAACTAACCACTTATCATCCTCACCCCCAAACACCATTCCCCTCAAATGTTCCAAACCCGTACTCACCTCCGCGACAAACTCAAACGGTGAGGCTGAGAAGATCGCGATGGTATCTCCAGTAGAGTCTGGGTCGTTTCGGTTTGAGACGTAGATGTAAGGAGTGGTGAACGTCTTGTTGGGAGCCGGGATGAGAATTTCCGCAGCTAGCATTCCTGTTGGATGAGGTTCAGGTTTGTGCCGAGTGGGTAAGCAAGCGATGAGCTTCGGCGAAGAGGGGAGGGGAGGAAACTCATGTGCAGCGAGGTAGCAAGATAGCTCCAGCACAGTGAAAAGTACCCCCTCTGAATCGCAAAAACATTAGGCGTCATGAAGCGGGAGATGTTACGCGGATTACACCTACCATAGAATGCCACATGTCTGGGCCCTCCGCCGGGTTGATACTCCACAAACCCTTTCGTCTCCCAAATGCCGCTATCGGTCTTGAAGTATCTCAACACCTTATCAGAACCCAAATCCGGGACCAAAAGTTCTTCGCGCTCAGGATGAATGATAATTTGGTGGGGATGGGGGACCTTCTGCCTCTCAGGGTTTGGACCCGACCCAGTCAAATGCGACGACGACAAAACGCGCGAGGTGTCGAGTTGAGAGGGGTTTGGATTCAGGGACAAGGTGACGACAGAGGCGGAGGAGTACTGTGGAAGAAGTAAACTTGCATTGATATGATAAGCTCCAGGAAATATGGTGAACAGGACGTACGTTTCCGATGATTAGCTCATCCTTGTAGGCGAGCAATGTGCAAGGATCTGCTCCTCCACTCGATACCTCACTAACCACCTTTCCTCTCCATTCCGCATCATATTCCACAGCGACAATCTTGCCATCAGGTTGTTCCAAGCCAGCATAAACGAGAGAGGGATTGGTGGAGTGAGGTGTGATCCAAGACGGGTGATGACCAACGACAACGCTCGACACCAGCTTCAGCGATGGAACATTCGGATCGAAAGCGAGAGTGTATATCTCGTTCGTGTACGAACCGACCAAGATATGAAAGATCATGATCGCCAGAAGTGTCGTATCAAAGATTTGCTGGTTTATTTATATCGTGCAGTCACCGCTTCTAACCAGGCAGCCAGCGAGATGGCAAAAGTTGTGGCCTGCTTGAAACAGTATTGGTCTTATACTAAGTCTTGGCACCATATGTCCGAAATATGTCCGAATATCGCTTTATCTCTTCGTACTCGAGACATAATCCCTCAAACTTGGCCGACGTTAGAAGGTCAATGTCGGGGAGTCCGCTCCTGAAGCCGGTAGACGTGCTTTGAGCTGGTGATTGTCCATACGAACCTTTACGGATTAAACGGGAAGCAATCACAATGATAACGCACGCTAGCAACTCACCATGGTTCATTCTAACGTCTTCGAACCGACCTTTTTCCATTCATAGGTGAACCATATCGTTCCGTGTGTTCCGTCCATCCCGTCAGTTCCGATGTCAACCTGTTCTTCTTCTATCCGGGTGGAGGAGGCAAGTCATTTTTGAACCTCCCATTGCCTGAAGATGTTGCAGGTGATGGTACCGCTCATGTAGCGCCACCTGAAGAGATATCTGGAAGGTGCCCGCGCCGAGGAGTAGCGGTGAAAGCTCGGCCACGCTATACCTTACGAGGTCTGCTCCGGAGGGTATGCAAATTGCTCGTTGCCTGCAATGGAGGAATGGTTGACCATGAAACGTTGATCGTGGTGGAAGACACGTCGATTGTAGCAGGTGGTTCGGGGTGGTGTCGGAGCAGTGGCTAAAGGATCCAACGAAGATCCAATTTTGATCACGGCGACGTTTCTCCAAGCTCAGAAGCACCGAGTGAGTGCGACATTGAGCACTATATGGAGGACGATCCAGTCGGAAGGATACCAAAGTCACAGCGAGAAGACACCAGTTTCTAAGTCATGGGACGGGAGTAGACGCAAATTCACCCGACGTCAACTATTGTCGCTGCATGGAGAAGCACCGCAGGTCGCAGTAAGTAGTGGAAGCCAGAAGGTCGCCAAATTGGACCTTCGCAATGTATCCTCAGCGGTTGATACGATGTTGAAGCGGTAGGTAGGGCGACGTAGAGGTCAGCAGATCCACGCTGGTGGTGGTTGAGAGCAGGGACAACGGATATTATTTTCTCCCTAGTCACACCACTATGGGAAAACAGTTAAGAAAAGCCACAGATAGTATTAATGACAATGGCCCGTGAGATCTAAAATATACAGCAGGCTCTCCGACCCCCATGCTACGGTCCGGTCAGGTCTATGTGCGTTACCCACTGGCTCAAGCAGCAACTAGACCCGATATTGAGTACAACGCGTTCGACCTCAGCCCCATCCCTCACTCCTCCGACAACTATTCCGCATCCCGTTGGCAGGAACAATCCCCACGCCATCTCGAATCCAGCAGGTGTAATGAAGGAGCAACTCTGCCGTCGAGGTCACCGGCCTCGGGGATGGGTGTGTTGAAGCTGATCCAAGGTAGTGCTGAATGTCCTCGAGCGGGTACAGGCGATTCTCTGCTGCGCGTCACTGTGGGCTATTAACAGATAATACACTCCGCTTCCGACTTGGCGAGCCGCGCTTCCAGTCGAGCTTGTAGTGATCCTGAGGGAGTGAAGTATGAACTGCCACTGAACCCCAAACCCACAAATCAGCTTCATGTACGACGTTGAAACAGCAAATCACGTACTCAAATTGCAAGCTCGATCCCATCAAACTCTCATCAAGACTAACGACCACCTTTTTCAACCCATTCCCATCATTCCCCGACAAGGGAGAGACTAGCTGCATGGAACCCGATTTTAAACGAATGGATATCGTCGGTTTCGGTTTGCCCTCCTTTATTGGTGGTGACGGGAGGGGTGAATCGATTAGAGATGGTGGGGGTGTGAACGGGCGTTGAGAGGGCTGTTCGATTATGAGTCGAGAATCGAGCCACGTTGGAGGGCAGTTTTCGAGGAGCTCGATGGAGATTAGCCAGGATCCAGCTCGTTTGTTGTAAGAGTTGGACGCCGAGGCCACGAAGAACGATAACCGCCATAATCTCCCTCGTGGATTTCATAAACTCAGTTGGTCGTTCAGAGAAGAAGATAAGTAGGGCATACCTCTAGCGATAAATTCCAGATGAATTTGCTGAGTCACCCTCATTCTCCTTTGAAACATCGCCACCTCAAAGTCTGCCGCAAAAGCACCCTCATCTCCAGGTAAATCGTGGACGATCACAGTATCGGGGGGTACCTCCCCTCCCAGCAATATCTCTTCTGATCCCAGCAAAGGCGCAAAGGCCGCAGAGCTCCTCAGTCTCTGAAACAGCGCATGATCCGAGTTTACCAAGCAAGCTTGTCGGATCTCAGAAGCCATGCTCTCGGATAAGGGAGCTGAGAATCGAAGGAGGGAGCTAAGGAGGTCGGGTTGGTCTGGATCTACTGGTTCGGATGGTCGCTTGAGGATGGCCCAATACAGAGGTGTATGGTTTTCGATGGACTTTTCGTGGAGGATGGATGACATCGAAAGCCCGTTGGTTTTACAGGCTTCCCAGCAGCTATCGAGGACAGCAACGGGCGCAGGTTCGGTCGATGAGTGCTTGACTAGGTCTCGCACAAGCGACAGTACTGTAGATCGTACCTCTCGCGCAGTACGAGAGGCACCAAAGCCAAACCATGTCGATGCACCTTTGCCTTTGGCTGAAGAAGCCGCAGGCGTACTGCTCCTGATCGAAGGCGGCGGAGAACGTGATGAGGCAAGGCTCGGTGGAGGTGGGTATGTTGATGGTCCTGGAATTGGTGCTTTCTCGTCGTGTGAGAACCGTCGAGCCGACGATGGTCCCGAGTTCGGGATGGAGTCATATGCTGGAGGAGCATCAGCTGGTGTCGGGTCCTCAGGTAATGGTACTTTCTCCACAATCATCGTAGAGGTTCGAGTGAGTCAGCAACAAGTCCAATGCAGAGATAAAAAGGAAGAGAGGTTGCTGCGAGCCGTAGTATTCGAACACACGAAACCGCAGTCCGTAGCAAGGGATTGGCGTCGCGTACGAACGGCACTGCCTTCACGGCATCAAGAATCTGCACGGCCATAGCTATCTTATCCGATGGAGCCCGTCAAAGTCCTACATACACTGTGGAGCCGACGCCGTTGGACATGATTATTGCAATATGTAGGATACACTATACAGGAATACTTCAAGATCGATATCCGACGGTCGTCAACTGCCTCTCCAAGACAGAAGCCAGGGGAACAGGTCCCAAATGTGTCGATAGAACTGGGAGGAAAGGCCAGAGTCACACGGTTTCTATGCGGATGTGAGGAGAACTTGCTCCGCTCCGCTGAGAGGCAAAGCTACTTGTGCCAGCGTAAATCCGCCTAGGCGGTGTGGGGATACCACCGAAACTCCTGGATGACGGTCAGCGATATGAGTGATGTCACACGACAAGCGAGAAGAGACCACCACAGACTCGCTGAATGTATCCATGGCAATATCAGTCTCATTGGTACCCTTCACACCACTTCTTGGTTCGACCCTGCTGTGCTTGTGTATCCTGGCGAGTATTCAGAGATCCACTAGGAAGATTCGGAGGTGAGGACTTACAGTCTCAAAGGACAAGAGGCTCCTTCCATCACCATGTTGACATACACACGACCAGCGCAAGACGATCTGTCCAATAATTTAATAAGTCGGTACGGGGTGTGGGCGACGGGTCGTACTCACAGGGCAACGACTGTAAATGGGGAGCAGGAAGATTAGCTTACTCAACGTCTGGGAGCAAATGATCCTTACATGCAAAGAACGACGTTATCTATCAAATAATTAGCTCGCTGGTTTCGGAAAGAAAAGTTCGACCTCACCAGGGCCGACACGTTTCCTATGAAATTGGATCCGTTTTCTTAACACCTGAAAAAGAGGCAAACAAGAGATCCAGCGCACCTTTGCCACCAGTGAAGCCGTAGATCTGGAGAGTTCGATGTGACTCATTAGCTGAGCGAATGACAGACGGACGAAGAAGAATCCTCACCAAACAAACCACCCACACAGATGAAGCGATGAAGAAATATATGGCCGACGACGACGAGAGGTATCCCACCCATCTCCAAAGACTTCGGGCCACAGTCTCGTCGCTGCGAAGGGCCTTCGTGATATTCGCCCCTAACACTAGAATAAAATACGTCGCAAGGAGGGCCGTCACTATAGGAGTTGATGAGGCATGGTTTCGAATAAGCATGGTTAGGTAGATATACCATAGGAAGCAATGATCATCGGAATATTTGAATTATCCCACGAATCCCCAACATTCACTAGACCTACTCGGGCAAGAGAGCCATTAGATAAAGACCAGCAAGTAGACAACGGACGACAGTTACATCGCATCACAAGGCCTCCAAGACCAAGTTGTGCAACCGTGACAAGGACGAGTACGGGAAAGTTATGACACGTAGACACCCTGTGAACCGAGTGAGAAAGAGTCGTTGCAGAACCAGGTTGTACGCACACCCTCGTACACAAGACATTAGTGGCGAATGCTATTGACAGCGTCCCACATCCCTGCCACGTATAATCGAGGAACTGATCGAAGGTCAGGGTGGCCGCGGCCTAGAGATCGTCAATCAACAGGAGCAAGACCCACGTCGTATTGTTTGAAGGTTGATGTATCGATAAAAGCAAGGTAGACGCAGATGGAAAGCAAGCCAGCATAACGGCAGGCGAAGTAAAGCACAGCTCCCCATATGCATCCTCTTTTCCTCCTGCATATGGACCAATCAACTGGCAACGTTCTCCCGAGTTCCCACCTGGAGAAACAATTCAACATCAGAGGAACGCCACACGACACCTTTGTGCGATAGAGCCGATGAACGCAAAGTACATACACGTACACCCCACTCAGGGCATGGATGATGAAGGAAGACGCATCTGTTCATCAGAAGGAGGAGCCTCTTCAGAACTCCTGGTCAACGAATGTCGGAGTTTATCAAAGGACGCACCAAACGCAAGCGCATACGAGGTAGACCTGGTTTGCATATTTTAAGCATGAAGCATGTCCAAAAGCTCTCGAGCTCACAAGAGCTGAGAGGAACGGTAGCAAATGGGGACGCGAAACAGATGATGACTTATAAGTACTTCCGGTCAGGTGAGGGGACGACCAAATTCCCACTCGTGCAACCAAGGTAGAATAATCACACTCAGATCGGCATATGTACACACAATCGGACTCTTGGCGGATCTTGCGAAGCTTGTCAAGCCAAATCTCGGACCAAGATATGCACGTGGCGATTGCCTCCGCAACAACTACATCGGGGGAACGAAGGTTCGGCGAATTGTTGGAGGCGAAGCAGAAGATTGAAGGAGGCCAGATTGTAGAATAGCCTGCGGTGAAATTCGCAGAGATCGGAAAGGAGGCTTGGGGCTCGAGAAATGCTGCGATTGAGGGATATCCTTTCTTTCTCCACATCAACGATCCCAACACATTGTGAGAGAGTAACCACGTTGCTCTGGCTCACCTAGTCTTTATATATCCTTGCGGACTCTCATCCTTGCTCATACGAATTCTTTAGATCCCGAGGTGTCGTTATCCTTGGCGTTAAACTGTATTCAAAAAGCGAGTATTCCAGCTCGCGTGCCTTGCACGTTACGTCTATTATACGGCACCGTCTAAGGTTGCAGAGACTATCAGTTCATGGTTAAAACTGCGGAGAACGTGCATCCACCGCGAGCGAATTTGTCCTGGAGGGCGACTCCGCCCACCATCGATGAGCGGAATCGACCAGAATCGTTGAAATCAAATCTGCTTGGACTCTTGCTCAACAGACCATCTGCTACCACCCTCGGCCCTAGTAACGGGACACAATTCAACGTCCCCAGTGTTTCCAGGATCAACTTTGCCCTCGGAGTCAGCCTCTCTTCTCGCCTGTGCTCTCAAATCTTCCTCGTCCCCTCGAGTTAGTTCTTTATGGCGTATCATGAGTACACTGGCGATAGTCGCGATCGCAGCCAGGGTGGCATTCAGTACGAACACAACCCTGAAGCCATGATTGTATCCAGACAAGATATGATCAGCTGCCGATGTCGTAATCCCGAGCGAAGCCAGTTTACTCGCAGAAGAAGGGGACATTCGCGAGCCGAGCAAAGTAGGGTCGTCGACCACGGCTTTAATGACGGAAGGTGACAATGCAAGCGACGTCATTGCACCTCGAAGAGCGTTGTTGCTAAAGTGAATGAGTAACGGTCTGACTGGAGAACTGGTAGGAAAACCGATCTCAACTCACGTTATGGTAGCACCAACAGCCAAAGACAACGTCCCCCCAAGCAGTCTGATGAACTAAGGGCAGTCGATTGAGACCTGAATACGAGGGGATGATATAGTTCGAATGGAAACTCACATTCCGAACAGCGGTGACGACGGACATATCCTTCCTTGATACACTAGCTTGGGCCGCGACAGTGGTAGTTTGAAGAGTCTGCAATGACGACAATAAGGTCCGTCAAGATTTAATGGCAAGTAGGTGTATCCTCGGGCGTACCTGTCCAGCTCCAACCCCAGACAATAGCATGAAGAAGACGAGAAGAGCCTTAGGTGATGACGGGGTAACCGTTGATAGGCAGCCACAACCGACCGCCCAAACGGAAAAACCGGAGTGGATGATGGTCTGAAACTTATTTAATTGGAGTCGTGTGAGGGCTAAAGCTAAATCTTACCCGATATCGGCCAGTCTTGCTCACGATCACCCCCTAAGATCGAAATCGAACAGACGTCAGAGCGGGATTGTGCAATTGATCAGGTAACGCACAGTGATAAAACTCGCGCAAGTCTGGCTGACTAGCACTGGGAGCAAGAACACGCCTGATCGGATGGGCGAGTAACCAAGACCAATTTGGAAGAATTGGGGAAGGTAGAATAGAGACGAGTAGAACACAAACCCACTGATAGGGGAATGGATAGTAAGTCTACGTTGTGAGATAAACAAAATTTCCCAACTCACTTGACAAACATCGTGATGTAGACCCCGGCAACGGTGACATGTTTGAAGATGTACACTTGCGTGAACACAGTCAGCGACCGGTCCCCACGATACTGGACAAGGCGGAACAAGATTCTCACTCGGAACGATGGGGAGTCTCGCGCCCTTCCATTCCCAGAAACAAAAGATGGCAACGACGAGCGCACCAGAGAGCAGGGGAGCAAGGACAATTGCTGACGTCCACGGGAAAGTAACGCCACCCTGTGAGGTTTCAGGGTCAGATGAGGAAGACTGATGAAAGAGGAACGGCCTCACCCAAATGAGAGGTAGAAGCACAAGAGTACACCCGACAAGTGTCAATACCGCCCCGACGTAGTCGACGGCGAGCAACTTCCTGAGGGTGAGACAATAAAATATTCACATGAGATAGCAATACCTTGACAAAAGGTTCGTATATGCGAACCTTTTCATATCACCTTGAACTGGTTTCAAGGGTAAGACAAAGATGACAACGCAAAGGGCGCACAGCGAGATCGGAATGGTGATCCAGAAGCACCACTAGACGGAGAAGTAATTCTTGAATTGGTTGAATAGTCGTATGAGGCTAGATTACTGACCCTCCAAGTCACCTTCTCAGCTAGAGCACCTGCGAACAAGCAATTATTCGCGTCGTAGATAGATGGCTCAATGATGATCTCTTACCTCCGACCAAAGGTCCTATTGCATATCCCAACGCAACTACACCTCCGATGATGCCTTGATATTTCCCCCTGGACCGATGTTTAGTGGCATGATCTGGCGGCAGAGGGAAACTGGTACCTTTCACGAAGACTGACAACGTCTGATATAACAATCTGCGCCATGCTAATAATTCCTCCGCCTCCTGCTCCCGCGAAACCTCGAAACACAATCAACTCGATGATAGTTCTCGAGAACCCAGCGGCCAAACTTCCGATCATGAAAACACTCATGGCCAAGCACAATGCTGCCTTCCTGCCAAAGATATCACTAAAACGACCGTACAGTGGTTGAAACCCCGTAGAAGTTAAGAGGTACGCCGAAGGCACCCAAGAGACCACGGAGCCAGCATTGAAGGCGGCGGAGATGGTCGGCAGCGCAGTAGCCACAGTGACCGAGTCAAGGACTGACACCAGGATACACATGGCAAGAGAGAGGAACACAGACACGACCTTCCTGAAAGGCAGGAGGTTGGTTTGGTCTGTCAGGTCTATGACAGCCTTGCTGTGAGTATCTCGAGCAGCGAGAGTTTCCTCTATCTTTTCTGGTCCATCGGAGGAGGACTCTTTTACGATAGTAGACGTATTGGACATGATGGACAGATGAAGAGGTGGGCTGTCTGGAACGATGCTTGCAAGCCTCAAGGCGGAGAAAAGAAAAGTAAGCCGACGAAGCCGAAGTTCTACGTGCCGTGAAGGAGGACAAGATTAGACTGTCTCTCAAATTTATCTTTGGGGGTTCTTAGACGCATGCAGGGTCTACGAACAGGGGGCGTATCGCTTCGAGCTCATTTGCGAGGTTGGCGTTGGGTTGTTGAGGTCCAGGGGTCAACGTAGTCACAAAGGAGCAGCGTGGGAATAGGGTGTGGATGGCATGCATGCATGGGTATAATAGCCAAAATATATTCCTTCCTTTCCCAGAATACTACAAGGGCACCTGGTGTAGTTGGTTATCACGCTCGCTTAGCATCGATACCCATGCCTGCGAGAGGGGAGGAGTTCAATTCTCCTGGCGTCCATTGGTTTTGCTGGTTCAATTCCCAGCGTGGCCGGTATCTTTTTTTGTTGTGTTTTTGTGAGGACAGATCAACCCTTCGATACCCATTGAATGGCAGTTTATTGAAAAAAGTTGACGACACCGTAGTTCGAATATACAGGCACAATCCATAACAACTGTCCAAGTTCTTTCTGTTGCAGGCGTAACAATGCATCCTTTGGACCTGGGGTCGAACTTGAAACTTGAAGTTCCGACGGAAGGGGCACGAGTAAATTGTCTGTAAGTACAACACTGTCGTGATAATGAGACAAGCTGCAGCCGTATGTTCATGTCGAAAAGATTGACCAGAGCGATAACCAAGACCAACAAGATCAACTGTCCCTCATCTCCACGTCCCCACTCCCTCCTGAGTCCGATCGCAAAGCTTCAGCGGCCTTGCGAATCGTGGCAATTTTCTCTCGCATAACCTTGATGGATTCGGGCAAGAGCCGCTCAGGTGTATATGCCCCCTCTGACTCGATATGAACTACGGTGACGGCAATCAGCTTGGATAGGAAGATCCTAGGGGAGACGGACATACAGAGGAAGTAATCTCGCACTCGCTTCAACTCAACACACCCCTCAAACTCGGGATGTCGCAGCACCTCCCGACTCATAGTCTCCTTACGCATCTGCTCCTCGTTGATAGAGACTGCCTTGGTGATGGGGTCGACCTCGATGACTCCGGGCGAAAAACACTTCCGAAACTTTTCTGCTAGATGCGGGGGAACAGGTTTCTTGGGGTTGAGGACAATTAGAGGGAGCAGTCGGTACGACGCGGTTGCTAGATGGTTGCTAAAGTCAGGTTCATAACGCAAAAGAAGATCAATTGGTGACGGACCGACGGGGCAAAACTTTGCGTGGTCCTTTCCGACAGACTTGACGGCGTGCATTTCCATGTCGACCTCTTGGCCAGGTCTCAATTTCATGAGAACGATGTTAGGATTGGTAGGCGCAGGAGGATTATCTGCAAAGACAATCTCCTGCTCGCCTTGCGGAACCCATTTTAAATGCGAAGAGAGGACCTCCGAGTTGATATATACTTCTGCGGGATCTGTCGCAGTTTTCGGTGCGTTTTTATTCCGTTCGCAGGTAACTTGTAGGTGGAAGACAAGGGTATTGCGGTCCGTTGGCTGATCGTTGTCGTCTACAGTAGCCATACAATCAGTCCACTATGAACTCTCACATACACCACAAGACTCGCCTTCTCTGCTTGACATTAGCGAAGGGTCGACATTAAGAGGAACGAGCCCCAGTCGATGCGCAAATACCTCGTCCACCATTACAGAAGTGTTGTTCCACACGTAAACATGTTCAATGCAGATTGAAGGAACCTAGACGCCATTCCTTCATAACCCATCATTTCCGTAGACCACTGAGACGGACTAACCTCCGCAATCAATATTCGTCGGAATGCATTCGCAATAGACGCATCCACCCCCACCAAGTCAAACTCAATCGATCGTTTTGACAAGCGAGTAACTTTGACTTGCAGTCCCTATCCTTACAATCAACACAGACGGTAAGTATCTAATTGAGGGCAAAGCTGGGTGGAAAAAAGCTGACTGACCTCTTGAAATTTCGCTAGGTTCCAGGAATGGTCCTCGTTGGGCCAGTATCCTGGGAAGTCTGTACTCGATACATCACGAGCGCGCTCGGCGTCAACTCGAACATGTCGTCTGGGATCGTACAACGACTGCGAGGAGGTAGAGGGAACGGGAGCCATTTGTCAATCAAATTTCTGTTGCATTTCCTCTTTGGTCAATCCATCTACCACGTGGTCATCGTGGCTGCCGTACCACCTTTGGTTCCGTTTCTAGAGACTATTGGCTCTTGGGAAGAGCGCATAAGTATACTTAATCCTTGGATAATACTCTGGAAGCTGACCCTCGATTCGTAAACCATGACAGTCCTCGAACCCACGCAACCCAGACGCATTTCTGTCGAGCCTGAGCCCGTTTCACCCAGGCAGTGCAAAAATAGGTTTGTTTCAGGTTATCCAGTCATCCAGCCTTCAGGAACCTGTTTGAGCTTTTTCGACTTCTTTGCAGAGTCAAAAGCTTGGTTGCTATAGAGTCCAAGAAGTGTGTCGAAACAGATCTGTCCGTTTCCATGACCGAGCATCTCTAGCGCCCATGTATCATTCCCAGAATCCCAAGGAAAGCCATCGTGACCATTTACACGGGTACAGCTTTTCGCCCCATGGTTCATGAATCGCCCCCAAGAAGAATCTGCCTTCGACTGCATACAGCCCTTGTACATGCTTTCATCTGCCCTTTCGCCCTCAACAACAAGTAGCTGCGTCTTTCGATACTCACAAAATGGTTTCAGACGCTAATGCTTTCAAGGATTTGGAAAGGTATTATATCGTCCTTGGTGTCTTTTCGATGTTTTCATTATATTCGTCTAGTGCCTGTGCTTTGTATCGACACATTCCACCCCACTGCCCAGATGCCTCGCTCTCGCCTCCCCAAGAACTTGAGCTGTGCTTGATCCTTGAACGTATACTTGAGCGTCCACTTGACCAACTGAATATTCCCTCTCTGTCAGCGAAGGACATGGCCTGCTTGCTTGAACTGCTTCAATACGCAGGTAATTTCTCCGCGTCTCCCGCTCTGATCACTGAGATATGCGTGTAGGCTCTCGATCACGACATCTTCCGTATTCGTCAGAACAACCATCGGCTTCGCCGCCTTACCCAGAGGCTGCTCATTACACTGGCTCGCTCCTCCAACCAACTCCCCGGTTCCTTATTGATTCACGGTGTTACGCGTCGCGGTGACCTTCCCACTGTACCAGGAGGATTCTCAGATGTCTACCGTGGGTCATACCGCGGAAAGGAGGTGGCTTTGAAGAGGATGAGAGTGTTTTCTTTGACTCCGGGATCAGAGTTAAAGCGCATTGTGAAGGTGAGGCACTAGCTTTTGTATTTTGTTCTGTTCTGATAGAAACAGGTGTTATATCGGGAAGCAATCATTTGGCGATCCTTGAGTCATGAGAACATTTTGCCTTTGGTAGGGATCGATGCCGGTAGCCAGAGTCCGTGCCCATGCATTCTAGTGTCGCCATGGATGGACAATGGGAACGTTAATGACTATGTCAGAAGCCAGGCATTGTCCAACCAGCAGGTCGTCCAACTCGTGGGTATTGTTCATAAGTTGCTCTTCCTCGTACTCACCGTTTAGTCAGTTACGTGAGGTTTCTTGCGCTCTCGGGTATCTTCATGATCGTCAGATCGTCCACGGCGATATACGAGGAGTATGTATGATTTTCTGCCCTTTTGTCAGCTGTAATCAAGCTTTTTTCATCCTAGGGAAATATTCTCGTCGACGAGAATGGTCATGCGAAGCTGATGGACTTCGGGTTAGCATTTGCGTCAGAAATGACGCAGTCTACCGTCGCATCTGGGTCGCCACGCTGGATGGCCCCGGAATTACACGATCCCAAATCATTTGGTTTAGCTTCAGGCGTCAAACTCCCTCCGACTGATGTATACGGCTTCGCGTTTACCTGCCTAGAAGTGAGTATCTGGGAATGACTTCGCCTGTTGCGTTGATCCATTGATCTTGCATTCGCTACCAGGTCTACACCGGGCAAAGGCCATTCCCTGAGCTTTCTGAGATATCGGCTTTGATAGCTGTTATCGCCGGTCAAAGACCTGATCGCCCCTCAGCTGAGGAATGTGGCAGGTTCTTCTCTGACCGATTTTGGTGTCTTCTTGAGAAATGTTGGAGCCACCAACCGGAGGCTCGACCATCCAGCCAAGATGTATGCGCCACAATGACGGCCTTGCTAACTTACGAATCCGACATCGCGATGCAGGTTTCTGAGCAAAACATTCCCGAAACTCGCCTCACTGCTTTCATACCCCCCGAGCAGATCCCTTCACCTGTATGTTCTTTGTCCCTCGCTTCTTCGTCATTCGACTCAGGACATATGTTCTAGGACTTATCCGATGCTGTTACCATCACCAGCAAGCTCCCGATGGATACTTTTCTTCCGTATTCTGATACCTACAAGGGTGAATTGTTCAATAAGTTTGGACAGCGGACATCCGTGAGCTTCCCTGTCCTCTATTTTGACTCCATAATTCTCAGTCCTGAAATCAGGTGACATGTCGGGCAATGCGTCTATACGCAAGGGGTCCGAGCGAAGTGGTTCTCATCGGTCAAGTGCGTGTCACTTTGTTCCACTCCTCGTAGTCGGTACGATGACCACACGTCAGGTTATCAAACGCGAAGTTCTGTTTTGGCCTCAACTAGCTCACGTCAATGTCGTGCCATTCCTTGGTACTTGCAACATCGATACCCACCTCAGCTTTGTCTACCCCTTCTACGAGCTTGGAACATTAGGAGCGTATATCCGGAACTACCCAAAGGCCGACAGGCAGTCATTAGTGACTTTACCATGTTCTCCGTAAATACTCCCTAACACTAACCTCGACCATGCCTAGCTACGGGACGTCGCTCAAGGAATGGCATTCATTCACAGTCAGAACCTTGTCCACGGAGACCTCACTCCGGTACGATATTTCGGTTTTTCCCCTACCCCCACGCCTCTAAAACCTTATTTACAGGACAGCGTTCTCGTGGATGACACGAAGACGGCTCGTTTGTTCAACTTTGGTTTCACTGGCGTTGAAGGTGATCGCACCCCTACGCCTCTCCGAGCAATTCGCTACATGGCCCCCGAAACCTATGGCATTGATCCAAGAGGAGTGCCGGTTCCCCATCACAGGATGAAGGCATCCGATGTATACGCTTTTGGAATTTTGGCGTACACGGTAACTTTCTCCTCATCATTTGTCGGTTTTACCAACGGCTGAGCCGCTCTCGATTAAGGTTTTAATGGGTCGCGTTCCCTGGCCTCGACTCACCGAGCTTCAAGTTTTCGCCCGCATCTTCCATGGCGAAAGACCTGAGAATCCCGATGGACGGATCCCCTTGAGCTTGTGGAAACTTATCCAGAATTGTTGGGCGGAAGATCCATATGCAAGACCTACGATGTCTGCGATAGTCCAACAGTTAAATACTAACACGAGATCTTCCTTATCCAGGTGGAGACAGTCTCTCTTTTGAAACCGCAAATGAAGTCTCCTTTTTCACTGTATCATAATGTCTCAAATAACTCGTAGGGTTCCAAAATACACATCTCGTTCGCCTCATTCACTACGAGCATCGAGAATCCATCGTCAGGATCTTCTCAGACGGACGAAATACGGGACTCACCAGCGACGCCCCTCCACAAGTCTTTATAGTTTGTCCAGTGATATACTCGGCTTCGTCGCTCACTAGCCAGGACACCAGTTTCGCTACGTCCTCCGGCTGCTGCGTCCGGCCTAGTTTGACGTCTCGCTTGACCCATCGCGCCCTTGCTTCACCAATTGGGATACCCTCCTGAAGACACGCGAGGCCCGTCAAGCGGAATAGACCATACTACAGTAGAATTCACTGACAATCTTAGCGAACTCCGCGTCTATGTGCTCCCACATAGGTGTATCGACAATTCCTGGCGCGTATGCTATTCCACACCTCGTCAGTTAAATCCAATATGTCAATCATTGGTGTTGAGTGTCCTACCATTGACACGGATATTGTACTTGGCCCACTCCTTGGCAGCAGCCTCTGTAAACCCTTTAACAGCGAATTTGGTAGCACTATAAGGACTAAGACATTCTGCAAAAGATCGAGGTGAGTAATCGTTATGAAACTGAGTGTTACTAAAGGACACAACTCGTACTCACCAGCTGTCCTGAAGGAAAGAATAGACCCAGCTCCAATTATCCTCCCTCCTAGACCCTGCTTAATCATCTGTTTCGCTGCTGCGATGTGGGTATTCATGAGCCCCAAGAAATTAATGCTAACTTCATTCTCTATGAATCTAACGAACAAGGTTCTCTTCAATGCTTCCCAAGTGAGAAGTGGGAGAAGCGGGACGAACTCTGGTGTGCATTCCAAAAGTGGTTTGACCTGGGCAACACCAGCGTTCGCGATGCTGATATACAAAGTCGGTCCTAACTTCTGCACCGTTTCTTCTATCGCGGCATATATCTGTTCTGGTTTTCTGACATCTATTCAAAGGACACAAATAATGATGATCAGCATTGAATCGAATCTCGTCAATCTGGACATGCCAGCAAAAACACCAATCGCTTTCCTGCCCAACCCTTCAATCTCCTTGATGGTTGCGTCCAAGCGTTCCTTGGCTGTTGGAATCTCAGCGATGGAGATGTCGTACCCATCTTTTGCTAGACGAATCGCGATCGCTTGACCTATTCCTTGCGCGCCGCCTGTGATAAATGCAGTGCGGCCGAGAGAGGGCTTGATAGACGAGTCCATGGTGGTTGTTAACGAGGAAGGAGGTTAATAGGGCCGAAGATAAGTGTGTGTTTATATGCTGTTGTCTCGGACCAAGTCGTCCACTCTTGGAAGTCATCTCGTTACTCGACGAAGTGGAAGCTGTATCACAAGGACAAGGATTGTGATGGGAGACACTGTCAAGACTATCGGTCGTTTTGTATGGAGACCGAGGACTACACCACCTGAGGGAAGGATGAAACATTGTCAGCATTGAACAGATATAGAAGAGATACGGACCAGTTCGTCTGGTCAGGAGACCAAGGCAGAGGTGAAGATGCACATGAAGGATCGAGAGGTGATCCCTACGAGATAACAACGAATTCCGAGAATACATCCTTTTTGAAGGGAGCAGTGCCACCACGGTACCGTCTCGTCCGACATTCCTCACGCCCCTACCACAGAGACTAGTATTGTCCCTGCGTTTTATGTGGTGTCGGCATAGAATGTGAGCATCAAGGACTACGGCTCCGTCAGAAGTATACGTGAATGCCTTGACCAAACAGATGATCATCCAACTCGTGAGTAAACTCCATCACAACTGCTCTTCCACGCGTTCACCCTTCAGTTGTGGGGGGTTTCCTTGGCTCCAATACCTTCGCGATCGTCACATCGTCCATGGCGTTATTCGATTCAGAGGCGTAGGTTTTCTGCGGTATGTCCGCATTCGCATCAGAACGCTTACCGCCGCATCTGGTTCAGCATGATTGATGTCCGGGATGGTTCAGCAGATCACGACTAACACGAGATCCCCTTCACCAGGTGCGAGTCGCTTGTGAATCCGCGAGTGGTTTCTGCTTCCTCACCCAACATGAATCTTCTCAAATAATTTGTCGCATTACAGTACCAACTCCTCGTCTCAAAATACACACCCGTTCGTCTCGTTCACTGCAGGGTTTGATCGTTCAATATCATCACCCTTTCACACAGACGAAATATGCGACTCACCAGCGATGCCCCTCCGCAAGTCTTCACAGTTTGTCCAGTGATATATTCGGCTTCGTCACTCACTAGCCAAGACACCAGTTTCGCCACGTCCTCCGGTTGTTGTATCCGGCCTAGTTTGACGTCTCGCTTGACCAACCGCGCTCTTGTTTCACCCAATGGGACACCTTCCTGAAGACACGAGACGCTCATTAAGTGGGAGAGACCATCCAAGAGTAGAATTGAAGGACAATCTTAGCGAGCTCCGCGTCTATGTGATCCCACATAGGTGTATCAACAAATCCTGGTGCGTATGCTTCCCACACACACACCGTCAAGTCAGTTCAACAGAGCAGTTATTGGCGTTGAGGGACCTACCATTGACGCGGATACCGTACCTGGCCCACTCCTTTGCAGCAGCTTCGGTGAACCCACGAACAGCAAACTTAGTTGCACAATAAGGACCAAGGCATTCTAGGCAGCATCAACGTGAGTACATGCTATGATGCCATGCATTGGGACGCCCCAGACTCGTACTCACCACCAGTCCTAAACGAAGCAATAGACCCAGCTCCGATGATCCTCCCTCCCAGACCCTGCTTAACCATCTGCTTCGCTGCTGCAATATGGGTATTCATCAGCCCCAAGAAATTAATGCTAACTTCATTCTCTATGAATCTAACAGGCAAGGTTCTCATCAATACTTCCCAAGCGAGAATTAGGAAAAGTGGGACGAACTCGGGTGTGCATTCCAAAAGCGGTTTGACCTGAGCAACACCAGCGTTCGCGATACTGATATACAAAGTCGGTCCTAACTTCTGCACCGTTTCTTCAATCGCGGCGTATATCTGTTCTGGTTTTCTGACATCTGTTCAAAAGAAACGAACAGTATCAAAATCAGCATTGAATCTCATCTCGTCAATTTGGACATACCAGCAAAAGTACCGATCGCTTTCCTACCCAACCCTTCAATCTCTTTGATAGTTGCGTCCAAGCGTTCCTTGGCTGATGGGATCTCAGCGATGGAGATGTCGTACCCGTCGTTTGCTAGACGAATGGCGATGGCTCGACCTATTCCTTGTGCTCCACCTGTGATAAATGCGGTGCGCCCGAGAGAGGGCTTGATAGACGAATCCATGGTGGTTGTTAACGAGGAAGGGGGTTAATAGGGCCGAAGATGAATGTGTGTTTTCATGCTGTTGTCTCGGACCGTGTCATCCACTCCGGGAAGTCATCTCATTACTCGACGAAGTGGAAGTTGTATCACAAGGACAAGGATCGTGATGGGCGAGACCGTAAAGACTATGGGTCGTTCGTATGATAGGGAGACGGAGGAGCATACCACCTGAGGGAAGGACGAAGCATCGTCAGCATTGAACAGATATAGCACAGATACGGACCCCTTCGAGTCGTGTGGTCAGGAGACCAAGGCAGAGTTGAAGATGTACATGACGGATCGAGGTATGATCAACGCACAACTTGGAGATAACATCCGACAACACATATCCCGTTCGACTGTCGCGACATCATGTTCCTCGGAGATGTCGCAACTACAATCACCAGTATTGTTCATGATTTTTATGTATCGTCGCCATGGATGGACATGAATGGGAACACCGGTACCAGCGGAAGTCATGCGTAAATGCCTTGACCAGATGATCGTCTATGGCCAACTCGTGCGCAAACTTCCACGTGTTCACCGGTGCACCCTTTAGACGTTTCCTTTCCAATTACCCTCCAATACCTTCGAAGTCACCATCGTCCATGGTGTTATGCGATTCAGAGGAGTAGGCAGGTTTTCTGCTCCATTATCAACTACGTATTTTACTCCAGGGGAAATCTCGTCGAGAATGGTCATGCAAAACTGACTTGAATGGGCTTCGGTTTCGCATTTCCGTAAGAACGTTTACCGTCGCATCTGGTTCAACACGATCGATGTCTGGGATGGTTCAGCAGATGACGACTAACACGAGATCCCCTTTCACTAGGCGGGGCTCTCGAGATCTCTCTTGTGAATCCGTGAGTGGATTCTGCTTGCTCACCTAATACTTTCTCAAATAATTTGTAGCATTACACTGACTCCTCCTCCAAAATATACATCTCGTTCACTGCAAGATTCGATCGTTCATTATCACCAGCCTTTCACATAGACGAGATATGCGACTCACCAACGACGCCCCTCCACAAGTCTTCACAGTTTGTCCAGTGATATACTCGGCTTCGTCGCTCACTAGCCAGGACACCAGCTTCGCCACGTCTTCCGGCTGCTGCGTCCGGCCTAGCTTGACGTCACGCTTCACCCATCGTGCTCTTGCTTCACCCACCGGGATACCCTCCTGAACACACGCGAGGCTCGTCAAGTGAGATAGACCATCCAACAGAAAATTTGACTGACAATCTTAGCGAACTCCTCGTCTATATGATCCCACATAGGTGTATCAACGATTCCTGGCGCGTACGCTTCCCACGCATCGTCAGGTTAGTGCGATAGAGCAGTTATGGTTTTAAGGGACCTACCATTGACGCGAATACCATATCTCGCCCACTCCTTTGCAGCAGCTTCGGTGAACCCACGAACGGCAAACTTGGTGGCACCATAAGGACCAAGGCATTCTAGGCCGCATCGACGTGAGTGGACGTGATGAGAGCATACATTGGGACCCCCTCTACTCGTACTCACCAGCAGTCCTAAACGAAGCAATGGACCCAGCTCCAAGTATCCTCCCTCCCAGACCCTGCTTAACCATCTGTTTCGCTGCTGCGATATGTGTATTCATGAATCCCAAGAAATTAATGCGGACTTCGTTCTCTAGGAATCTAACAGGCAGGGCCCTCGTCAATGCTTCCCAATCAGTGAGAATGGAGGGATGGGACGCACTCTGGCGTGCATTCTAATAGCGGTTTCACCTGGGTGACACCAGCATTTGCGATACTGATATACAAGGTCGGTCCTAGCTTTTGCACCGTTTCTTCAATCGCAGCGTATATCTGTTCTGGTTTTCTAACGTCTATCCAAAACAGAAACGAACACCATCAAAACCAGTCTTGAATCCGATTCATCTCGGCAATCTGGACGTACCAGCAAAGACACCAATCGCTTTCCTCCCCAATCCTTCAATCTCTTTGATAGTTTCTTCCAAACGTTCCTTCGCAGGTGGGATCTCAGCGATAGAGATATCGTACCCGTCTTTTGCTAGACGGATGGCGATCCCTCGACCTATTCCTTGTGCTCCACCTGTGATGAAGGCCGTGCGGCCGAGAGAGGGCTTGATTGAGGAGTTGTCCATGGTAGTTATGATAGAGGAAGGAGGTTGGTGGAGGATGTGTTTTCAAGATTATGCCTCGGACCGCATCTCCCACTCGGGAGAGTCATATGGTTATTCGAAGAAGAGGAAGCGGTATCATAAGGACAAAGGCTTTGATGCATAAGATTGTCAAGACTATCGGCAGTTCCGTATGATGTGGAGACGGAAGAACATACCTCAGAATAACGAGCATCTGAGGGAAGAGGAAAAAGATCTCACCATCGAATAAATATAGCAGAGATACGGACCGTATTCTCTGGTCAGGGGGCCGAGGAAGGGTTGAACATGCACATGGAGGATCAAGGGCGGTAGATAGATCGACGTACAACATAATGATACATTCCGACAACACATTCTCTTAGTATACTCCCATATCGTTCGACCCTCACGCAGCAACCACAGTGGGAACCGCAACCTCTACGACGTTAGGCGGAGACACCTCACCCTTGCCTTCCAACTCCCTCGCAACCTCCTCATACCTCTCATACGCATCCTTCTCCACATCAAACAAAAACAACCAATCATCCCTCTTCAACTTTATCGAATCCGGATTCTCTTTAATCTTATCAAAGTCAGCTTTATGCCACATATCCCTAGTTTCCTCTCCCAACAACTGCGCTTTGCGACAACGAGCGTAGCGGATTTGTTCGTATGCGCGGACACCTGTGGCGACGTTTGATTTGCCGGCGAGTTGGAGACAGGTGGCGAAAACGACTCCGTCTTCCATTGCTTGTGAGGCGCCTTGGATGGAGGTAGGGAGGAAAGGGTGGGCTGCGTCGCCCATTAGACAGGTTCGACCTTCCTTGGAGACCCATGTAGGAAGTGGATCACGATAGACGAGTTTCCAATCAACACAATCCGGCGTAAGTTCCACTATCCTCCGACAAACTGGATCCCACCCATCAATAACCTTGAGTGCATCCTCGATCTTCCCAGGAAACGACCAAGATTCTTCAATATCGGCTTCATCCCGATGTGTGCAGACCCACGAAAAGTCTTTCCCGTCTTTGATGGATGCGGCGAGGAAGTGAACGTCCGGACCTAACCACCCGGTATGGGTGTCACCGTTTTCGACTAGGTGTTTCGTTAGAGGGTCGGCGAGGATTGGGGCGGAGTCGAACCAGGCGCGATAGATTGCGTATCCGGATGATTTGGGTTTGTCGACGTATCCTAGGACTAGTTCTCGTGCTTTGCTACGAACACCGTCGGATCCGATGACGACGTCTCCCCAAATCGTCTCTCCATTCACTCGTACACCAGCTCGACCTGCCTCCTCCACATACTCCAAAACTCTACATCCCAACCTAATCTCAATCCCAATTTTCTTGGCATGCTCAAAGAAAATCTCGTGGATCTCTCCTCGATGTCCATTGAACACCGGCGTGACAGGGTTCTGAGGGGGGACTTTTTGTTCGGTGATGTAATCGCCATCGTATTTGTAGAATTTGAGTTCTTTGTTACGGATGGAGATTGGACGGAGTTGGGATGCGACTGAGCCGTTACCCCAGCGAGCGATGATGCGACCTGCGTTGGGACCGAAGGAGATGATGTCGCCTAGGGGTTTGAGGATGGGGAAGGATTCAAGGACGAGGACGTCGTGGCCTTTACGATAACATTCGATTGCGGCTGTGAGGCCTGCGAAACCTGCACCGACGATGATGACTTTGATGCCTGTTTCTGGGGCACGGGATTCCATTTGGTACTATTGAACTTTTGAGTTAGTGGGGAAGGTTGAGAGCAGAGGTGATAAGGACTCACTGTTGTCGAGGATGACTGGGAGTGAAGGAATGATACGACTGACGTTCATTGAAGAAGGGAAGGGGTGATTAAGAGCTATTCCTGTTAAACAGAATAGGCGAGGAGGGGTCAGGTTGGGAGGTCATGAGAACTTGTGTGCAGCGCGAGCATCGCAGAGTAGAACGTTTGAACCGTGGTGACGTGCGAGATCGGATAGGATCAGTCATGGTGGAGGAGGCATAGTGGACGTATAGGTATTGTGGCGACTCGGGATAACGGGTGAATGGATGAAGCGCATCGACCCGACTGTCGCTCGTCGTGAAAAGTACTTGCGCACGGACCAAGCTGAACAAACTGTTCTCGCTTATGTTCCGCTTCAGCCTCGTCCTCAAGGTCTCACAACCTACAAGCAATCGTTGACTAGTACTACTCTTCAAAGTATAGTACCTGGTTTCTGACAAATATCATGGCAACTCCACATTCAAATTTGGGACTGTATCTTGGGTTCTTATGAGCTTGTTCTCAATCTGATAAGTTCACTCCCACTCGATCTTCCACAATGCCTCCACCAAGACCTCTCGCTCGATGGTCCCTCATCTCAACCCTCTCATCTAAAGCCCGTTCATCCCACTGTGTTTCTGTCACCAATACTGGGACATGTCTCGTCTACGCTGGCGAACTCAAACCACGTACCCCAATCGACGATTCATCCGATCTACGAGGATGTCTACACACTTTTGATCTAAAGAGCTTGCTTGGTGCCAATCGTGGTTCTGGGGGCACCAGCGTTCAAGATCGCGGCTCTATTCTTTCTCCGGGTCCTTCGAGCGTCCCGCAGCCCAGAGTGGGCGCTGCGTCCACCTGGTCTGTTCGAGATAAGGCGATGTATATGTGGGGTGGACGCGGTGGGGTCGATATGGCACCACTGGGCAAGGAAGAAGCAGGGATGTGGAAAGCTACTTTGCAGCTGGAAGGAGGAGGAGAAGGAGTGAGATGGGAGAGGGCGGATGCACCAGGGGAGGAACCGGAGAGCCGGAGTTATCATACCATTGTTTCACTCAAAGTACGTTCGTTCCTCAATACTCTACTGGTGCTTATGTGATTAACGATATCAAAGGATCATATTTACGTTCATGCTGGATGCCCAACGACGGGTCGGGTCGGGTCGTTGCAGTCGTTCAATGTTGTGTCCAGGATTTGGAAGGAGCTCGCTTGTGCTCCGGAGCCTGGGAGGGGTGGTACTGCTCTCGCTATCGCAACACTCAAGAACGAAGGAGACGTTCTTCTCAGATTTGGCGGTTAGTCTTCTTTCCACGTTATCAAATATTGATTTCATGTGATGACTCTTGACAATTTCTAGGTTTCGCAGGATACGAACTTCCCAAAGACAACACACTCGATATTTACACAATAACAACCAATACCTGGCGAACACTCACACCCTCCCCAGACCCACAACACGGTTACCCAGGCCCACGTTCCGTACACGGTTTCCACTCCTTCACTTCCCCCTCTCCCTCTTTATCAAACGCCATAGCGATCTTGTGGCACGGCGAACGCGAAGCGTCGGCGTTGGGACATGCCGGAGCAGGGGCGTTTTGGGATGATGTTTGGGTGTTACTCGATAAACCTGAATCTGATGGTACGGAGTGGATGAAAGTGTCTGTTGATGACGTTGGGGAGGGAGGGAAGCCGGAAGGGAGGGGTTGGTTCGAGCCTGCGGGGTGGGTTGATGAGAAGGGTGAGATGAAGATTGTGATGTTTGGGGGATTGGTGGGGTCGAATGAGAGAAGTGGGGAGTTATGGGTTTTGGAGGTCGAGTAACGTATGGGATCGCTGTGTTTCGTGGTCTCGCAGTAAAATGTAAGTCCTGTGGAATATTTCTTGGCGTTGTACCTCGATAATCATTAAATAATGTAAACCTAACCCCACCCCCGCTGACGGATATGGGAATTGCCGACTCTTATATTGCCCGCTTCATGAACTCCAACTCCGTCTCTGTGTTTGGCAACACGGATGTCCGGTCAACTCACGCTTGCCGAGTTACAAGACGAGTATGACTTTCTTCGTAGGGCCTACGATGACGTTCAAAAGGAACGTGACGCGCTCCGCAAAGAAAAAGATGAGTTCCTCGAACAAGCCTCTACTCTCCGCTTCCAACTCGCCAACCAGAGTTTCCAACTCGCCGACACGAGTTCATCGCTTGATAAAGCCAATACCGAGAATTTGGATTTGAAAAGGAGGGTTGAGAGATTGACTAATGAGGGTGTCGTTTTGGAGAGGAAGGTGAAGGAGAAGGTGGAGGTGGAACGGAAGTTGGAGGGCTTGCAGGATTTGGTGGAGCGTTTGAGGAGGAAGGATGAGGAGGCGCTCAGATTAGGAATTTATCCGGCCGGTCAACTCTCTTCAACCTTGAATTCTGTTCGCGGGGACCAATCAAGTCCGCGTAAGGTGCGTTCCACTTTCAACTTATATCTACCTTCCCTCTGAGCTGTGCGACTCACAACGGAAACCGTGATCATTAGACAGGGCTACCTCAGAAGGTCATTTGTGTCGACGACGATGACGATGACGACAAGCCCATTGTCAAGCCTGAGATCAGGCCGGCTGGTTCGGAGGAGTCACAAAGTCAGAATCGGAAACGTTCCCTTAGTACAATGACTCGAGATTCAGTATTAGTTCAACCAGGAGCTACGGGCCAACCCAGTCAACTAAAGCGGTTGAAGTTGGAAGGTCAGGTAGCTGGTGCTCCTCAAACCATACCTTCCACTGCCTCTAATGTCCCAATACCTCCGGTAAGCCTTCACCACGTTATTCCACCTGATAAAGGCTCACTGCACATGTTCCGGCATATGAATGATACTCAGGAAGCTCAACGAGAGCCAAATCAAGCTCCGACACTGCCTCCCCCGCCAGCACTCCTGACGGCGGAACAAATCTTGGTCTCTACATCACGAACCGATGCTCAAAACCCACCGCCCCCACCTTCTGGGAACAAACCACCCACAGAGCAATCGGGAGCAGAACAGTCCGGTTCGGTGGCTCGGTCTCAAACTCGTAAACAAGGGTCTTCTAATCAGGTACGTGTTTTTCGTCGTTGTTCTCTCCGATGTGTTTGAGGTTGATTGTGATAAAGGCGTCTCGAGCGAGTGATTCTGGTTCTACGACTGTTTCGGGGTCAAGTTCGAGTTCCTCGCCGTCAAAACGGAGGGTATGTTATGGTTTTGTGCTTCACGCTGTTCGACGGACTGACTGAACTCGTCCACTGTTTGTTTGACTTAATCTAATTTTTGGACGCCTTGAACGTCTAGACGAACAGGAATGCCCTCGAGCGGGCACGGTCTCCAGGGGAATTGGTCGAACCGAACGTGAGTATTTCAACCTTACTGTTCTACTCCAACACCTATTTCGCCTTGACAGTTGGTACCATCTGGGGAAGCCGAACGTATCTTCACTCCAGAAGCATACGCTGCTCGTTTGGCCACTACTTTGACCGTTCATGTTCCACCGATCGACCCATCCCGCCGTGCATGCGTGTCTCGAAGGTTCTTAGGCGAGACCTACGGCTGTCTTCAACAAGAATTCGTATCCAAGGGTCAATCATCCTATCCAGAGGGTAAAACCCACTTCCTAGCTTCCGAGCAGGCAGACGGTAGCTTCATGCCTCAAAACCTTGATCCAACCACGAACGCTCAAGCTACCCATCCGAAGCAATGGAGAGTGCTTTTCCCGAATGATGATATGAACCCTTGTCTTCCTTCGAACCCTGGAGAGCCTGGGATGGTGTTTGCGAATAGGTTTGAGATTTTAGACGGGGAGTCGTGGACTGTTTTTCGGAAGGTGGAGAAGTCGAAACCGGTGCTGTGGGTCATGGATGGAGAGTACGTTTTTACTCAGTGCGAGGCTCCATTAAGTGGAGAAGAGTTTGGGAGGCAGAGTGATGTTGTATGTGATTTCGACCTTTTTGGTTAATTGCGGCTGATGGTTTTGGTTGTGCAGGTGAAGAAATCGTGGGGATCGCATATTCTTGGTGCGCGACGGTGTCAATCGTATGTGGAGATTCATGCCAGGGTCTATTTGCGTCTTAAATACCCCGGGGAGGAGATAACGAAGGAGAGGTTGGATAAGGCCGTTTCGGAGATTAGGAAGACTAATAAAGAGCAGCCCGCGAAAGTTCAGTCGCGGGATGTGATTAATGCGTTAACTTGTGGGGAAGAGGTGAGTATTGGCTTTTGAATTGCAGTCGTGTGTGGGTAAGGGACGAGCGCTGATTGAGAGTGTAGGTGATCAATATTTTGGTTATGCAGTGTGTGGGGTATGACTACGCCTTCGAGGCTGAGATGAGGGAGAAGATGGATGAGTTTGTGCCAAGTAAGGGCAAGGGTAAGGGAAAGGGCAAGTCGAGGGCAAAACCTGGTCCGAAGTCGGCTAGGTCCAAGCCCAAGCCTAAGGCACCCGTGGCCAGACGCAGGGAGGAAGCGAGTGATTCGGGCGACGACGATCCTGATGCGATGGAAGTTGAGGAGATTGTTAGAGAGAGGAGGCGGTCCGGGAGGTTTGTGGCGAATGCAGGTTCGGTGGTGGATAGAGATGGTGCTGAAGAGGAAGAGGAATCTGATGGGGATGGGGAAGATGATGATTATGCGGAGTGATATTTGATCTTTTCAGGATGGGTTTAGAATTTATTAACTAGTCAAGAGGTTGCTGGCTTGAACTTGGGAGGTACTCAACGAGCACGAGGAGGAGTGCCACAAAATGGCAATATATGATGCGAGGTCCATCTAGTTGAAAGCAAAAGCTTCATGAGAAACAAAATGAAAGGAATGGACCAGAATCGTGGAATATTTCACGATGAATATTATAAACCTAACCTCACGCTTACCGCATATGGAAATTCCCGACTCCTACTTAAATTGCCCCGCGCTCATTAACGCGTTCGAACTTACTCGGTCTCCCCGTAATGACCACCATACTCGACGACCCTACACTCGTTGAGCTAAAGACGAGAATGAACTTCTGCGAAGGGCCAACGATGACATTCAAAGGGAAAAAGCTGAGTACCTGAAGCAAGTCTCGTCTCTCCGCTTCGAGCTCGCCAGGCGCGATTCCTTACTTGACAAATCCAACACGGAGAATTCGTATTCGAAAAGGAGGGTTGAGAGGTTGAATAATGAGATCAAGGTGATGAGTAGGAAGCTGGAGAGGTTGGTAAGGGAGAAGGAGGAGGCGAAGGACTTGGCGGAGCAGTTGGATGTCCTTACATTGCGGAATAACGCGCTGCAGAGTGTTGTCGAGCGTTTAAGGGAAGATATGAAGAGGAAGGAGGAGGAGGTCAAGTCTGCACTCGATGCCGAGAAGGACAAGGCGACCAGACTCGCCAATTCGGAGGCGTCGCAAAGTCAGAATCGGAAATGCCAATGCTCCCTCAACACTACAGGATCGGCTCAAGCAGGTGTTCCGGGCCAGCCTAGTGAACAAAAACGGTTGGAATTGGAAGTTCAAGCTTCCAGCGCTGCTTCAAGTTGCTCAATACCGCCCGCTGCCTCCAATTTCCCTGTACCTCCAGTTTGTGCTCTCTATTATCATTGGCCTGGTGAATGCTGACTCTACCCGCTAAGACTAATACCCGGGGAGCTCAAAGGCAGCAGCAGCCAGCTCCAACACTGCCACGCGTGCCGACTTCCATGACAGCTGAAAAATCCATATCCTCCGGATCAGGGACGGCGCCAACTCAACCTGCAGGTTTACTACCTAAGAAGCTACCCTCTCTAGCCCCTCCTCCCCTCTCGCGGACCTCACAACACAGTCGCCCGTCTCCAGAGGACCCAATACCCTCGTTTCCCGTTTCCACTAAAGGACGGCCGCTGTCCTCGCCCCTAACACCAGCACCCACGGCTCCGACTCCCTCTACACCCAATCCGACTGTCGCAGATACTCCGTCAACTTCTGGAGTCGCTGCCACTACCAAGGGAATGCCTAATATCTCAAACGGAGACGTCTCGACGTCCAGCCTAAACGGACGCCTTGGTCGCACCGAATCGACACCTGGAGGGTCCTCGGAAGTCGTTTCTCCTGCTAATGCCAGTGAACAAGTCAATACCATAAACGGGGATGGCTCTTCGTTTGCCCTCGGCAAAACTCTCAAGCATGCCGCTCTCAAGCCAGCAGATTTCCCTAAGCCTGTGACACAGGAGAATGGGCGGATGATGACGAGGAGCAGGAAGCGAAAGGAGAGTGAGGTAGGTGGTGGAGATAGTGGAGGTAACGAACCGCCGAAGAAAATTCAATTGATTGTGCGGAACGGGCACATTGTAATGTGCGCAGTTTCTCTGACGTTATCTGTCTCTTCGAAACTCATTGAAGGTTTAGGCCTCCAGGTCGAGTACAACCCTCCGGGGGTGAAGACGTCGCCAAAGTAACCGGAAAGCAAGTGGCATTCTTACAAGATCATCTTGTCGTCGAGAACAGGTTACTAACCCGACGATCAACCAGGTCCACAGCAACGAAACGGGGAAAACCTTTTACAGCTAAGAGGGGAGGGAAGCGGTAATGTGGTGCGTTACCTATGTTGATTGTCAGGGATGTCTTTCACCTGTATTAATCAGCCGTGGAATGTACCTATTTTTTTTCTAGATTCAGGATGTCGAACCAAGATGCCTTCCTTTCATAACCTCATTATAATGCCTAGGTTCGTACCGCTCCAGTTCAGATCGTGCCTATCTCTTCAGGACATGAATCGGATTACCGCAGCATAATCCAGCCTCTGGGAGCGTCTAGTCATCACAAACAATCCTATCTATGTGTTTGAATCTTGCATCGTCGAGCGTCGCACAAGTGTATTATTGCTTGGGTACCTTGGTCGCAATCTAGATCTCTTAGAATAAACCGACAGTCTGGAGGCCCCGGAAGTGACGTAAAATGTGAATCCAATGGACTGACATCCCTGATGGGACTCAACGAGCATCGAAAGGGGGCTCGACGAATAGATATATATAATGCAAGGACCATCTAGTCGACAGCAAAAATATGAAAAGGAAAGCTGAGGAATACAAACACCGGAATGTGACACGGTGGAAAATAGATAATGCATTGACTCGACAAAGCAAATAAGAAAACGAAACAGGCTGGAGGAGAGTGGTCGAACTCTGGGAGACAAAGGGGTATAGCTACATGAGAAGGGAGCGCTATTTTGAGACAAGGCTAGGGAAGAGGGGGCAGTGTCCAGAAACAAAGAGCGTGGGTCGGCGAAGAGCCAAACACCGACATTTAGCGGTGTCCTGTGTGTGGACTGTAATAAAGAAATTAGGTTAGCCACAGAACAATGTACCTGAATCGCGAGGGGGGCACGCACACCTGGCGACAGTGCGCGGAGTTTCAGAGCCTCTCGTTCATGGCCACCACGTCCAATGGTGAAGCCAAAGCTTCCCTCGCCGCCAACTCGGAGTCAGAGGCCGGTTGAGCATCCCTGCCCAGCAGCTCGACGTTGGAGCCGGGCTCAGCAGACGCTTCAGCGTCTCGGGTGCAGGTATACTGGCAGATTCTTTTTTCCTGTGCCTCTACCACGGCTGCTGCTGGCATGGGAGCGGCAAATGAGGGGAGGGCGAGAGCAACTAAGTAAACGTTTGAAGAGACGGTCAGTTTGGGAGACAGGAATATAAATTGTGAGGGGATTGCTTACAAAAAGCAAAGATAGCAAAAAGAGTGAGGAAGATGTTGGACTGCATTTTAGTCGAGGGATAGAAAGAATGTGTTCGGAGAAGAGTGAATGTGTGGAACGGTACAAGTCAGTCAGGACAGGAGGTACTGAGGGACTTGACATCTCCAGTACTTCCCCACACATATTTATATCACTACGTCCTCGACGAGAAGCCACAAATGAGGTGTCAACGAGGCCATTCCAACGAATGACCCCTGCAAAATGATACCGTCGCCGCAAACGACCACCCAAAAAAGGGAAGGAGTCTTCGAGCAATCACATCATAGAGCACGGGAGACCAGGTTCATCTTGCGAGGTTAATAGCGTCAAAGCCCGATGTGCAATGGCAGATCTTGTCAACCACAAAGCCAGTTCCTCGTTGAGAACAACAGCACCTTCCATATTTGGAAGGATGAAAGAGGTCGATGGGCGTTACGTAATTGAGTATTTTGCTTCCGAGAGGCCAAGTTCTGCAACTTGGATTGGGCCGACGCACTCTGGCTCTCGGATTTTGGTGCCTTGGCTTTGGGTAAGAACGCTCTGCGAAGCATAATTAAGGCACAGAGCAGCCGACTCGGTCATGCTCGGTCCCTACCTCAAAGAATTTCATTCGCCTGGTGAGTCCCCGCAATCCCCGCCCGCGCCCTGAGTTGATATCTTAGCGAACGGACAACCAAGAGGCCGAATACAGACAGTGGCTTGTCAGAACTTCTCCTCGCCGTCTATGCGTTTTGCGGTGGAAATTGCACCCGCCATGCTCATATCTCCAATGACGCCTGGTGAGCTTGCAAATGTCATCACGACTTGACCCATCCGTGTTTAAAGGACCTGTTGTGGTGTCCGTACTTCATGTTTCTCAATTTTACAATGCAAGCAGAAGAGCCTTCAGAAAATACCGGTGGATGCTACACTACCGTGAGACGCAACCGTTCGCAAATCTGCAATTCTCGGGTATTTCTTTGACCTTTTCGTATCTCCGAGCCACCAAAATTTCACGGTCCCTTGATGTTCCAGAGTCTCCGCCACTAGCCAGCCAAGAAGTGGATCTACAGGGCCACAACATCTCCCATTCCCACAGGCAGAGGTTGGTTGACAACCAACGAAGTATGCGTCATCTATTCCAGATTGTGTGCGTTTATCTGACGGACAGAAATCCAGGTACAAACGCTCCTGATCTTGATGAACAAAGGGAGGTATCCAGTCTGATATTCATTCTGGGGGGCTGATGCAAGTCGGCGACGAGTCCGGGCTTCGCTAGTCGTACTTTTCTGACTTCCTCTCTCTCTCCACATATTGGAAGATGACCTGAGGTGCGACCAACACTGCACTCCCTCAGCTCCACTCCATTTCAATTGATATCTTGACAATCCCCTCACGAGAAGCCCTGACTCGAGGACCCATATCGCTATACGCTTCGAAGCCATCTTTCCTAAGAGGTGGGAAATAGAGCACCCTCGAATTTCGGCCTCGTCGGCGGGATACATATTGACACTCGACCGCTCTCGTTTGCGCTCTCCATCAGACAAGTTTCGCGGTTCAAAGCTCTCTGCTTGCATGTGCGTTTCTGACTGCAGGTGCGTCATCATTTCTTCGAGCCTTGCTCATCACGTTCGTCGCATCCGCCTCCGTTGAAATAAGTCGAAGGATTGCCCTCAGGTGGACATCCGCCCTCAACATACCACAGCGATCCTGGAAAATGAAATCACACAGCTTGGAACGTCCGCCAGAATCTCTTGCCAAGTCAGGCAGGCTCGATCAACCCATGAAGCGATGAAGAGGTTATTTATGTCGATAATACATCCAACCTATTACTACGCGAAACTCCGAATCCTCAAGTACTACTTTCCCCGATGGTGATACCTATACGTCCCCCTCGAGTTCCTTCACAACATCTGTATACCTCTCATATGCATCCTTCTCCACATCAAACAAAAACAACCAATCGTCCCGCTTCAACAATATCGAACTCGGGTTCTCTTTGATCTTGTCAAAGTCCGCCTTGTGCCACATATCCCTCGTCTCTTCTCCGAGTAACTGCGCCCTTCTGCACCTTGCATACCGTATCTTCTCGTAAGCTCGTACGGCTGTTGGGACATTCGCCTTACCGCCAAGTTGGAGACACGTAGCGAGGACGACTCCGTCTTCCATCGCCTGTGAAGCACCCTGGATGGAAGTGGGTAGGAAAGGATGCGCAGCGTCACCCGCAAGACACGTCCTGGCCTCCTTCGAAACCCAAGTAGGCAGAGGATCCCGATAGACTAACTTCCAATCAACACAACTATCCGTCAACTCCACTATCCTCCTACACACGGGGTCCCATCCTTCAATCACTTTCAGAGCGTCGGCGATCTTGCCTGGGAAGGACCAAGATTCTTCGATATCGGCGTCGTCACGATGAGTGTATACCCACGAGAAAGAGGTACCGTTCTTGACGGATGCGGCTAGGAAGTGAACGTCGGGACCGAGCCAGCCGGTGTGGGTGTCCCCGTTATCGACGAGGTGTTTGGTCAGGGGATCGTCGAGGAGGGGTTTGGAGTCCATCCAAGCACGATAGATGGCGTAACCGGATGATTTGGGTTTATCGACGTAACCCAAAACTAACTCTCGAGCTTTGCTCCGCACACCGTCGCATCCGACGACTACGTCGCCCCAAATCGTCTCTCCATCGACAACGACTCCCGCTCGAGTCGATTCTTCGACGTATTCCAGCACTCTACACCCCAACCGGATCTCGATCCCTATATCCTGAGCGTGACGAAAGATAACCTCATGAATCTCTCCACGATGACCATTAACACTCGGCGCTTCCTTATTCCAAGGATAAACAGGTTGGGAAATGATGAAGTCCCCATCGTATTTGTAAAAGTTGAGTTCTTTATTATGGTGACAGATGGGGTAGAGTTTGGCGTCGATGGAACCTTTACCCCAGCGGGCCATGATACGACCTGCATTAGGTCCGAAGGAGATGACGTCTCCGAGGGGTTTGAGTTGAGGGAAGGATTCGAGGACGAGGACATCGTGTCCTTTGCGATAGCATTCGATGGCGGCTGTTAGTCCTGCGAATCCCGCGCCGACTATTATGACCTTGATGCCTGTTTGGGCGCCGCGTTCTTCCATCCCAGTGTGTAGACTGCGCAGAGTTCGTGCGACGAAGTGTGGGGGTGATCGGTGGGGGATGAGTACTTGCTTAGGATTGCTTTTTGGAGAGACGATCGATGTTTCTTGATATTCCTAAGCCACTTCCGACTTCTTGGCTGCTAATCTGAATATGCGGGTTTAGAGTACTAGATCATGAGACTGGAAGAGCGATGAACGGAGGCGCCAGGGAGTTCACGGATGAATAAGATATCAGGGGAAGAACAGATCATGATAGCGGAGCGATTCGTCGCACAGATGAATTTGCCTGCAGTGTACTTGGTTGGAGGAGGCTGAACGTCTGCGGGGGAGGGCGAGCAGGGAAGAGGAAAGCAGCAACTTATCAACACGACAACGGTTTCTTGTTGACTTGCTCAGATCTCGCCCTCGCGCTCCACAACACCGCAATTTTCCGTCGGCCCGACGCAAAGCGCATAACGGCTAGCCATCAAATCTTTGCGTCTCCACGTTTCTCTGCTTATGGTCCCATCGTCGATCCCGCATCCCCACATGCGAACAATTGGCTCTCCGATATGTCCAAAGGTCTCTAATTTAGGGGCCAACCAAATATCTCGTGGATGGCTCAGTCACGTACAGCTTGCCGAAGTGCTCCCGGAAGCTGCTCACTAATCACTTACCCTTGCGTCACCTCACCCGTATAAGAGTACGGGGGACCGGTCATGGCGAGGATTGAAACTCTCGCTTTCTCTCATTTTTCTACCCCCCTCACCTCCCAAGAAATTCTTGATTGAAAATGGCCGAAGTTGTCAAGGTGGAATACGACCCCAAGGGCATGCCCTTCCGTCTCCTTGGCTCGAGCGGTTTGAGGGTTCCTGTTTTCTCTTTGGGAGGATGTGAGCTCTGCTTTCCTGTGGTCGAAAGGGAGAGGGGAGATGGTTCTGAACGTGGATCTAATTTGTTGTAGGGTTGACTTTGGGTGGAACGGTTGTCGGTGATCCCGTCAAGGTAAGATCGGATTGCTTTCCATTTCCCTACCGCGCCCTTCTGATATTGTCGATTCGTGTAGGAAATCATCAAGGTCGCCTATGAGAATGGTATCAACATGTTCGATACCGCCGAAGCGTACGCGAAGGGGAAGTCTGAGATCGAGATGTACGAAACTTCGCCTGGAGTCGTGTCGGAGCCTCTGTGCTCACTATGATTGGATCATTAGGGGTCGTGTCATCAAAGAACTTGGTCTTCGACGAACGGATCTGATTGTCACCACCAAAATCTATTGGGGTCTCCGTTCTGGTCCAAACGATCTTGGTTTGTCGAGAAAGCAGTACGTTCTTCATCAAGAACCTTCAGTTTAGTCTCGCTGATCCCAATTCTCGATGATCAATAGCATCATCGAGGGCACGAAGGAGTGTCTCGAGCGTCTCCAATTGTCCTACGTTGACGTTATCTTCGCCCACCGACCGGATAGCACTGGTATGTATTCAACATGGGGGACGATGATGCGAGGCTAATGATGTCTTCAGTTCCAATGGAGGAGATCGTCCGTGCTTTCAGTTGGGTGATCGACCAAGGATGGGTGGGTTAGGTTCACTATCCCACGTCGATCAACTAAACCAAACTTTCATCGTTGTAGGCTTTCTACTGGGCAACATCCGAATGGTCCGCTCGTGATATCGAAGAAGCTTACTGTACGCTGTCCCCTCCCTATCTCAGATTATGGTTCGATATTAATCTGGATTCTGCAGCTGTTGCTGAGAGGTACAACCTCCACAAGCCCATTGCCGAGCAATGCCAACACAAGTGCGTCTTCTTATAGTTAGATCCATAATGGTTCAATCTCACCGATTATGATCACAGCATGTTCCATCGTGAACGACCTGAAAAGGAGTACGCGTGAGTACTGTTCTCTTCATTTATCCCGTAAAGGACAATGTGAGAACGATAGCTTTGCAGCCCCATTTACAAGAAATACAAGATTGGAACGACAGTTTGGTCAGCGCTTGCTAGCGGCCTTCTTACCGGCAAGGTACTTACACGACTCTCACACGTCTTCCTTTCCATCCCCTTCCGTCCCACTTCTTCGGTTCAATGTCATCTGATGGTCATCCCGTGACAGTACAACAACGGTATCCCCGAAGGTTCACGATTCGACACCAACAAGGACTTCTTCAAGAATACTTTGCAGAGCCTCACGCAAGAAGAGGGATTGGCGAAGATTGAAAAGGTCAAGAAGTTGACTGCGTTGGCTGAAAACAGTGCGTCCATGTGTCCTTTTCGCTTCTCCGCATCCCTTCTCTACCACCGAAATCAAATCAACCACTTCTGATGCTCGATTTCTTGTCGCGATTTGATATAGAACTGGGCTGCAGTCCCACCCACCTGGCTCTCGCATGGGTAGCCAAGAACCCCAACACGTCAACCGTCATCCTGGGTGCTTCCAAACCCGAACAAGTAGTCGATAACTTGAAGGCTTTGGAAGTTATCCCGAAATTGACGGACGAGATTATCGAGGAGATCGAGGCTATCCTTGGGAACAAGCCAGAAGCAACGGTCAGTACTTTTCCTTGTCATCGTTTCATTAAGTCGATTTTGGATGCTTTGATGACTGATGACTGGACGTTTTCTCCCCTTCCGTGTACAGCCGACTTTCGGGAGGTCCGCCTTGGATAAGTTCGGGAGGTTGTAGGTGAATGGTCGTGGAGGAGGAGAAAGCAAAGTGTATGTTGTATATGTAGATCGTCAAGAGGTGGATAGAATATCAGAAGATCCTCTTGCATTTCTACCTGTCGACTTGATCGCCTTGTCGAAAGAGAGTATCACAATGTCCGGTAAAGGGATTGTATTTGCCTGTGTTTGGAGGACAGAAAACATATCTATGCGCACAGCACTCTTATCGCCTGGCCCCTTCAACCTTCTTCTCTCCTCACTCCCACCTCATCGTTCTGCGCCTCCAGCCTCCGATTGGCACTCCATATTTATGAGCATTCAGAAGATTCTATGTATGTCCTCATTATCTCTCGTACCGTACACAACTCAACCGGATCACTGGACACCGGCTGATCTAATGCTGTGTTTTGTCACAGCGCTGTACCCTGAAAGCGTCTTCTTAATACGCCCTCTTTGTGGGTAACCAATCGCACGAAACTCCACTCTCTGTGATTTACCGTGATAGAGAATGCCGAGTGAGAAGAGCGAGAAGAAGGTTAGTGGGAAGCAGAGGGGAAGATACACTTCTAGGGCTTGTGCGGAGTGCGCTCGAAAGTAGGTGTTATTCTGGTAAAGTTCGCGTGTGCTCTGGACATTCTGACGATGGAGCTGTGAACTAGGAAAGGGAAATGTGATGGGCGCAAGCCGATTTGTGGTGCTTGCGAGAAGTCGACCTACGAAGTGAGTACTGCCCTCGCGTCGTACACAAGCCTATGTGCTCATGCTCTCCGTCTCCTTCTTACTCACAGTGCATATGGGACAGAGGCGTCGACCTCAAAGGTCCGCGAAGCCCTCGAAAGATCCAAACACTCAGCAACCAAATCGAGACGTACAAACTCGATGTTGCAACTCTCAAGGCTGAGAATGAGCAACTGCGAGCTATCATCGCGGCCGGGAATTTTCGAGAGGTTCCTCAGTTGACTATTAAGACTGACGTTGGAAATGGAGGGTCGGATGGCGCGTCGACGAATACCCCACAATCCGATGATGAAGACTCGTATGATGAGTCTTTGCAGACTCCAGATCAAGAAGCAGACCTTGATGCGTTGTGTCCTCTGACCGAGAAACTTGTTGTGCGTTCCCCGCTTTCGTCTCACGAGCCTGATTATTAATTCGGTTTATCACGCCCTAGCTTCATGATAGTGATCTCCAGGTCTATGGGGCAACTTCTGTGTACAGACAGTCTGCACATACCGAGCCTGGGAAACGGTTCACGCGTATGGCTGAATATCTTCAGTTTAGTTCTGCGCCGTTATCTGACGAGGCGCTGAGGCGCCACCTCCCGAGAGAGGTCCCACTCGAAAGAGAAGAGCATTTCTAGTCCGTTGTTCAACCTTTGGTCACGTCTCGCCAGTGTTGACATGTTTACTCCGTCCCAGTCTCCTAGACATGCTCTTCAAGTTCTTCACCTCATGGTGCATGCGAGTCGTCCCTGAACTCTTCCTTCGAGATATGCATGTCTCTCTCAGCGTTCCTCCTACTGAAGATCCACCTAAGACTCACCATTACTCGCCGATGCTTCATAACGCCCTCCTCTCACTTGCCTTGGCGTTTTCTGATAAACCGTACCTGAGGGATGTCAATACTCGCCGGCTGTTTGCTAGCAAAGCCAAGGCTGATATCGAGAAGGAGTGCGAGAAGCCCAATATCAGTGTTGTACACGCTTTGTCTCTCGTAGGCAGTTTCCACTCTACTCAAGGGGAGCAAACACTCGGATTCATGTACTTTGGTGAGTTTCTACGTCTCTGAGACTTGGCGTTGGCTTAACGTCGTCGTTTTCAGGTATCAGTGGTCGGATGAGTCAAGCGTGTAAGTTTACTCATCCGATCTCTTTGAACTTTTTCTTATCTGGAGTAGTGGGCCTGAGTGTGGATTGTTCGCCTTGGGTCAAGTCGGGCCTTATCTCTGATAGCGATATGCTCGCTCGAAACTGGGCTTATTGGACTACCTTCTCGCAGGTGAGCACAAATTTCTCCGTTGCCTGTATATTTGGTCCGATTTGACTTGTGTTACAGGATGTCTGTTGGTCGCTCCACGTCGGCCGAGAGTTCTGCGTATCAGAGCCCTGCGAGAAACAGAGGATTCCGGTCCCGTTCGTCCATACCGACTTTGATCAAATCCCGTGGGTCTTCCCCCCACAATTCCATATTTCCCCGCAGCCTAGCATGCTATCGAGCACTTTCAAGGCTAGTTGCGACTTGCTTATGATTGCGAGAAGGATTATGGGTTTATTGTGAGTTTTTTGTCTCTCAATCGTCTTCTGATCCCGCCCTGAACATGTCCTTTCAGAAATGGTTTGAACGCTACCGCGCAATATACCACTGTCCTTAAGATGATATGCGAGATCGAGTGAGTCATTTTGGTTGTCAATTGGAGTGCTATCCTGACGGTTGCGATAGTACCCAGCTCACGGATTGGGAACACAACTTGCCGAAGGAGGTCAACCTATGCCATCAATCGCATCGAGCCAGTGCTCTTCCACACCGATTAATGCTCCACCTCGCCTACAACTGGTTGTTCATCCTTCTACATCGTCCTTTCTACCGCCGACCCAAGATGATTCGGGGTACAGATGTTCAGGACGTTAACCATGTCAAGGTAGTCTTTTGTCCTGGAGTGCTGATCTCATTCGTTAACAGCTCTGATCTTTTGGTCCTAGATGTGCAATAGCGCTGCCAACAAGATATTGAAGCTTCTCGACATTTGGTCTTCACTTTATACCCTTAGATTTGCTCCAATCACCTTGATCCAGGTTGTTTACTCTGCCGGCACCGTCTTTGTACTTTCCGCTGTCGAGGCCGCGTCACGCCGCCGTGCCAAGGTTGCTTTCAACGAAGCGACGGAGAAGGCGAAGCAGTGCATCACTTACCTTCACGAAACGGGACAATCTTGGGAGTGTGGGAATCAAGTGGGACGTATCTTGGCTGATCTGCTGGAGAAGCAAGTTCAAGCAAGGGTCGTTGGAGGGGAAATGGAGGGTGCTGCTTCGTCCTCGGTGTCGCAGACTTCCGCACCCACCGATAATGCTTCCCATCGACTCAATCGCGACCCTAAGCTTCCCTTCCACGCTCCTTCGCCGCCCTCTGCATCACAGTCCAGCCCGCATCCCTTCCCCGATCACAACGATATACCTCCACCATTCGTGGTCGTCAATACCCCGGGCCTCCTGCCATTCGCAAGATCTCCGGCTCACTCTTCGACTTCCGAAGACCAAATCCTTCCTGAGCATATCTCCTACCCCACCGATGGAACGCTCATGGACTGGTTCGAAACTGGTGTTATCCCTGACATGGGGATGGGAATGCCCAGCGGAGAGTCTCTCCCAAGCTATCCTCACTCAACGTTCGGGTTCGCAGAACCGGCAGGTTTTGACTTCCTCTGGAATGACTCATTGATGGTTCAACCCAATCATGGGTCTGGGAGTGGTGGCTTTGGTGCCGCTACGGATATGGACACCTTTCTCGAACAGTATATGAAGCAACAACAAAGGTTGTAGGGTGTATGAGATCCAACTTTGGGCGCGTTGGGCGTGGCTCGTATTTGATTGTATGGCAGTTAATGTAATTGGAGCCCCCTTGTATGTCTATGCCCTAGCCCGTTGGTAAATAACAATTTGTGGTTTCTCTTTCATTTGTGCTGTGGCCGTCGTGGGTCGATGATTTGGGGCGGAACAATGGTGGTTTCAGTTATTGTCACCATTGTGACCCGACGTGTTTTGTGGCTGCTGTGTCTCGCTCTGACCATCATGCTCAGTCCACACTTGTTGAGCTCCTTATATAAACGTCCCTATCATCGGCCACATGAATCCCATCTCTTCATAACTCCTCCAACTCGTGTTATCGCTATTTTTCTTGACATCTAGTCATGTTTATATCTTACTACGGGCCGATCATGACCGCACGGGCAGCACATACTTTCGCTGCCCTCTTTACTTTCCTTTATGTTGGTTCCCTCTACGCGGTCAAGAATGCCAGGCTTTCTTTCGCCGCCAAGACCGTTCGCGTACCAAATGGAGGACCGAGAGTCAAGGAGAGGGATGAGCGTTGGAGAGATGATCCCGATGTGATCAAAGCCAGGTTGACTGTAGCGAGCCTTGTCACTTTGGCCTGCTGCGCACTGGTGTACTTTGTGGTCTTCACTCCTTTGGCACGGGAACATGAAGTGAGTTTTGTTTGCCCTCACTTGGTCAAGTTTGAGAGTCGACGTCTTTCTTCTCTAGGAGTTCACATTTGAGTCGACGATCATACGTTTGGGACTTGGCTTAGAAGGACCTCACACAGTATATCCCTATCTTGTCGCCCCGATGCTCTTTTTTGGGCCTCTGTACGCACTCAGTCTAGCTCAGATGTTGCCCTTCCAGCGGTGCTTCGTCTTCCGCAGGGATGTTATCGGAGTTTTGTTCTCTTGGCAAGGATTCCGCAACTTCGTTGTCGTATGCCATCCCCTCCTTTGATCGCTCTATCGAGAGCTCATCATCATTTTAGGGTCCCATCACGGAAGAACTGGTCTTTCGGTCTTGTATCCTAGCTATCTACAAGATGAACGGAGCATCCGAAGCTGCTATGATATTTGTCGCTCCCCTCTGGTTTGGTGCCGGTTCGTGTTCAGGCTAATTTATTGCCCGAAGATGGCTTGCTCACATTGACAATGTCCTCGCAGCTCACCTTCATCATGCTTGGGACTGCTTCAACCGCTACGGCAGAACCTGGGCTGCAGCCAGACGAGCCATTCTGATGACCAGTATGCGATCCCAATCTTCCTCAGCATCCTTCGATCAGCTTCTAACCGAGTCTCTTTGTCTCTTTGCTTAGTATTTCAATCAGTGTACACGACTCTTTTCGGAGCCCATTCCGCATTCCTCTTCCTCCGAACAGGATCAGTCTATCCACCCATCGTGTCCCATATATTCTGTAATATTATGGGTGTGCCTCAGATGGGCGAAGAGTTGAAAAGGTTTCCTCGGAATAAACGAGGTCTGCATGTCGATTTGACTTCTACTCGTAGTGTTCCCTCTGAACTTTTTTTTTTTTTGGTTGCAGGGATCAAGATCGCGTACGTTGTTGGGGTCTTGGGATACATCTATGCCCTCGGCGCGTGGACAAGGACCGACGACAGTTTCTATTGGCGACCCTACTATGAGACTCCGAAATTCTGAGCTTGGTCGCGACCCTCTGCACCTTTCGCCTCGAAAGAGACAAACGGCTGGTCCGTTTAACCAAAGCAGACCCATCTTTTATAATGTATTCCTTATCCTTATTTCATACCAGTCACTCCTTTGTATGCCATCCCTGAATCGTCCACTTTGCATTGAGAGGCAAATCAAAAGAGCATCTTGTTCGCCTCCTCAATAACCCTCTTGGCACCTTCCGTGGCTCCATCGGGGATGATGAAGGGAGACAAGCCCAATAGTCTCCTACCTTCTTCAGTGCTAACGTCACCGGGGGTACCGCGGCTCCTGAACCGAGCTTCGCCTTCGTCGCTTGGGAAATCACTAGATGGTATCGCGGCAAGTCATCGTTAGGGAGGTGATTGATGGTCTAGCGAGCGGGAAAACGTACGGCGGGGGATACCCTTTCATCAGGTTCTCACGTTGAGCTTGGAGATACTCCACACTGAAAATGGTCTTCGTTAAGCGTAGAGGAGAGGAGAGAAAGGAGAGTTCCTCACTTCCGCGTAGTGAGGGGTGCAGCAGGGATGTATACCACCGAAGAGTCACCCTTCCCTAAGTGCTCCGCCTCCACGGCATGCACAAGATCACAATGCCCTATCGAAGTGGAGTGTCAATTTAAGTGATAAGAGGTGAATACGTTACGCACAGTAGACCTGATCGCCAGGTTCCACCTTTGGAATCGACACAATGCTGTCATTCAACCTCAAGTGGGGATGGGTATCGTTACTTAACGCTTGAGTCATTGTAATCTTGCTCCCCGGAAATGTCGGGTTCTCGAGGTCAACTACCCAATCGTCCGCCTTTAGAGCATCTTAATACAGCGTTGAAGGCTTGTGTAGAATGTGGCTTACCTTGAGCGACGTTGGCGAGGTGGATCGGAAGAATGGGCGAAGGATGATATATGCTGTTGCGAGTGATAGATTTGGGAGAACCCGTAGAGTGCCTTCTGTTGGGCCTGTGGTAGACAGGGAGGTCCATCCTTGCCATGTTCGGAATACTGAACATTGATTTCTTGTCCGACCAAAGGCAAGTAAGAACGCCACCGCCGAAGAAACATTAGCAACCAACCGAAGTTTTGAAAGTAGGAACCTACGGAGCGTTATATAAATCTTGGTTAGCCTCCAGCCTAGGTGTGGCATCAAACGGATCGAATTCCTTCCACTTGCTTCCTCCAGCTAGGACCTTATCCCAACATTTCCTAAACCCTTCATCTTCCCACCTCTCGATACTCCCACCATCTATATGCGGGCTCAGTCCGTTCAAAACAAATCTTCCCTTCTCACTCGCCGCATCTGGTTGACGAATACGAAGGCGGTCAAAATATGAGACTGGTGTTGATAGGGAGATGGGCGAGTTGGGGTCAGAAGTACGCCAGAGGCTGTTGAGGAAGATTTGGGTTTGGAGGACCGAAGGATGGGTTCGAGCGAGAAGCTGAGAGCGAGAGTTGTAGATCTCAAACATCTGGATGTTGTTAGGTGGGAAGCCTGATCGATTACAGAGGTAGTTAAAATATTGGACAACTTTGGAAACAAAACGAAACAAACCTTTCAGGAGATCTTTATTGGCGGCGGCATATTCCTGGATGGATCGCTTCCAACCCAGGGCTTCCTAAAATGTGCACGTTGAGGGAATATGACTTGAGAACGTCTGAGAGGCTCACTTCTTTTGGAATTCCCCCTTGTACTACGATCACCCCAGTCCTACGAAGAGCTTGGAGCTGATCATGACTCAACCCTCTTTGGATATCGGAGAATGATACCCTCGGAATAATCTACATAGGACGTTCGGTAGCAAGTGTCACCGCTGATAAATCGAACATACCTCGGACCCCTTCTCCTTAATCTCCTCGACAGCACCCTCCAGCTCCGCTAGCACCTGTCTCCATGTTTCCACAAGCCCGTCCTTCCAAATCTGCTTCTTCAAGGCTGAGAATCGGGCCGGAAAGGGTTCGGCTGCTGGGCTATTACTTTGAAACGAGGATATCACATTTGTGATGGAGGCTTTTGGACTACGTCCAGTTGAGGCTGCTCCAGCTGGTGCACCATGACCGGAACCGTTAGTAGCTTCAAGGGATCCAGGCGAGATGGTGATGGTAGACGAAGACATGGGAGAGGGTACGAGGAAGGACGATAGGGCGATGGAATTCTTTATATCGTATCCATCGGGTTCTTTGATAATTGAATTGCCTTCAATTAGCAAGTGTAACTCGCAACTCGGGGATGAGGAGATTCGATTGCGGCAAGTGTTACGGCCTTGATATCATTGGCTGAGCCTACAGCAGAGTCTCGTGCGTGGATATATGAGTTGTAACTTGTGTCAGTCGCCAGGATCGTTTATGAAGAGTTAGAATTCGCGAGGTACTTCAAGTCTTCCCGAGGTTTATCCCTAGTCTGACTCCTGGACATCTATCTTCGATATCTTGAAGACGTGTGCATGTGTGGTCCACACAACCGCCGATATCGATGCAGTTGAGGATTTGGACCCCGCAGTACCCCGCGGTTCAAAAGGACAAGTAGGTGGCTGACGTACCGGTGAAGAGGAACAGCGGGAGAGTCGACACGTGCTAGAAACCGGACATAAACGAAGCAGAAGCAGGTCAGACAGGGTCAAGCACCGGCTTTTGACTATTAGGATTGAACTGTGGTTTTACTGCATTTCAAACGCCAGGCATGCGAGTGGAATCCTTATATGTGTGAGAAAAGCATCCGGTTCGCCTCCTCAACAGCCCTTTTAGCACCGTCAGTTGCACCCTCTGGAACAATGAACGGAGCTAAGCCCAGCATCCTTCGACCCTCTTCCGTAGTCACATCATTGGGCATTCCGCGTCCTCGAAATTTCGCTTCGCCGTCACCTCCTGGGAAGTCCCTAAGTTGACGAGGAAGTGGCTCATTATGAAATGGCGAGTAGGTGGCAAAGGAAGAGTGACGTACGGCGCAGGTAGACCGGCTACAAGGTTCTCGCGTTGTGCTCTGAGGTATTCCGCACTGTCGAAGAAAACACAACTCCTGTAAGCACTGGGCCTATGAAATGGGAGGATGAGGAGGAAAGAAGCGCTTACTTGGGGATTGTAAGGGGAGCAGCAGGGATATACAAAACAGACGAGTCCCCCTTGCCCAAGTGTTCCGCTTCAACGGCATGTACCAGGTCACAATGCCCTGCCGAAAGAAATGTTAGGTCCTGAATCCCCAAGAACATAGATATGCAGAGATGAGGGAAACCAACATACAATAAACTTGGTCACCGGGTTCCACTCTCGGGACCGACACGACGCTCTCATCCAACCTTAAATGCGGGTGAGTGACGTTCGTGAGTTCTTGTGTCTTTGCGATTCTTGATCCTGGGAAGGTGGGATCGTCGAGGTCGCATACCCAATCGGATGCCTTTGGACGGAGAAGAGAATTCAGTGGCGTCGTAGACTCCAGCCGGACAAATACTCACCTTCAGTGAGGTTCCCAAAGGCCGGAAGAAAGGTCGTAGAATAATGTACGCCGTCGTCAACGCCAGAGAGGGTAAAACTCGCAAGGTGCCTTCAGTGGGACCTGTACTGGAGATGGAAGTCCAGCCCTGCCATGTTCGGAAGGCCGAACATTGGTTTCTGGGAACGGGAGGAAGTAAATGTTAGCAACGAAGGATCATATCGATGGGCGATTTACGTGAAGAATAATGGGGAAAAGCCGAAGGAGTGAGCGGCGACAGGAGGACACGTACGGAGCATGATACAGATCTTGCTTCGCTCCCAGCCTCGGGCTGGCATCAAACGGATCAAAACTCCTCCACCCCTCACCTCCTTCCAAGATCTTCCTCCAACACGCCCTAAAGCCCTCATCTTCCCACCTCTCAACGCTCCCACCATCTACATGCGGACCCAAAACAAACCTCTTCTTTCCCTTCATTTCAGGCGGGTCAGGTAAGCGAATACGAAAACGGTCGAAATAGGATATGGGAGTGGAGAGTGAGATGGGAGATGTCGGGTCTGAGGTGTGCCAGAGGGAGTTGAGGAAATTCTGGGTGAGTAGGAGTGAAGGGTGTGTTCGAGCTTGGAGCTGTGAATGGGAATTGTAGATTTCGTAGAATTGGATGTTTCCTGGTGGGAAGCCTGACAAGCGTACAACGCAATTTCAGTCTTGGGTTATGAATGCGAGATGACCAAGGATTACCTTTAACAAGAGGTTTGTTCGCGGCGGTATATTCTTGGATGGACGTTTTCCAACCCAGGGCCACCTAAAATACAACACCCGTTTAACATTGAGGAGTGAGAGGAGATCCAGGCTTACTTCGGGTGGGACTCCGCCTTGGACAATGAGAACACCCCTCTTCCTGATAGTAGAAATTTGCTCCTCGCTGAGCCCCTTCTTGATATCAGCGAACGACACTTTCGGCACGATCTGCGTGGAAAATCACGAATGCATTGGTAACGTCGCAACTCGCCAGGCTGGACCAAGATTGACACATACCTCCGACCCTTTCTCCTTAATTTCCTCAACAGAACTTTCCAACTCCCCCAGAACTTGCCTCCAACTCTCCACCAAGCCATCTTTCCAGATCTCTTTCTTCAAATCCGAGAACCTCGGCGGAAACGGGTCGGCTGGTTCGTCGGATAAGAGGGAAGCGAAGACATCAGCTATGGAGCCCTCCTTCTTCGGTCCTCTCTGAGTTTGGGCTGCAAGAGCTGCCAAGGGTGCGCGAGGGGTGGCGTGGTAAAGCCGACGGGTAAGAGAGGTGGCCATACGAGTGTGGGGTAGAAATGGGGGCATGGTGGAGAAAGGGTTAGGGAAGGAAGATAGGATGGTGGTTCTTTATACCCTATCAATGATGTTCTTCGACCACATGTTGACCGTAAATCTCGTAACGCGACTCGGAGTAAGAGTGAGTCAACCACGGACGTCGTGGAAGCCTGCTGAATTTGACGTGGAGGGATCCAGGTGAGCGTCTCGTGCAGAGAAGTGGTGAGTTTGCAGGTCATTTGCCGGGTCGTTTATGGGGGCGGCGGATGGTAGCAAGGACGATTTGTCCGAGGTTTTTCCGGAACGCGTCTTTCATGCTTTCTCGTCGAAAAAGCGAGAATGTGAGACCAGAATTTCCCAAATGCTTGCTTCATCGACGAGGGAAGCTTCTAGAGATGTCCCTGGTGGTATGAAGTAGTGCGCTGGTGCCCAAGACGAACAGAACTTGAGTTCGAGGTGAGTTAATTGGCTCCTGAAGACGCGGGGGTTGACGTACGGATAATGACTGATAGGAAATGTTAACTGAGTAAGATGAAAGTCAAAGCTACAAGTAGGAAGATCCTCTCCAAGCAGAGAGGTAAGACACCTTGGTGCCGGAGGCACTCGAGTCCGAGTCGTCGCCTGCGTCACAAGTTATTTCCCCGAGGTATATCCGGCCCTACCAACAAACACATCGAACTGGAAAAGATATGCAGAATAGCAGCCAAAATATCAGTTCTACAATCACCGCCCGTTTTGAAATGCAGAAGACGGTCGAACAAGTTTACCCAGTCTTAGCTACACAGGGTAAAAGTAGCAGACATTCCGGCGGTAAGTCTAACACGTCGAGGTGCATGTCGGTAGATCTCCGCAGCCCTGATGCTCATCAGACACTGTTTGCGTCAAACAGCTCCCTGGTCCCCGAGAAGGTCAACTACGATGCCAATGGGGGCGGAGGGAGGATTCGGGTCTTCGGGAGCAGGCTGAGCATTGACCTCTACTTGAACCCTAAGAACAAGATGAAGAGTGATCGGATGTGTCGTAGGTCAAAGCTAGCTGAGGCATTCAAACGCACTCTGAGTGCATCAAAGATGACTTTTTCGAGCGCTTGCTTCGCTTTACCTTGGGGCCCGACGCTTCAGCTGTGTCGGAGTCACGATGGACTTTGTTGATAGGACGCTTCTTCTTCTGTGATTACTCGTTAGAGCGAGAGTAAGTGGACTGCTCGGGCAAAACATACCGATGTAGAGCTCTCAGCTGGAGCTGCTTTCCTAGTTACTTGCGTTGAGGAACCAAGGGAGGGGAGGGGGTTATCCTTGCTCAGATGATTGGTATGAGTGCCGGCGAGTGGAAGCGACTGAGGCTTCGGAAGTGGAGCAGCCTCATCTTCGTCAGACGATATGACTGGAAGTTTGTAGAACGGCTACATTTTCGTTATCGAGATGATGATAAGTCACATTGACTGCATAAGTCAAGGTGAGCAACGAACTCACCTTAGGTCGCAGCCAACTCGAGCTCGCCGGTGGCCCCACCTCGCTCGGCCCAGGATCGTTAGGTTCGCTGTGGTTTCGAGGATGACTCTCAACTGGTTGTTTTCCCTAAATACGAGGTAAAGATCGTAGCTGTGATGTTGGATTGACGACTTACCTGTAGATCAACTGGAATATCCTTAGGGAAGGGCGTTCGGGGAATTGGCTGATCCAAGAGGCCCAGAAGGATGGCGGGCGGCTGTAGTTGTGTTGTCAATGAAATCTGGGTTGAAGACGAGAAGACCGCTCACCATGCGTGGAGGTTCTATCATACGAAGGAGACGTCGACCAGGTGCAACTTTGGACTCCTGGATCGACGCCTTCTCTTTCGAAAGCTGATCCACTTGCCTCCTCAAGACCTCCGCCTTTGCCTTCAACTCGTCCGAAACACCCTTGAACTGTATCTGCTGTCCTCTGAGATCCGCCACCGTCAGTTTCAACTCATCCCTCTCCGATGAAGCTTCTCTCAACTGCCCAATCTGACTCTCCAAATTCCCTTTCAAATCGACCACCGTCCTCTTTAGCTGTTCATTCTCTGCCAAGAGCGTCGTCACCTTCACAACTTCATTTCTTAACTCCTCAACTATCTTGTCCAAATCTCTATTCTCCCCTAAAAGACTCTCCACCATCCTATGCTTGCTTGAGAGATCATTGATGAGTGCTTCATTGGAATTCTTCAAATCCGAGGTAAGAATCCTCAGGTCGTCCTCGCGAGAGTCACGTTCGGCGAGTTGGCCCCGAAATGTGGATACCTGCGTGCGAAACGCATCGCGTTGGAGTCTTGTTTCCTGAGAGGCTCGGTGAAGTCGGTCATTCTCTACTTCAAGCTCATTCATAGTTTTCTGGTCGGCCATAGGCGATGCAACAAAAGATACTGAAGGACGTTGGAAGGACGCGTAAACGGCACACTCATCAACATTCAAGTTCCCACGGATAGGGACTATCGGGTGGGCTGTAAGTCCCTCTGATTTCGTTCATGTAATGCAGGACACCTCGGAATGAGATGCATCCTCATATCTATTGCCACTCAGGTTCAGGCTCACTAACCGCCTCATGTTACCCGAATCCCCAAGTTTCCCAAAAAAACTTGAAGTCCCTCCTCTCGCCAATCGTCTGTTCCGATCAGGACCCTTCTGCAATCGAGCTCTCTAAGTGGAACCGGAAGCTCTCAGCGTCGGCGCGTCACCGGCAGCTTCTCCACTCGCTGTCGATGACATGTACTTATCAGCGAGGATATATGACAACGGAATCATGAATCGTTGTAGAGCCATGTCCACCTACATCAGAATGGCGAGGGTTTTGTCCATCTGCACCCGACCGACTCCTCAAGCTGATAATCGGCTCTCGACGCCAATTCTTCATCAGCGAGGATGCAGAACAATGAGATTCGGGACACCATATAAGTAGGGTAAGTCCACTCACAGGAGACTGATGACGGCCCTGTTCATCTGTTCTTGTTCGCTTGCTCCGGTGTGGTTGAACTGCCTGAGAGGTGCCGTCCACGGAAGCGACGGGTCGCTGCTTCGTCTGCCACCAAAGTACAGAATGAGATCAAGCTTGCTACAATATAAGTCGTACCTGAGCCGGAGGTTTCGATAAGGAGGATGGGTCGTTTGGGATAACCTAGCGGTATGTGGTCAGAAATAATATATTCACCGTCCATTGTGTTACTTACAGGCTTGTTTCCCGAGCCTGAAGGTTTGGCAATCGTCACCGGTCACACTCTCTGAAGGACAGGCGAATTAAAGTCGTTCATTGGCTTCTTGCAACTCGATCATGGCAGAAGATTGGCAGAAGAAGGCAATGATGCGGTAGTGTACAGTTGAGGGATCAGTTTAGGAGCTCACTTCCGAGTCACCGCCTGGGTGCACTGGACTGACACCGGGATTCCGTATCGGGCATATGTCTTATGCTACAAACACAAACTCCCTTCAATAACCTACCGCAATTCTTGCACATGCAACGGGATAGTCTGCACCGGTAATTAAGACGTAGGACACAAAGAGAAAATGTAGTTGCCTAGTTCCGAGGTCCGTGAGTAAGAGTGGAGGGATGAAACGGGAAACATTTCAGAGACCCTCGGAGTCCGAGGAACCCTCGTCCTCCCTCGAGTTAGCTTCGGCCTCAGCATCGTCGGAATCAGAACTGGAATCGCCGCCATTTGATTCTTCCGATGGCTCCAAATGTCTCCTCCAGTCCATGAGCATGTCTTTACGCATCTGTTCCTCAAAGCGACGGTCGACCCCAACGCACTGGAAGGTCCAGATATCTATTTGCTTCGAAAGGGAAAAATCGAAACCGGCGTTGGCAGAAGAGTTGGTCAGAAGTCAAATTTGTGAACCTCACCTCATCACCGCGTTTCAACGCATCAACAACTCCCTTGGGTTGCAAGAGACGGCCCTGGGGCGACGTGCTCAAGCGCCCAACTCGTTTAACCAGGTCGTCTTCAATTCCTTTGGTGTCGTGTTTCGCGCGTGGGTACTTTTTTCGAATGTAAATCCTTGCATACATTCCCATGTGCAGTTCGCACCCTCGTGATGTGAGAATGTGCCTGGCCCAAGCGTTTTGCACCTGGAATGACAGATGTCAGTAGGATCGGAACAACAGAGACACTAAACAGAAAGTAGTCACCTTGCCTGGCAGTCGAGTAAATTCTTCGGGAGTTAAAGGTTGTTTAGAGCGAGTGAAAATACCATCGCCACGGTACTCGTACAATGGAGATGGTGTCACACCAACGAAGAGAGTCCCGACCTTAAGGCTCAAAGCTTTCGGCCCGATAGCAAATATTAACCCCGAATCGCCAGCTTTGGATGGTAGATACGAGCTCAGCTCACTAGGAGCGAAAACGACGTTCCACCGCTTCGGACGAATCCTAGTCTGAGGGTATTCTCGAAAGGTACCTTGGGGTGTCTGCACGTAGATCGCCTTGGAAGAGGGATACCCCTTACTTTCAGATGCAAATTCCCGGTCGAGGACGTTGTGGCTTATCATCAAGTACTCGCGTGATACGAGGGCAGGAGTGGATGGCTTGATGGGTGAAATATTGAGGTCTCTAAGATTCCCGAACCTCTTCTCAAAAGCTTTGGGCTCGAATATCGTCTCTACAACTTCTGTACCTCGATCCTGGAATCAAAAAAAATGACCAAACCGGATGATATCAAAGAGGATGTCGAAAAAATATGAGATAGAGTTTGACATACGGCGAGTCGAGCCTCAACAACGGGCTCTTCGTGGTCAAGGGTTTCCTTGAGCGAATCTATTGCAGATTGGCTGAGGGCAGGCATACGATTTTCTGCACTCGCTTTCGCCTGTGAGATTGAGCCATCCCCCAGGCGAGAAAGAAAATCGTTAGACGTTCGTGATCGGAGACCATTGAATATATTAGTGGCTTACAAGTGGAGATCCTTGCAGGACAACCTTCGTGCGCTTTCTCCGATGTGGTTCCGAACTCGGAAGGTTCGCCGTCTCGTCGTCGTCATCTGTAAAAAGTGAGCCAAAATCTCGCTTGTTCTGCTGAGACGTAGTGTTCAACGCGAGGGGTGCTTCTCCATGAATGCAGATCTCACTTCAGGATGTGGGTCGGGGAGCAACAACACGGTGTTTGCTGCCTTGGCAGTCTGGCAGGGAACAGAGTAAGATCGTGCGGTCAAAGCCTGCGATGATGAACTTACAACTTTGGAGCCGGAAGCTCTGGAGGGCTGACCAGGCTTCGCCTAGGGAAGGGAATGAACGTCTGCGGGGAGGAGATATGCATAAACGAATCTTATTGTAGCAATGATGCCTGATGAATCGCTTCCGAGTCTGAGAAGCGAGGTAAGTGGTTCTCCGTCCTTCCCCAAAGTACGAATTTTCTGTCGCTCAACTGACCGCCTCGACCCTTGGCTTTCCGCAGAAAGCCGACCGACATGCTTCTCTTTCAGCTCTGCGTTCTCTATGGAGACTTTCTGGAGCTGTGTGAGTTCCCTCTTCGTAACAGCAATCTCTCCCTTCAACTTGACGTTATCCGTAGAAAGGGTATCCATCCGTGACACGCAATCGTCGAAATTTTCCACTACCTTCTGCCTCTCGTTGGCGAGCCGGGTTACCCTCGCGAGTTCGCTCCTTAGCACCTCTGCTGTCTTCTGCAACTCTTCCTTCTCCCGCAAAAGGTTTGCCGCCTCCCCAGCTCGTTTCCTCCAATCCTCGACCTCCCTCTTCAACTTCTCCTTCTCGGATAGAATTTCCACTGTGATGGCCACCTCGCCAGTCAAGGTTTCGACTTTGTTCTTCAACCCATCATTGACCATCTTATGGTAGTTCACCTTCGCCTTCAGCTCGCGCACTGCTTTCTCAAGATCCTTGCATCGGACCAAAAGCTTCTCGCCGCTGGAAGCTTGAAGCTTGAGATCTGCTAGGGCCCTCTGTTTGTCGGCCGACAACTGTTGTACCTTCTCCTCGTAGGTTTCCAGCTCCCGAATTATCCTCCCATACTCTTCCTTCTCGATCAGGTTATGCTTCAAGTTCCTGTCCACTGCCTGACTCTTCGTAACCTCCAACTGCTTCTTCATAACCTCCAACCGTTTCTTCATAACCTCCGACCGTTCCTTCAACTGCCGATTCTCCGCCGAAAGAGTTGTGACCCTCACTGCTTCCTCCCTCAACTCACCAATCGCCTTATCCAATTCACCGTTCTCGAGGCGACACTTTTCCGCTGTGGCGTTGCTAACCAACAAGTCTTCTTTGAGTTCGTCAACAGCCCGCTTCAAGTCCGAACTTTTAACCCTGAGTTCGTCCTCCCGAGAGTCACGGTCTGCGAGCTGAGCCCGGAGAGTGGATACTTGGGCTCGGAACATGTCTCGTTCGATTCGAATGTCATCAGATGTCTTGCGAAGACGATTGTTCTCGTCCTGAAGCTGGTCCATAGTGCGTTGAGCCGCCATCGCCGTTGCGAGGGTGTAGCCAGAGGAAGGAATGCAAGGACAAGAGGGAAGCACCCTCGTGATGCACGATATATTGGGTAACCATATTTGGTGTATTTTACGTTTCAGTAGAGCAGCTTGATGTTAACGGATGGGCCCACGGATTGAGCCATGGAGAAGCAGATTTAAGAGGGAAACGAGGGGGAAATACTGTAGTAAGGACACTCTGGAAAACAGGCACAGTAGACAGCGAGATGAAGGGATTCTGAGAGTGAAGAGCATAGAACAGTGGATTAGTCTAAGTGTGATGCCGACGCCAATACCAGGTACGACGCCGACTCCGATACCAAGCACGACGCCGACTCCGAAGAGACTTAGAAAATTCTCAGGCCATCTGATATATTTTCTGAGGTACAAACACAACCACATATAATTCTGCCACTTCCTCCACCCTCTGCTGCGCAACATGAGTGTTCCCGGGAAATAACCAGAACCTGCTGCACCTCCCCACGTAACCCTTGGAAAAGGCGTTCAATAGCCAACGCCGACTTGGAGCGGACTTTCTGACGAGCCTCTGCCCCGTCCAAGTTTCAAGCTTTTGATAAAGGTTGCACCTCAGGCTCGCCGAGTGGCTCAACCTCAACTCGCGTTTATCTCATCTGTATTCTCAGAGACTGTTGACCGGACAACTTCGAACAGGAGTGGCTCCACATTGGGATTGCTCGAATATCCTCGATTGGTTACCGCACAAGCTGTGTTGAATCTTGATCATACCTGGTGAATGTCTTGGGATCCATACATGGTCATTACACTGGCGGAACGCTGGGGAGGTTTGTGTCATGCCCGAATTGCAGCCCACATTCTATCATCATTATCAGCTATGAAGCCGTCTTTCTTCGGGCCTCTGCTATTTTGGGCTGCAAGAGCTGCCAAGGGGGTGCAAGGGGTGTGGTAAAGTTGGCGGATGACTGGGGTAGAAGTGGGGGCATCCTGGAGAAGGAAGTGGGGAAGGAAGAAAGGATAGTGGTTCTTTATACCCTATCAACGAACTTCTTCGACCACATGTAGATCATGAATCCCATAATGCCAACTCAGAGTACGAGTGAGTCTACTGGCGGACGTCGAGATTATTGGTTGAACTTGGCGAATTTGATGTGAAGTTGTCCAGACGGGTGTCCCGTGCATAGAAGTGGTGAATTGGGATGTAATTTGGCAGTGCTGTTCATGAGGGGGGTGGATTTGGCAAAGGGCGATTATCCGAGATCACATCTTTGGAACGCTCCCTCGTTGATACTGGAGTCCATCCATTCATACTTCATCAACATCCTTGTCACTGTCATACCTACTGCCGCTCAGGTCCAGCTCACTGACCGCCTCACGACACCTGAATCCCTAAGTCTTGTAACAAATCTAAAGTCCCTCCGCTCGCCAACCGGTTCATCTGTTTTTGTTCGCTTGCTCTGGCGTGGGTGTGCCGCCTCTGAGGTGCCTTCCGCGAAAGCAGCAGATCGCTTCTTTGACTGTCATCAACATTTAGAATGAGACCAAGGTTGAGACAATATAAGTCTTACAGCTGGAGGTTTTGACGAGGAGAATGGGGTGTTCGAGATAACCTGGCAGTATGCAGTCAGAAATAATATATTCACTATCCACTGTGTTACTTACATGCTTGTTTCCCGAGCTTGAAGGTCCAGCAATCTCCGCCAGACGCTCTCCCTGAAGAACGGGCAACTTAAAATGAGGCTTTGAGCATGGCTCTGAAGAAGGAGCAGCTTACAGCAGATGCACCCGTGCTGGGTGAATCTAGACCCGACAAGAGATCGACTGAAGCTTCGTAATGAGCCATGTTGGTCAGAAAACTCAAACTGAGTAGAGTTTTATCTCACAGTAGGACCAGCCTGGGAGGTGGATCTTGAGGATCGGCCCTCCTCCCTGGGTTGATTAATAGTGCTTTGGCTGTTTTCAAGGTAATGATTTCTTGCCATCCTCTCTTCCTAGAGCACAGATCAGCGTCGGGGAAGTATCCAAAAGAGAAACATAGAGCTTACCTGGCTAAGTGTGGGTATAGATCGACCACTTTTACGGGCATCTCTTGAGGTGCGCGCAGTCACAGCATGAAACCCAAGGGGAAATGGCTGTACATTCATCGTCAGTAAGGGTTGTATAGGAGATGGAAGCTGGGTAATACCACCACTTTACGAGCTGGACTGGGAATTGGAATGAGGATTGGAATAGAGTTGGACCTTGGGTTCGACGAGCGGTCTCCTGAGTCAATAGCGGCGGCCCTTGTCAATGGTCGCCGTCGGGCGTCTGGATCCTTTTCCGAACACTTGTGTTTATATTCCTCCACCGCTTTCTTCAGCTCTTCTTTCTCTTTCAAAAGCTGGTCGACCTGTCCCTTGAAGGCTTCCGCCTTCTTCGTCTCCTCAACTGCTCTCAAAGATCCATCCCTCAACTGCACCAACTGACCCCTTAGATCCTCCACCGTCTTTCTCAACTCCTCATTCTCCACGGAAAGGGCTCCCGCCGAGGCCACATCATGACCTGCATCCTCCCTCCTCTGATCATCTGCGCCAAGCTCGGATACCTTAGCCAACTGATCCTGCAAACCGCTCACCGTCCTCTTCAAGTGATCTCTCTCATATGAAATCTCCGTCAACTGCCTGACCCGATTCTCCAAAACCCCTTTCATATCTGCAACCGTTCTTTTCAAGGCCTGATTCTCCGCTGACAGAGGCACCACCTTCACAACTTCATTCCTCAACTCACCAACTGTTCTGTCCAACTCCCTAGTCTCCACCAAGAGCCTTTCTGCCGTCCGACTCTTACTCGAAAGCTCATTGGTGAGCTCCTCATTAGAACGCCTCAAGTCCGAATTTTGAATTCTGAGTTCATCCTCCCGAGAATCTCGTTGGGCTAGTTGAGTTCGGAGTGTGGATACATGGGCTCGGAAGTCATCGCGTTCGAGCCGAACTTCCTGAGAGGCTTTGCGAAGTCGTTCATTATCTTCTTGGAGTTCGACCATGGTTTCTGCCATAGTGGGTGGAAAGAGACGGTAGGAGGTGATAGCCTGAGGAGTTGAGTCGCCAATGTTGACTTCAACGCCTGAACACCGTCGATCAATACGAGATTTCCTAATCGGGCACATACTTTCTGAGCTCCAAACACAACGAGTGATTTCTCCTCAATTAAATATTCTTGCATTTGCAATGAGATAGGCTGAAACTCTCGGAAGAGAGTCGAGACAAGGAGCACAGACACTCGCCGAGTTGCGAGCTCGGACTAGACTCGTGGAAGTTCAGGGATCAGCCGTCAACCTCCTTGTCCTCCTCTTCACTCTCTTCAGCCCCGGCAGTCTCCTCATCCTCACCAGTCTCCTCATCTTCACCAGTCTCCTCATCCTCATCTTCCTGGTAGTGGTGGCCCTCATTAATCTCGTCTTCCTCATTAGCCTCCCCATCCATCTCGTTGTCTTCACCTTCCTCATCGCCTTCAGCTTCCTCGCGGCCCTCCTCATCTTCTTCATCCTCCTCGCTATCCTCCTCATACTCGTGAGCCTCCTCATCCTCGCTTCTGTCATCTTCATCCTCCACAAGTTCATGCTCAGAACTGTCACAATCAGAACTGGAATCGCCGCCATTGGGCTCGTTTGACCGACTCAACAATCCCCTCCAGTCTGCGAATTTCATGTCGTTACGCATTTGTTCCTCGAAGCGATGGTCAACACCGACACACTGAAAGGTCAAGATGTTGATTTGCTTTAAACACAACAAATCGAAATCGGCATTGGCGATCAAGAGGCAATTCGGTGAACCTCACCTCATCACCACGTTTCAATGCCTCAATAATGTCCCCGGGTTTCAACATATGGTCCTCGCACGCCGTGCTCAAGTGTTTGATTTGTTCGAGTAGATCCTTTTCAAGTATTGTACGGTCATCCTCTGTATGTGAGTAATGCTTTCGGAGGGAAATTCGTGCAAGCATTCGCATATACGACTCGCACCCTCCGAGTCGCGCTGCGAGGATATGCCTGGCCCAGGCATTCTGGACCTGGCGGGCCAGATGGTAGTAGGATCAGAACAAAAGCGTCACCAAAGAGGAGCAACTCACCTTCGTAGGCAGCCGAGCAAACTCTTCCGGAGTCAAAGATTCTTTCGAGCGAGTGAAGATTCCATCGCCACGATACTCGTACAAGGTAATTGGTTTCGTAGTCACATTTACGAAGAGAGTCCAAACCTTGTCCTCGTCCTTGTTACTCAAACCTTCCGCCTCGCAATCGTTCACAAAGATTAGCCCCCAGTCACCAACTTTGGAGGGTAGGCACGGGTTCAGCTCACTAGGAGGGAAAACAACATTCCACTTCTTAGGACGGATACTCGTCTGAGGGTATTCTTCAAAGGTGCCATAACGTGTCTGAAGGTAGATTGCCTTGGCAGTGGGATATCCCCGGCTCTCCGATGCAAGCCCCCGGTCGAAGACGTTGTGGATGGTCATCAAGTACTCGCGTGGTACGAGAACGCGAGGGGAAGGCTTGACGGGGGGAAGGTCGAGCACTGTAACATCGCCGAGCCTCCTCTCGAAAGCCTTGGGCGCAAATATCGTTGCCGCAATTTTCGTGCGTCGATCCTGGAAGGAAAAAAATGTCAAACCGGAACTGTCGAGAATTGACAATGGAATGTTTGAGCGGCTTACAAGGGCAGATGTTTGCAGGGCTACTTTCATCCGCTTTCTCCGGTGTGGTTCCGGACTTGATGTGGTCGCCGCCTCGTCTTCACCGTCAGAAACGAGGGGACTGCGACTTCGCTTCTTCTGCTGAAACTAAGAATCAATATGAGAACTGCCAGTCTATGAAGGGAAATCTCACAACTCCCTGCGGGTCGGGGAGCGACGAGTTTGCGGCAATTTTCAGTTGCTCGACCGACTGTCTCAACCCTAGGTTTTCTGCCGAAAGTTGATTGACTTGCTTCTCCAGAAGGCTCTTCAGCTCTGCGTTCTCTAAGCAGACTTTCTGGACCTGTTTCAGCTCCCTCTCCGTAACCTCCAACTTCTCCTCTGCAAACCTCGCCTTGCCCCTCACCAGCGACAGACGATCCTTGATAGACTGGACCTCCTTCCGCCCCTCTTCAGCAAGTCGGGTTACCTTCGCAAGTTCGGCCTTCTGTGTCTCCAAGGTCTTCTTCAACTCTTCCTTCTCCTGCAAAACATCCCTCACCCCCCCAACTCGATTCCTCAATTCCCTAACTTCCAGCTCCAATTTCTCCTTCCCCGCCACCTGCCCCTTAAACATCTCCAACTTCTGATTCAGCACGTCATTCACCCCCCTCTGGATCTTCGCCTTCTCCTTCAAGTCTTCCACAGTTTCCTGAAGAGCCTTGCACCGGGCTGAAAGCTTATTCTCACCGGCCACTCGAACCTGCAGATCCTCCAGCACCATCTGTTTGTCGGCCGACAAGTGTCGTACCGTCACCCGGTTCGCATCCAGCTCTTGATTCAGCCTCCTATACTCTTCCTTGTCCACTAGGACATGCCTCCCATCCACCTCCTTACCCCTCGTAACCTCTAATGTCTTTCTCAGCTGCTGATTCTCCGCCGAGAGCGTTGTGGCCCTCACCGCCTCCTCCCTCAACTTACCGATCATCTTATCCAACTCGCGATTCTCCACACGACACTTTTCCACCGTCGCATTGCTAACCGAAAGCTCTTCCTTGAGCTCGTCAACGGACCTCTTCAAGTCCGAACTGGTAACCCTGAGTTCGTCTTCTCGAGAGTCACGGTCTGCGAGCTGGGTCCGGAGAGTAGATACCTGGGCTCGGAACGTGTCACGTTCGATTCGGATGTCCTGAGATGCCTTGCGGAGGCGATTGTTCTCGTCCTGGAGCTGTTCCGTGGTGCGTTGGGCCGCCATGGTCGTGAAGGTGTAGCCAGAGGAAGCAATGCAACTAGTAAGATCAACGAGAGTGATGGAAAGGGAAACCGCCAGGGGTTCGGTATCGGTGTAGGCAGTGTAATTCGAGTCTGAGTTTGGTGGACAGCGCTGGAGAGCTGTCGACACAGTAGTGAAGGACTGATATGCGAATGTCGAAACCTAAATGACGGGTGTTGTCGAGGACGAGTTATGCAAGGACAAGAGGGAAGCACCGTCGTGACACAAGATATATTTGATATCCATATTCGGTGCGGTTTACGTTTCAGTAGAGCATCTCAATGTTAACGGGTGGGCCGATGGGTTGAGCCACGGAGACGTAGATTTAATGGGGAAACGAGGGGGCAATAGGTGAGCAGGCACAGGCTGGCAGCCGAATTGAGATGAAGGGATCCTGAGAGCGAAGAGCATAGTACAGTGAATTCGTCTAAGTACAACGCCGACGCCGATACCAAGTACGACGCCGACTCCAAGTTCGGAGTCGGGGTTTTGCTTGGTTCGGAGTTGGCGTTTTGCTTGGTATCGGAGTCGGCGTCGTACTTAGAAAATTCTGAGGACATGAGATATATTTTCCGAGGTACAAACACAACCACATATGATTCTGCCACTTCCTCCACCCTCTGCTGCGCAACATGTTTTCCCGGGAAATAATCAGAACTCTGCTGCACCTCCCCACGCAACACTTGGAAAAGGCGCTGAATAGTCCACGCCGACCTGGAGGGAACTTTCTGGCGAGCCACTGCTCTCTCCAAGTTTCAAAAGCTGCACCTCAGGCTTGCCGAGCACCACCTACTTAACCTTGATTCGCGTTTATTCCTCTGTATGCTCAGAAACTGTTGACCGGACAATTTCGAACGGAAGCATATTGGGATCGCTCGAATACCATCGATTGGTTACCGCGCGAGTTGTGTTGATCATACCTGGTGAGTGTCTTGGAATCCGTACTTGGTCGTTGGGTTGGATGAGATAGACACTGGGGAGGCTATCGCCTAATACTCGAATCGCAACCAACGTTTTATCATCATTATCCCGTTTAACATGAACAATCCCTGTATCTTATTGTTCGACTCACCGACTCGTTCCTCAGACGTCTAGAAACCACCGAAACAGTCCGCTCCCTACCCGCATCCCAATCCACTATGGCACATCTATCTTTCAAAAGACCCCCATCAAAGATCCTCCTACTCATCTTCATAACCCTCGCACTCATCTCCTACATCTCCTTCGACTGGTACATCAGACCCACATCCTCCAACCTCATAACCCTCCCCGAAGACACCTCCACTTCACGCCCACTCGCACTCCCTCATGCAACCTCCACCTCAAACACCACCATCCTCCTAGTCTCCGCCTTCTACCCCCTCTCCAAATCCAAACACACAATGTCCGATTACTCAGCCTGGCTATCCCGTTTCCTCGGTCCCATTCAAACCGAAATCTACTTCTTCACTCCTCCTTCAATGGCTCCCCTCATAGCCGAACTACGCGGGTCCCTCCCAATTACAATAAACACCTCTTACTCGTCTTTATTCGATATACCACCTTTGCAAGGACTCGAGACGGCTTATGAAGAAATGCATAAGGTCGATCGGGAAAAACATAGACACTCGCCTGAGTTGTACGCCATCTGGGCTTCGAAACCTTTCTTCTTATCTGAGGGACTGAAGAATCTACAAGGGGAGGGGAAGGAGTATGCGTATGCGTTTTGGAACGATGCGGGGAGTTTTAGGGAGGAGCATGCGTACGTTGATTGGCCGTACCCGAAAAGGGTAGAAGATATTTGGGAGGAAGGGAGCGCTAAGAGTGGGACGCCAAAAGAAGATTTGTTGTTCTTCCCTATGTGGGAGGCACCGCATGATTCTATGCGGTATTGGACGGAAAGTATGGGTCCTATCGACAACGAATTCAGTGAAGGTACGTACCTTCTACCCTCAACGAAGCCATATCTCAACCTACCACTGGTGATCAGGTTCCTTCTTCGGCGGCTCACCTTCCACAGTCGAATGGTGGCGGAATCTTTACTACACTTACCATAACGCCTACCTCTTCTCCAAACCTCCCATCTTCGTGGGCAAAGACCAAACCTTAATCAACGCTCTCTTCCTCCTCTTCCCCTCCCGAATCCTCACCGTTTATCTCAACGACCCCTCATCGCCAACCGCTCACCCCATCCGCACCCCATTATTCGGTTTGGTAAAAGACGAGAGGGAGAGTTTGTTAGGGAGGTGTGGCTCTACTTGGTTTTATTATCAGTGGTGGATGGCTAGTGAAGGGGAGAGGGCAGGCATGAAGGAGAGGTGGATTGGGGAGGTTACTGAGTGGTGGAGGCGGTTGGTTGGAGGACAACAGGAGAGGTGTAGGGATACGAGAGTACTTGGGATGTTGGACGTTCTGAGGAGTAGGTTTGGGGAGAGCTGGAATCCGCCCACAGCTAGTTTGATTGATTAGTGTGTTCGATTGCCTTGGTTGCTCCATCGTAATTTATTTTGTACTTTGATAATTTGTCAACCATCGGGATACTAGAAAGACACTAAAAGATACACTGCGTAGAGCGACCGGCCAATTCAACATGTTCCCCTCACAACCGACGGCTACAAATCAGCCCTAGCATCCTCACCCTCATAAGCCCTCCAAATAACCTCCCTAATCTTTTCCTTCTCCACAACTCTCGGATTCCAATACTGATTCCTCATAGCGATCTCAGTCCCTTTATCAACATCCTCCTCCTTCATACCAAACTTCTTCAAACTCCTTTCCACACCCAACTTTGCAAGTAACACATTCAAACCCTTCACCGCATCGCCGTCACTCTCGGGTAACGCCTCGGCCAATTTCTTCATTTGGTCTGGGATGGCTGGTGCGTTGTAGGATAGGGCGTGGGGTAGGACGATGGTGTGAGTTTCGGCGTGAGGGAGGTTGAAGGATCCTCCGAGGGTGTGGCAGAGTTTGTGGTGAAGGGCCATGCCTACTGAGCCGAGACAGTAGCCGCAGAGCCAGGCTCCGTAGAGGGCTGAGGAACGGGCCGATTGCGAGGTTGGGTCGGATTTGATGAGGGGGAGGGAGGAGGCTAGGGCGCGGATACCTTCGATGGCTAGAAGAGAGATTATCGGGTTGCCATTCTGAGCGTAGAGGGCTTCGACTGTGTATAAAGGATGTATGTCAGATATGACATTGAAGATATGGGAAGTGATGGACGAACCTGAGTGTGCGATTGCGTTTACACCCGAGGTACTGCTCAGACCAACGGGGAGGGTCATAGTCAAGTCAACATCATAGATGACAGTCCCGGGTAAGATCTTCGGATCGCTCCTCGTTTTCTTCACCCCATCAGCCGTCTCCCCAAGGATCGGTGTCATCTCCGACCCAGCATAAGTAGTCGGTATACAAATATGAGGCAATCCCGTCCTGATAGAGATCGCCTTTCCCAATCCAATAGTACTTCCTCCACCAATGGAAACGACACTGTCCGCCCCGACTTCCTTGGCATATACGATGGCTTTGTCGGTGACGTTTGTAGGAGTGTGCATGGTAGCTTCGGTGAAGAGCCCAGCGAACTTGAGTCTGTCGGATACATCTTCTTGGAGTTTTTGTGCTTGTTGGATCTGTTGGGGTGTGGAGAGGAGTAAGGGGGCTTTGAGGCTGAGACGGGAGACTTCGTCAGGGAGACGTTTGAGGGTGCCAAAACCAAAGATAACCCTGGCGGGGGATTGATTGTACTCGAAAGCTTCGACCATGGCGGTTGGTTGTCAGTGCGGCCTCTGTGGTGTTGGAGGCCCGGGTCTATAAGCAGCTGGAGATAGCATCGAGTATACCGTATATGCGAGGAAGGTCACGAGTGTCTCCCCATGTCCACCTTTGGAACTCGAATACACACATAACCCGCCGTGAAGGAGGTCCGGATTGTCATCAGAGTAATGATTGGTTGGCAGATCGTTGTCGGGTGTTGAGTCCAAGGGAGAGAGCCTGCGACGAGCCGCACGTCGTAAACCAGACGGCGTAACGAGGCGCGATGGTCGGGACGGAAGACCATCTACGTCGGGACTTAGTGATTAGTACAAAGCATTGGTACACTTCTACATCAACTTGAATCTATTATCGATATATCTACGCCTGAGGAATATCCAACAACGGTATCCTCCACTCCCCAGCACTAACATCCGGCTTCACAACCTTATCCAACGGATTCACCATTCGATTCTTCTCAATCTGCTCCATCCTCTTCGCCCAGCCATCACCAACCGCACCTTCCTCATCTTGTTGAGTCTCGGAAGGAGGTCTTGTCCAGACCTCTTCAACAGCTTGTTTGAGTTCGACTTCGAATGCAGCTAGGTCGGATTGGAGGGAGATTCCTTCGGCTCGGTGTTCGGGGGTGAACTGGAGGAGGTGAGGAAGAAGATTGCTCGTTTCTCCTAGCAAGGGAAGATTGTGATTTCGATTAAGAAGATAAAGAGATATCTCGAATAGACTGACCCTGGGCTGTGGTGAACCTCGCAACCAGCTTCGTGATAGACTTCAACAAGTACTCTTCCTCATCGACAGTGCCCTTCCTTCCAGAACCCACTTTCCTCTCCATCTTTCTCTTCGATCGCGAGCTCCGTCTATAAACCAAGCAAAATGTATCAGATGGACTTGAGCACTTTGCGTTTCCAAGAGAAACCCACTTGGACGATGTCTTGGAAGCAGCGGATGGAGCCACGGTGTATCGCGTGAACGTCGTAGGAGCCTGTGATATATCCGTCATGACATCCACATTGTGCAAATCGGTATCTTCGACCCCATAGAACGAATCTATACATCCCACCACCACATCCGTCAATCTGGGAGAAAAGTGGAGGAGGGGGTGAGGAAACGTACCAGGTTCTTCAACCTTCTTCACCCTCAACTCTCTCAACCTCGTCACTTGCTTCCTCAACTGATCCCTCATCTCACTAATATCATCACCAATCTGCGCTCGCGTTTCTAGCGTCCCAGGGTATATGATCTCCGTCAAGAGGTCTGGCTTCTTTTGTAACGTCACCTGTGTAATGGTAACGCATTAAACGTTACGGAAGTCGATGAAGAGGTACACACGAGATAGAAAACGTACGATTCGTCTAGCTTCAGAGAACGCGTGCCCTTCAACAAGCGCAATCACAGCCTGCCTCACATCTTTGACATAATCCAAAAGAACACGTGCAGCCTCGGAGAATCGTTTCTTCGACGACAGATCCTCTTCAAAAATCAAAAAAAAAATTCAACGAAGCCACCGGCATCATCGAACGAAAAGGACGAACCAGCAACTCGATATCCCATATCGGTGATCTCATCTTCGGACATTTGTTCAACCATAGCAAGATCAAACAATTCTTGCCATTCCAGGGCTTTTTCATGGGCAATCATCGCTTTGGGCCGTTTACCAGCTTCGAGGAAAGCTTGATGCGGGTGTTTTTCAGCATTGTGCGAGGAAGGCGTAAGGGTTGGAAGGGTTCACCTAGTGCCGCTTGTTTGAACTCTCGTCGTTCGAATAGCCAATCTCCGTATACGTCAAGGACAGCCTATCAGTTGCCCATAGTGTTCATGTTACGCGGAGAAGGTCGATGAAATGAAAACGAACCTCATATCGTTCCGTGCCTTTCCACAAGGATAGTGCCAGTTGATACAAACGATGTTTCTCCACATATGTCATGGCTTCTTCGAACCTCTCCGGACCTGACCAATGCCCACCACATCAGCGCCTCTTACCCCGCACATGGGATGATAGGAAGAGAAAGACGGACCGGCAAGAGATAGGTTCCTCAAAGCTTTCTCATGCCTTCTCAGATGATCGTCGATCCTGAATCTTTGATAGTATTTCTCTAGAGCTCGGAGTTCTCGAAGGAAGGGTAAGTATTCTCTCGGGTCCTATCCACGATATGAGCCCATACATCTTGAACGGAATGCAGTGGGGGATGACGGCGCACCTTCTGAGCATGTTGAGCGATCATCAAGAATATCGAAAAGTCATACATCCCGATAGCGGTATCCAACAACCTCTCAGCATCCACCAAGAAAATGATATACTTTACAGCATCTTCAACCAAACTAGGTTCGCTATCTAACCACCCACCCACCCACGACTGCGGTGAGGTTCAGTTTAAGGAGGAGTGGAGAGGGACGAACCTCGTAAACGAAGCAATAACGACAGAGCAGCTTCATGATCAGGTGGGTTCTTGACTACATACGCAGTCAAGATCGAATTAACATATTTCTTCAAATCAACTTTTTCAAGTTGGAGTCGAATCGAATCGCATATCTTGGCAATCGATTCGATTGATTGTGTTCCTCTCCTATGCTCAAAACGTCAGCCTCGCACGATTGCTAAGGAGAGAAGGGAGGAAAACGCACCCGATACTGGTGAGGAACAAATTCATATACTCCACATCATCTATCTGTTCGACAAACGATTCGAGGTTGACCATGAACGACTCTTGGTCATGTTCCACCAACACGTTCAAATCGATCCTATGTTTCCTACACGCCAAAAACGCCTTTCGATAATCGCCACTGTGCGCGTCCTCATGAGCATTCAAGCGGTGGAAGGAGAGGGAATAGGGGGAGGGGAGTGGGACGTACGCGTTTATATCCTGTTTAACAACTTCCATAACCAACGGTCTCGGATTCACAGTTTCCAAATTCCCTCTTGGCATCTGTAATACCAAACTCATGGTACTAGGTACCGCCACAACGATCCTACTCCCTCTTTCCACTCTCCTTTGTTCCCACTCTGATTTACCCAACTTCAAAGACACTTCCTCTTCCTCATTTGTATCGCCATTAATTTGTGAAGTGAGTAAGGAGATGAGGGATGCGATGGGTGCGAAGTGGGCTAGGTGGGCTGTGGTGGTGTAGATGACGAATCCTGATGCGATGGTGAAAGATGTTACGTTCGTAGCAAGGGTATAGGGGGTTGGAGAGGGAGAGAGGGTTATGTAGAGTTTGGAAGAGGTTGACGAAAACCCGACGAAGAGGAACCTTGGGTTTGGAATCCAAGGGGAAGGAGAGATTGGGATACATTCAGTCTCGAGACAGAACTCAGGGAATTGGGAGATGGGTGATATCGTTTCTGTTTCCGTTTGAACTGAACAAACATCCCGTCAAACAACAAACAACGACGCGATGGTGGGAGGTAAAGACGAACCTTGGAATAACTCTCCATCGGGAGCTTGCCACATCACCTCCCTTCCTCCACCAACAGGGACCAAACGTCCATTAACCCCAGACATCCTAATCTCACTCTTTTCTCCCATCTCCCACTTTCCTTCTTCCTTCCCATTCTTCCCCCCCTTACTCTCCACTTCGGCGCCCTCGAGTAACTCGATAACACTAACCAAATCCTTCCCTCCCTCTGCCCCAAGTATAACCACCACCATCTTCCCTTCTCCTTTCCCCCCTTCCCCTCCCTCCCCGCCCTGATCGCACTCGGAAACCAACACCTGCCGACACCCGCCTTCAAACCTAACATTCCCCTCCCAAACCACCCTCGGATCCATAACTTTACCTCCCCCCTTCTTTTTCTTTTGCGGGAGGCGCGTATGGAGGGCGTATAGTTCCAAATATGACGATTCGTATAATACTGCTAGGATCTCAGACGGCGAGGGATAGGAGGGGGAGGGGGAGGAGAAGGAGAAGTGTATGGGGACTCGATGATGGTTGAGGGAGAGCTGGTATGATGACATTGGTGGGGGAACGTTTTGGGTTCGGAATGGTGTTAACAAGATTTTGGCTATATGCGTGTCAATTGTGGGTTTGGAAGAGAGGAGGAGCGCATCAGTCAATTTGGCTTTTGGTAGAGAGGAGAGGAGAGGAGAGGAGAGGAGAGGAGAGGAGAGGAGAGGAGAGGGGAACGTACGACCGTCGATGACGCCTACACTCCCCGTGTCGTGGGGAGGGAGAGAGCGGGAGGTGGAAGTTTCGAATGTATATGTTCGTTGGATTATTTTTGCTATAGGTGTTCGCAACGAACGTCAACTTTCGCTTATCAAGAACGATGAGTAGAGACGAAGAACTCACACCGCGTACATAGAACGACCCTCATCTCCTCTGGGTGCCAAACCACGCTCGTAAACCTTCCCTTCCCTTTCGCGTCAGAAGGAGCGAGGATTTCTTGTTTGAGGTACCTATATGATCGTTGAGTGGTGAGTGGGAGGGGAGGGAGGGGGGGAACGGACCAGTGGTAATTTGATGTTGTGTATAGTTGGACTGGGTGGCGGTACGAGGGGTGACGGGTGCGGTGGGGTCGGGTGGTGGTGGGGGTGGATGAGAGGAGGAGAGGGTGAGGTGAGTAAGAAGGCGAGGTGAGGAAGAAGAGAGAGAGAACATACCAACATCCCCAAAACCAGTTTCGTACCAAACACCCAAAACCCTCGAATCCGAACTCCAAGAAACTTCTTTGACTCTGTAGCCCCATTTTTTCTCGATTTCGGTCGTGGGTTTTGTGATTTCGGCTGTGGGTCTTGCGATTTCGGGGGTGGGTTCCGAGTCGATTTCGGCTGCGGGTTTCGAGTCGATTTCGTCCGTAGGTGTTGCGTCGATCTGGTTAGCAAAACCTCCGGCACTCAAGTCACCCTCCCGAATACTAAACTCCCCATGCCTCAACCCATTCCTCTCGAAAAAGACGATATCATGTCTGTTTTGTCTTCCGCTTCCTAACCCTCCTCCCTCTCCCCTCCCTCCATCCCCCTCTCCCCCACCTAGTCCTCCATTAACACCACCCCCGCGCGCACCACCCCCAGGAACGTCACCAAACCGCTGACTCGCGACAACGAGGTTCCCACTCGGTCTCCAAGCAACTACATGTTCCAAACCCGGTATCAACTCGGAAGTGGATTGGAGGGTTGCTTGGGGGTTGTATACCCTTAACACCCTATGTTTCGATGATGGACCCTGTGAGAGAGAGGACGTGACGAAGAAGGAGGCGTCGCCTCTCCAGCTTATCCGCGGTAGACCTAACCCAAAAAAGGTGGTTATGAGATGAAAGGGATGGGAGGGGAGAAGGGAGGGCGAAGGGAGAGGGAAGGGAGAGTACCATCGTCGTCTGGTGAGCAACCGATCTTTTGGGTTGAGGGCGAGAGTGCTGCGCCTTTGCCTAGGGAACCGTGGAATTGGGTGCTTTTGGAGCCCCAGCCTACGTTTATTGGTGTTTCTAGATCGTTCGGGAATTAGTTGTGTTGGATCGAGTCAGGGGATGAAAGGAAGAAAGAGAAACGTACCCTCGCCAAACTCGTCTGTATTGAGTGAAGATTCTGAAAGGACGTCAAAAGAGGAAGTCATTAGGATTAAGTTTTGTGTGGAGGTTATTAAGACTAGGAGGGAGTCATCCGGACTCCATTCGGCTGCAAGGATTGGGGAGTCGGTGGTCCCTACTACTTCGGCCTGGATTGGTGGACGCGTGAGTGGGTGAATGAATCAGGGAACGGGTGAGACAGACCTCTGGGAAGGGAGAGTTGAGAGGGATGGTGAGGATGTCTCCACTGTGTAAGATGGCTACGAGGGAGTGAGTTTCGGAGATGAAGTGTAGGGATATGACTTGGTAGGGTGGTTGGGCGTCGGGTACGGTGAATGAAGTTAGAGTAGTCAATATCTACACGATCCATGCATGATCAACCATTTACGCGGAAAGGGATGTAGCAGATACACGTACTGTGGCTTCACCCTCCGCATCTACACCCCAGATGTCAACTTCCACTTCGGCATCTGCGGAGATGCGTTCGGAAGAGGCATAGACGAGGTTTTGGTCGAGGTTGAATGTGGTGTTGGAGATTGTGTGAGAGGTGGGTAGGGCTAGTGTCGTGTTCAGTGTCGATGTCAGGGTTAGGTTCCTCATTGCTTGAGTGATGAGGAAGAGGAGAAGAGGTGAAAGTGATAGCGAACGAAATCTGATTCAGATTAGTCGCTGTTCACATGTCGCAATGTCACTCGGGCACAATGCTGCCGAATGGACATCTCAGCATCAACGTGTCTTTGCCCTAACCGCACCTCATCCAACCACCATGGAATTCCTCTCGCAAACATACACCGCCCTACGCGGCCCAACCTCCCTCCCACCCTCTCTCCACCCCCCAACACAATCCTCGCTTCAAACAATAACAAAACTAACAGACCGTCTCTCCCCTTCCACCCTCCTCGCAGACCGTCGCGCCGCAATCCTTACTTTGAAAGGCCTAGCCCGCGATCCTCGACATCGAGCAGAAGTAGGCGAGGTTGCGCTTCATGGGTTACTGGGTGTACTGTGTGAGCAGGGTGGGGACGTCGAGGTCGATCCTGAAGCGGGCAAGGGCGTGTTAGAGACTCTTGGTGTGCTTTGTGATGCTGAGGGTGAAGGCGAGGGTGGGGAGAAGGATGCAGAGAAGTTGAAGGAGATTAGAGAGTTGGCGATGAGACATACCGATCTCGTCCTCGCCGAGTCCACATCCACAGATAGACTCTTCTACCTCCTCGCTCCTTCCCAACCACAACCACCACAACAACATCAGGCCCACGCGCTACCCTTCTACACACGCTACGCAGCACTCCAACTCCTCCATACACTATTGAAGAATAGGAGAACCGTCGTACAGAAGTATTTCTTGAAAGCTAGTTCTGGACCAGGGGCGATCGTTGGGTTATTGGAGGATAGGAGGGAGATTATCAGGAATGGTATGCCTTTCCTCGCATCGATTCCTCATGAATAACTAACGTCCCATCAACAGAATCCCTACACATCCTCCCTCCCCTCTTGACTTCCTCACCCCCAATCCAATCCCTACTCGCCTTTTCGGGCGTCTTTGAGAGCTTGTTTGGAGTCGTTACCAATGAAGGTACGTGGGTTTGGTTTGATTCAGATGTGGCTCCACGATTGGAGGCTGGGGTGTGGTTCCACGATTGGAGGGCTCGGGCGTGGTTTTGCAATTGCGGGTTGTGGTTTTGGTTTTGGTTTCACGATTGGGACTTACGTCTGTGGTTTCACGAAATTCGGACATGTTTTTCGAGTCCGATCATTGGGATAGGCGATCCGAGTTCAATTCGGAAGATTGAGCATCCTACATGCGCTTTCGTGGGGGGGTGTATGCGCTCCTCCCCTTCTTTCCTCCTTATCTTCGCATACCATCGCCTTTGACTTCTGAGCCTCGGTTTGATCTCGCTCTCGGACTTTCACCTTTACCTTCACCTTCATCTCCACATCCACGAACCAACCCACTAACTACCATCTCCAAACCCCAGGCGGGATAGAAGGAGGCGTAGTAGTAGAAGACGCGTTGAGGTGTGTAGAGGCTATGTTGAGGTTTAATGGGAGTAATCAGGTATGTCCCTCTCATGTCCCTTTCGTTGGGGACCACTTTCCGGTGTTACCTCCTCGCCCGATGACCAACATCAACTAACACCCACTCTTTCAGGCTTATTTCTCGTCATTACCACTCCCCAAAACTCTCCTCTCGCTGCTGTTGTTCCCTACTCAGTTACAGCAACTACCAGGTGGACAAGGTTCGTCCCTCTCTCTCCCCACCTTCCCCCCTCCCCCCTCGCTCCCACCCTCTCCCTCACCCCGACTAACCCCAAAACCCCGCTAACGCCCACCCTCCAAAAGGCCTATCCCCAGCCCCCCAAGAATTCTCCCTCCAATTCTGGGACGCCCAAAAAGCCAAGAACGCCAGTCTTGTAGTTTCGGTATTGGGCATGTTAGTTGGGGGTGGGAAGAAGGGGAACGTGAGTGTTCTCTCTCTCTCTCTCTCTCTCTCTCTCTCTTTATTCCTTTATTCTTGGAGATGAGAACGATTGACGCTGACGGTTTTGTTTTTGGGATGGTGTAGGTACACGAAACGCTCATTTATTCGAAATGTTTGTTGGAGTTGGCATTATCGTCGAATGCACCTACCTCGCTCAAGATTCAGGTCCGCCTTCTCTCTCCCTTTCTCCACTACCCTCCTCAACTAACTCCCCACATACACACACATAGGCCCTCCCCCTCCTCCCCCCAACCCTCCCCCAACCTCTCACAACCCTCCTCCTAACACCCTACCTCCCAGTCCCGGAGACGAACGGGGAGGAATGGGATAGGTTGGAGCCGGAGAGTGTAGCTGGTGTTTTAGTTGAGTTGGTCGTACTTGGTACGTTCCTCGCGTATTATTCTCGTGGAGGGGTTTCCCCTCGTTACGTTAGTGGCGGAGATGAAGAGAAAGCTGATGTTGGATTTTTTTTTTTAGGTGAGTATGGTGGGATTTTGGGGGATGGAGGGAGGGAAGGGTTGGAGTTGAGAGCGGCGGGCGCTACTGTTTTTGAGGTATGTTTTTTTTGTTCGTTTATGAGCTGTCGTCAAAGATCAGGGTTTGATTCGTTTCTTACCTTTTTGGCACTTGTAGAATCTTGTTAGTGATGGAGAGATTAGGTTCGGGATCTTACAATCATTATTACCCTCCAACGCCCGTACGTCTCCCCCTCTCCTCCCTCCCTCCCCTCCTTCCATTCACTAACATTCCTCTCCAGCACCACACCCAACACCCCTCCTTCACGCACTCTCCACACCCCCCACATCCCCAATCAACCAAACAACCCAAACATCAACACATTTCTCCACCCTCCTCTTCTCTCATCTCGTACGTTCATCGCCTAAAGCAAAAACTTTAGCGAGGAATATAAAGTCGCTGCATGCTGAGGGTGGAGAAGGTGGTGGGTTGTTCGTCCCTGCTGATGGTACGCTGTTCGGACCTGCTGCTGGTGCGCCGCCTGTGAAGGCAGGGGAGGAGGAAGAGGAAGGGCCGGAGACGCTTTTGCAGTTGTTGAGTGAATATCTTTCTTTGGCGTTTTTGGAGAGGGGGAGGGTTGGGTCTGGGTCTGGGTCTGGTATGTCTTTTTTTGCATTCGTTCGTTCGCCGTTTGAACTTATCTCCCCTGGCGATGTGTAGATTCGGATAGGGAAGCGAGAGAGTGGGATAGATTGATTTGTGCGTATTTGAGTTTGTTGGCTCAGTGGCTTTGGGAGGATTCGAAGAGTGTGAAGGAGTTTTTGGATGCTGGTGGGTTGGGTGTGGTGAGTCTTTTTTTACCTTGACCTTGTTGTCGTCTTTTGGTTTTTGGATGAGAGCTGAGAAAAAGATGGATGTAGCTCGTGGAACCTATCAACCAGACGTCAGAATCGGACGAGATCGTTTCGGGTTTGTGTGTCTTTTTACTTGGGATATGTTATGAATTCAATCGAGAACCGGGGGAGATCGCGAGGTATGTGTGTCCTCTCCCTACTTCCTCCTCCTCGTCCCTTACCCCCCACTCCGTTCGTTCAGATCGACGATCCATCCTATTTTAAACCGACTCGGCACCGATACCCTCCTGGGGAGAATGTCAAGATTGAGAGAAGACGAAAGAGTGAAGGGTGTCAGTCCTGAATCTATCGTTCTTCCATACCCGCATACTGTCGTGTTGAGAGCGGAGGGTGGTGGAAGGGAAGGAGAGATTTGGTTTGATTGGGCGTTTGTTGATTTCTTCAAGTCGAATTATTGTGAGTCGTTTTGCTTTCATTTCTCTCGTGCCTTGCGAGTTTACATATGCTCATGATGTGCGTAGATACCATACAGAAGGGTCTCGGAAGTGATCCGAATTCTCTGGGATCGTCAACTGGTGAGTCTATTTACGATCTTTGAGGTTTAGCAATTGGAAGGTTGGGTATTGATTGATGGATGATTTAGGACAAAATGTTGAGACTGCCATGTTGGTCGCTTCGCTGAGAGAAGTTATCAAGAGTCAAGCGCAGGAGATTGAGAATTTGAATGCGGAGTTGAAGAAGTTGTCGAGTGGTGATGATAAAGAGTCGGAGCATGTACGTTCATCTCTCTACCTTCGCGCGCTAGCTTTGATTAACGGATCGTAATATCGCGCGTTCTTTAGGTTCATGCATTAGAAGAGCAGGTGACGACATTGACTGCGGAGCTAAGGTCTTCCGAGGAGAAGAGGAAGGATGGAGAGAAGGAGCAGGAAGATTTGTTGGTGTTGTTGGATGAGATTAGTTCGAAGAGGAGGAAGGATAAGGAACGGATGAAGGAGGCTGGGTTGGAAGTTTCTGAGGATGAGGGGGACGATGAGGATGAAGAGGATGAAGAGGACGAGGACGAGGAGTGATCGCGAGACTTGTCTGGGGAAGGGTAGGATCGAGTCAATTATGCATAAAGTTTGCCCTCACGACCATGCTGACGCGCTCACGAGCCCGCAGTAGTCTCTCTCGCTGAAAGCACGTTTCCAGATGTTCGCTTACGTGCACTTTAGCGACGTTAGCAAGGTCAATCAGCAGACTCCAGTTTGACCTCTGTGTGGGTTAGGATGGTTTGCAATTCGGGTCTGGACGAATGGCGCAATATGATGGAATGATTCCGCAAGAGAAATTACAAGTACAGCGAATGATTCTAGTCCACGCCGAGAGGATACAAAAGGTCGTGATAACGTATCTGAATATCATCCTCGTTCCCATCCCTCCCCTCCTCTTCTCAAAAGCTCCGAACAGAAGAATCGTACATACGGATACATAAGGATCATGCAAGAAGGCACGGTGCGTTCAGGGCCTCTCAAAGGTCCAGGGATGACGAAGGGGTCGCCGGAGGCTTCTTCGACTCTAACCATTCATCCCACATCACCTGCCTCGACTGCTCCTTTCCCATCGCAGCAGCGAATTGGAGCACCGTCCACACGTCTTGGAACGTGGTAGCGAGCCCAAGGCTGATCCTGACCACACCCAGCTCCCTCCCGACGGCGTCCTCGAAATCCTTCAGTGTGACGCCAGGGTAAAGTTGCTGCATGTCGTCCTGGAGGCCTAGGATAGCAGCTGCACCTCCAGGATTACATACACAGCCGGTTCGGAGGGAGATGCGGCGCACTGAAGCCGCATATTCGATGAAGGAGTTGGGAATCATCGCTCCAGAAGGCTGAAACACGATCAACATGTGCGTACAAAGGATCAACATGCGCGGACTTACGGATAGGAAGATCAGGGAAACGATGGAGCCCGTGTCCGCTTCTTCACTAAAAGATTTGAGAACTTGACCGGGCAATCGTGACAAGATTCGAACAACGGGAGATCCTGTGTTTTCGTGTCGTAATTGAGATAAAGATGTCGTTAAGTGATGCATCAGGCATGATAGTCGTAACGGGAGAAACGGTAGGTAAGCTGATAGAAAGCGTAAACCATCCGTGATCGCTGGTAGCGTAAGATAATTGATCGTGCCATCCTTTCAATTATAGGATGAGCACACAGATGAACGCAGAGAGGGTGAGATCACTAACCTCAAACTGTTCGTGAAGGTCTTGTGACATCGTAACAATCGTACCGGGAACTTGTACAACGTCCACGGTCCCCCCAGCGAACCATGGCCTTTCCAACTTTTCCAGAAAAGATTTCTTAACGATAAGCGCGCCCACGCCTGTGGGATACCCAAACATTTTGTAAAAACTGACTGCCATGGCGTCAACTGGGAGGTCTTCAAGTGAGACTATCGATGTTGGGGCAAGAGCGGCGGCATCGAGGAGAGTATAGTATCCGAGAGATGAGGCGTATTCGACCAGAGAAAGAGGATTCTTCGAACTCGAAATATTTGATTGTGCAGTCAATGCAAACAAGGACGGGGAAAGTGTTCGTGATTCAGGTTTCTGCAATACCAGTACATTCTAAAGAGGGTCAGGGTTAGATCTCGATTCGATCAACGATGATCAAGAGCGACCGAACCTTGGCGTTAATTTCGTCCAATCCACCATGAGGTGTCGTATCGATGTAATGAACTTGGGCTCCTCTCCGTGCCGCAAACCGTCGAATGCCATGCACGCTATTATGAGAGTCTGCGCATAGGACGTATCGACTGTGTTCGTTGAAAGGGAATGACTCTCCAACCAGCTTCAAGGCTCCAGTAGCGTTGGCAGTGAACACTACGGTGTATTCCGGTGACGCATTGAAGAATGAAAGAACCGCCTCTCGGGCTTCACGGGCACACATTGAGGATACTTGTGAACTGAGAGAAATCAGCGATCAGAAGGAGAGCAAATCAGCGATTGGGTAGAATCACGAACCAAGGGTTGATAGAATGTGTATTTCCCATTGTGTGGCCGTGCAAGAAGGCTGCATGGACGCGTATTAGACTCTCGGGATAGAGTGAACCTCCCATATAATCCACATAGACCTCCCCATTCTTATCAAGGCGAGAGAAATCGTCGCGGCGGAGGGAATCGAGCATCCAGGTGGACTTGTATTGAGGATACGACTTCAGAAACACCTTGTACGCCCGCGTCACATCCTCACGCCGACCAACTTCAATGGAGGCCTTGGTGTAAAGAGGCACTTGGTCGGAGTGGACGGCCTTCTCGTCGATGAAGCCATTCTTCTCCGAGGAACCGGAGTTATCTGTCGACGATGACGACGACGACGACGAGACACATCCCAAGGTGAGAACCGACAGCCAGCGTTGTTTTCGTGAAACAGGGCGATATCGCTGCTGCTTGCGCATGGATTGAGAATTGCCCATGTTGGCTGACCGGATGCTGAGGGAATCAGGACTTTCCCCCTTCGCCTTTTAAGTTCGGTCGGGTGTTCTTCGCAGAAGCTAAGTTAAGTCCACCAAGATCATAGATGGGGGCCTGTTAGGTCATCATGTAGACAGAGAAGGCTATCCACGCTGTCGGGATGTGTCTGACAAAATGGAAAGAACGTGGTGGAGTGCTTCCGAACTAGGGATACGCTGGTTCTGGCCTCCTGCAGGTCTTCCTGAGGGGCGTCTCGTGTCCGTCAGCGCCTGCCAGCAGAAAACAAGAACATATACGGCAGTATTGAGTTCTCTAAGAAGCTAGTCGTTCACGGCGATGGTTGGACTACTTCTCAGCTCATTCACGTAGCACGAACTTTACTGGATACCAACTAGACGATGACGACCTTCGATTCATCACTCGTGCACACAGCGACAGTGCAAGGGAAGCGGTGTTTAGAGCGCCATCGGCTACAGTAGACCGTACCGAGCAAGCCCGAAGCTGGGACATAGACAGGGTGCCGTACTCGGGAGGCCGTAGTTGATGGAACAAAAGCGTGTCAGATCATAGAACTGCATCCTGCTCGACTGTCGAGGGAGAAGATGGAGCCCTTATCCAACGGAAGCTGCCGTATGTACAGCATCTCTGAGCTTTCTGCAGGTTTCGCACACAACCACTCGGCCGACAGACGAACCCACGAAATGGTTGATTGTTGGCTCCCGCGAATCGTATTTTGACAGATTACCTCAAATCTGGCGGCGAAGATAGGAATGGCCACGGACGGTGTGGGGACGCGTGCACTGTTTGACAGGTGGTAGAGCTTTGCACCCACTTTTCCAACACGAGTGGACGGCGGAGCACACACATCTGCCCATGCCGTACAACGAGGTCAGCAGTACTTGGAAAAAGGAGATGCTAACACTGAAAAGGCGGAACAATTGAGTGGTGTGGGGGCCGATGGGAGTTATGGATCGCAGACCAACATTATCTCCCGGAGAGACACAAGTCCGATGCGAATATGGTGCATCCAAGCCTAACCAGCGGAAAGAGCTACCTCCGAGAAAACAAGAGCAAGAAATAACGTACTCAATCCCAAGCCCGACGGTGATGACCAAACGAAAAACTCACCAGGGACTATTATCTTGGATGTCATAGCTGTCTCAAGAGGGAGCTGTACTTGGTCTAGGGTCGGCAGGCAACCGAGAGTGGACCGAGTAGGCTTTAAAGATCAGATGAGTGGGTATATATCGAATTGCAGTGAAGGCCATAGCAGTATGGATGCACGAACAACGGCGGATTACCATGCAAACAAAAGGGGCTTCTGGGAATGGTCTGATTTGAGACGGCGAGGTGGGGCGGTTGGAAATCGTCGAAATTGTCAGATAGGGTGGAAGATATTGGGTTGAACCAGACTAAGAATGTAGAGAGAAACGCAAGCATCGGCCAAGCATGCATAATATCACTATCAACGATAAGCGGTTGCGTCGTAGAATCTCCGGCATTCACCCGTATGGTTCATCAGCGTCTGCAAACTAGTGTCCACATCAGCCTACAGCGGCGAACAGGAAAAGCAATTCCAGATAGTGCTGTGCCTTGATGGATGTATTCTGGTAAACGAATTTCCCTCAATTCCGGCCCCACGGTGTAGCATGAGGAAGGCACGTGTCAATGAGTAGCGCAGGAAGGGCCAGCCTGGTACAGGGAGAGAATCATTTAGAAGAAACAGTTCACCAACCAATCATGTAAATGTCGCAGGGCAGGGTCGACAGTGGCTAATCGGCAAAGCCATCTCGGGCGACGGCAAAATCGCGATACAATTCAAGAGCGAGTTCATCGGGTGGAACAGTAAACGCTGTCAAGGAACAAGGTCAAAGAGACATTCAGGGTCAAGTTCAGGGTACTGTACCTGTCATTACTGTCAGTCACTGTCCTGTCAGGGTTTTCTTGAGCATCGTACGAGCAGGCGGTTCGGCTCCAGGTGGAGTTTGCAAGCGGGCCAACTGGTGACACCGCCTGTGGTTCGCTGACAATAGCATTTCGGCGTCCAAATATTTTACCGGAAGTGCCGCCTTCGGTCGCTGTGCGGCAGTGACCAATCCCAAGTTCCAACTCCCACACTCAGTAATACTGTATCTCCACTTGATCTCGACGTCCTCTTAATAGAATCAATTCAATTGTCAGTGGTGTTTGAGGAAGGAGGTGCGTAAGGGATGCATTCTTACTGGCCAACCACTTGGCAGCCTCAGGCATCTCAGGCTGCTGGAAATCACATCATTGCACCAAGGTCATCATCGAGTTTGTGGCAGTATCGCGGGTTGATCCTTCAGTCTTCATCAGAGGTGCTGTGTTGGGCAAAACAATCGTTGCACAACACAGTACGACATATCCATCTTCATCATAATGCCTTCTCTTCTCAGCATTACATGCCCGTGGCCGTATGCAAGAGATCGTTGAAGCACGAATTCCGTGCGGCGGGCCATCCTTAGGCCCGTCTAAGTGAACGCCTCGATATGGGTGTCAGGTTAATGAAGAGGAGTTGCTGAGAGTGACACGGGCTTGAATATCGGCGGCCCACTCTTGAACAGCAGTGGGCCCGGGATACTTAATGCGAGTTGGGCGTTGCTTTCTATGATTGTAAAGAATGAGCCCAGGTCAATGGGGTGCTGGAGAGATCAATGACCATTTACCAAATATTTCATACTCAGCGTCAATCATTGTTTGTTACGACATTCGTCCGAGTTAAAATGCAGTGGAGCACCATCACGAGGGTACCGGACGTCGGAGAGAGCGTGTGTGTGAGTGTGTGAGCCCATGGGCAAAGAACCGTCAAGTCGATAACGTGTTATCTGATCCGAAGAGGGAGCAGTCGGCGAGTCGATGGTGGAGGGAGCTACGATGGAAAGGGGATAATTGGAACGGTCCCGGGGATCGGGGAATCGGGAAAGCGGTCTGGAGAAATCTATGAGAGTGCGAGTGGAAGATGACTTTGGTTCAGGCGCGGACAATATGTCGCCCGGTTGAGTACAAGGAAACGGTTGGTAAGACATGGGGACCGAGGGTATTAAAGAATAAATTAGGACATCCTAAGCTACAATCAATAAATATGGTCCATCCATACACCTCAGTGTGTTAATTAATGTCCTGGGGTACCGTCCTTCACCCAAGCCTCCCACATCGCCTGCCTGGATCGAGACCTGCTCATCCCAGAAGCAAACTGTAGGACACACCAAACATCCTGGAATGTGGAAGCCAGCCCAAGGCTCAGTCTAACTACGCCAGGCACCTGTCCCATAGCGTCTAGGATATCCTGCCGGCGGATGCCATCATAGAGACCCTCCATCTCCTTCTGAGAACCCAACATAGCGGCAGCGGCTCCGGGGTTACACATGCATCCCGTCCTCAGGGAGATGCGCCGCATAGATGCCGCGTGTTCGACAAAGGTATTCGGTAGCAGGCGTCCATTAGGCTATTTGTGGGAATTTGTGAGACCGGAACTTGCGGGCCCCGAAGAAAAGGGTACGCACCGAAAGAAAAACGAATGATACAATAAAACCAGTGTCCGATTGGTCGCCAACATTTGTGAGCCGGCGGGTGGGTAAGCGGGAAACGATGCGAACAACAGGGCTTGAATTTTCTTGATGACGGAGTTGCAACAGCGATGACGATAAGTAATCGACTAGGCATGAGAGCCGCAGAGGTAGGAATGGGAGATAGTTCGACAACAGCCTCAGACCATCTGCTATCGCCGGAAGCGCGAGATAGTTTATGGTGCCATCCTGAGTAATTATGTGAGCGGCGCGATGTCGCAATCGTATCATGTAGCTTACCTCAAAGCGTTCGTGAATATCAGAGGACATAGTGACGACTGTCCCCGGCACTTGCACCACATCCACCGTCCCCCCGGCGAACCAAGGCCTCTCTAATTGTTCCAAAAACGATTTCTTCACGACCAAAGCCCC
>KL197722.1:175144-306784 GCA_000697665.1 Jaapia argillacea MUCL 33604
CCCCAACACCAGTGGGATATCCAAACATTTTGTAAAAGCTAACGGCCATGGCATCAACAGGGGTCTTCTCTAGGGATATAACAGAGGTCGGGGCGAGCGCAGCTGCGTCTAGCAGCGTGGAGTATCCGAGCGATGAGGCGTAATGGAGCAATGACAGAGGATTTTTGCTGTTTGAAATATTTGATTGCCCGGTGAGGGCAAAAAGCGAAGGAGATTCGACTCTCGAGCGAGGCTTGTGCGACCGCAGAACATCCTATATCGAGGTCAGATATTACTCGAACATCAACCGACGGCAACTGACCATCGCCGTCGAGACCTCCATTCCTCCATGTGGTGTTGACTCGATGTAAGCAACTCGCGCACCCTTCTGCAGTGCAAATTTCCTTATGCCTGTGACGCTATTGTGAGAGTCGACGCCCATCACGTAGCTCCCACCAGGAGTGAAGGGGAATGATTCTCCAATCAGTTTCAAAGCACCTGATGCATTGGGGGTGAAGATAACAGTATATTCGGGAGGGGCGTGGAAGAAAGCGAGCACAGCTGCTCGAGCTTTGTTAGCGTAGGTAGAAGATACTTGAGAGCTATGAAACAAAGGGTCAGAAAAAAATTATTGTTCGGGCAGTGGAACATACCTGGTGCTAACGGAATGAGTGTTGCCCATAATATTACTGGAGAGGACCGCCATGTGTGCAAGGACAATCGAGTCCGGATGAAGAGAACCACCCATGTAGTCGACATAAGTTTCCCCGCCTTGATCCAGTCTTGCAAAGTCGCTTAGCCGTAAAAGATCAAGAGGCTCCGTTTGTTCGTATTGCGGGTACTGGTCAAGAAATACTTTGTATGCACGCCAGGCAAGGTCTTGACCAACATGGGAGGAGAGCTGAGTCGAGGTCATGGGGACATGATGTGCTCGCCTCTTCTGGATGATAACCGGTTCCGAGTCTTCAGCATGGCGACGCTGTCGCTGCTGTCCCGTCGACGACGATTGGGAGTTCCCCATGATAGCTAGTCCTGGATATCTGTACTTGTGGTCTGGAGAGCGAGTGTCAGAGACAACTTATATCGAAAAAAGGTCGGCGGGGAAACAAACCCGCGCCTCTCCTGGCTCCGCAGAGTGTTTCATGTAACGATTGTTGCACGGATGCGGTCGCCTCATGTCTCTCGATGGAGGCCTAACGGGCAATCGATGAGGCCAAGGAAGAGGCCTCCAATGACAAATGGCACAGGTGCGATCACCGTCCCTATGGAACCCACATGTTGCACAGCCACGAGAAGAGGGGTGTCGACAAAAGGTAGACCCTTATCACTCGAGATAGTCAGCTTTCTCGACTCGCATAATTGTAGAAGTAGAGCACTGGCCACCGGCGGACGTATGTAGATCCTGGCGAAACTAACAAGAGGACAGAGGTATTCCACCTCGCAATTGCTCGCACTAAAATTTGTCCCCCCGTTTTTGTTCCCGTCTGCCGTCGTAGTTAGCATCGCACTCCCTCGCGTGCATGAAAGAGACTGGATAAGAGTCTAAAGAATTCCGATTGTGCAGGACTCAGCGCCCCTATACCATCAGACGACGACCTGCAGCCTTTCGACACGAGATAAGCCAGAGATCTCACGAAATTCCGAATTCACTTTCAACATCTGAAGCAAATCCGCATCTGCTCAGCCACTTCGCCAATAGCCCAAACTGTGGAGACCAGTGACTCCTCGACCTTCGTCGGGCTAAGCACTGAGGGCGGAAAACGAATCTGGAACTTCCACTCACATTAAACGAGCGTTCACACTGGCGACTGCTAACGTGAACGGAACCTTTCAACCTTGAAGAATGGAGAGTTGATATGAGCTGGAAGAGAGATTACCCTATTGGGGATTCGTGACACTGCCTCCATCTTGAAAACTCATGGCTACCAACTGGCTAGAGGCGGTGAGAGGTCAAACCTTGTATGAACAGCCACTTTTTGTTCGACCAGTCGAGTGGATTAGATCTGAGCCGGTTGGAGAGGGTCGGCCACGCGCATTTTGAGTTGGGAGGATAGATATCTAGGAAGATGCAGCAAAGAATGTCTCCGGCATGTCCAACTTAGCAGAGAGGTTCCAGACGACGTTGAAGCACTCGTGGCTTTGATATCGATCAGGAGGTAAGCGCATCGTGATAGAGCGGATGGGACCACTTCAGAATGTTGAGGCGCGACGTCGACGAGCTGATGAAGAGGAAGGCCGAGGTGACTCAGGGAGTTTGACTTCTTACGGCATCTCAGACCTAAGCACGATCTCAAGGCGTTCGCCGATCATATTTCTTGGTCTGCCATATCGCCACCATATCGAAGTCCCGATGCAACATATTCAAGGGACCGTATCCATTGAATATACCCTAGGCGTGGACAAGATGTGGCTGGTAACTTGAAGACAAGGGGGCTGAGGGTGTTGACGAATAAATTAGGACATCTTAAGCTACAATCAATAAATATGGTACATTGATACGCCTCGGTGTGTTAATTAATTCCCTGGGGTACCGTCCTTCACCCAAGCATCCCACATTGCTTGCCTAGATCGAGACCTGCTCATCCCAGAAGCAAACTGTAGGACACACCAAACATCCTGGAATGTAGAAGCTAGCCCAAAGCTCACTCTCACGACACCAAGCTCTCGTCCCACGGCGTCCCAGATATCCTTCCGATGGATGCCATCATATAAACCCTCCATCACATTCTGAGCACCCAGCATCGCGGCAGCGGCTCCGGGGTTACACATGCATCCCGTCCTCAGGGAGATGCGTCGTATAGATGCCGCGTGTTCGACAAAGGTAATCGGTAGCGGGTGTCCATTTGGCTATTTGTGGGAATTTGTGAGACCGGAACTTGCGAACTCCGAAGGGAAGGGTACGTACCGAAAGAAAGACGAATGATACAGTAAAACCGGTGTCCGATTGATCGCCAACATTTGTGAGACGGCGGGTGGGCAAGCGGGAAAGGATGCGAACAACAGGGCTTGAATTTTCTTGGTGATGGAGTCGCAACAGCGATGACGATAAGTAATCGACTAGGCATGAGAGCCGCAGAGGTAGGAATGGGAGATAGTTCGACAACAGCCTCGGGCCATCTGCTATCGCTGGAAGCGCGAGATAGTTTATTGTACCATCCTGAGTAATTATATGAGCGGCGCAATGTCGCAATGACATCATGTAGCCTACCTCAAAACGTTCGTGAATATCAGGGGACATAGTGACGATTGTCCCCGGCACTTGTACCACATCCACCGTTCCCCCGGCGAACCAAGGCCTCTCTAATTGTTCCAAAAACGATTTCTTCACGACCAAAGCCCCAACACCAGTGGGATATCCAAACATTTTGTAAAAGCTAACGGCCATTGCATCAACAAGGGTCTTCTCCAGAGATATAACAGAGGTTGGAGCGAGCGCGGCTGCGTCGAGCAGCGTGGAGTATCCGAGCGATGAGGCGTAGTGGAGCAAAGACAGAGGATTTTTGCTGTTTGAAATATTTGATTGCCCGGTGAGGGCAAAAAGCGAAGGAGATTCGACTCTCGAGCGAGGCTTGTGCGACCTCAGAACATCCTGTATCGAGGTTAGATATCACTTGACTATCAACCGACGGCAACTGACCATCGCTGTCGAAAGCTCCATTCCACCATGTGGTGTTGACTCGATGTAAGCAACTCGCGCACCCTTCTGCAGTGCAAACTGCCTTATGCCCGTGACGCTATTGTGAGAGTCGACACCAATCACGTAGCTCCCGCCACGAGTGAAGGGGAATGATTCCCCGATCAGTTTCAAAGCACCCGAAGCATTGGGGGTGAAGGTAACGGTGTATTCAGGAGGGGCATGGAAGAAATCGAGCACAGCTGCTCGAGCTTTGTTAGCGTAGGTAGAAGATACTTGGGAGCTACGAAACAAAGGGTCAGAAAGAAATCATTGTTCGAGCAGTGGAACATACCTGGTGCTAACGGAATGAGTGTTGCCCATAATATTACTGGAGAGGACCGCCATGTGTGCAAGGACGATCGAGTCCGGATGAAGAGAACCACCCATGTAGTCGACATAAGTTTCCCCCGCTTGATCCAGTCTTGCAAAGTCGCTTAGCCGTAAAAGATCAAGGGGTTCTGTTTGTTCGTATTGCGGGTAGTAATCAAGGAAGATTTTGTATGCGCGCCAGGCAAGGTCTTGACCAACATGAGAGGATAGCTGAGTCGAGGTCACGGGTACCTGATATACTCGTGACTTCTCGACCATAACCGGTTCTTCAGCTTGGCGGCGTTGTACCGTAGAAGATGATTGGGAGTTCCCCATGTTGGCTAGTCCTGGGTATCTGTACTTGAGGTCTGAAGAGTGATTGTCAGAGACGATTTATTTAACGAAGGTCGGCGAGGAAACAAACCCGCGTCTCTCTTGGCTCCGGAGAGTGTTTCGTATCACGATTGTTGCGCGAATGCGGTGGCCTCATGTCTCTCGATGGAGGCATAAAATGTAATCCATGAGGCCAAGGAAGAACCTCCGATGACAAATGGCACAGGAGTACGATCACCATCCCTCTGGAGGGAGTTCGAGTTCGAAATGGCCCACATGCTGCATAGCCACGAGAAGAAGTGTGTCGACAAAAGTTCGATCCTTATCACTCGAGATCGCCAGCTTTCTCGACTCGCGTGATTGGAGAGAGTAGAGGACTAGCCTAAGTAGAGGATTAGCAACCGACGAGCGTAGATCATGGCGAAACTAGGAAGAGGACAGAGGTACGAATTCCGAAGATTGCCAAAGACTCAACGCCTGCACCATCAACCGGCGACCACCTCAGCCTTCCGACACAAGATGAGTCAGACATCTTACAACATTCCAAATTCATTTTTCAACGTCCGAACTTCCGAAAGTCAGCCCCCTTGCACCCAACAGCCCAAATTGTGGAGACGAGCAGTGACGCCTCAACCTTCGTCGGGCTACTGAGGGCGGAAAGGGAATCTGGAACTTCCACTCACGGTAACCTAGCGTTCACAACTGCTAGCATGAAGATAACCTTTCAGCCTTCGTTGAACAACAGAGATATGATATGACCCAGGCGAGAGATTATCCTATCGGGGATAAGCGACACTGCCTCCATCTTCACAAATCTTGGCTGAGTGGCAGGGTTGGAGGTCAAGCGGTTATGTACCGCCACATTTCGTTCGAGTACGAGCATGCAGCGGATTAGATCTGGGCTGGCTGGAGAGCGTCGGTCACTTTGATGATATCTCTGATAAACACTCGCATTTAAAGTGGATAGTAAGAGGCAGTGAGGAACATCTCCAGCATGTCCGATTCAGCAGAATTTTTCCAGATGGCGTTGAAGCACAGTGGTTTTGATATCAAGCAGGAAGTGCGAGCAGCAGTGAGAGAGTGGATGTAACGAGCTAGCCATGGGAACGGGAGGCGACTCATGGAGTTCGACTACTTAGGCAGCATCCGGTGTGAAATTCGCTTTCTCCTCTGGGGACAGATTGTACTCGATACCGGCGGCGACTGATGGAAACAGAACTTTATTCAAGATAATGCCCTCAGCCAAAGGTAAGAGCCTGAACAATTGAAATTGCATTGCACTATAGTTACAAACTCTGTGTTTTTAACAGCCCAAAGTCGTCAATTCTCGACAGCCCCAAATCATAAGCAAAACATAAAAGCGAGTGAGAAAAAGATGGAAATGCAGTACTACCTCAACTAGAAGTAAAATCTCCCAAAGCCGCGCTGAAAAGATATCAGCCCATATAAAAAGTCGAGAACGGAAACCACACTCACTTGGCAATGGTCATCCCCGACACCGCAGCCCGATACTCACCAAACTTGATACTAATCCCCAAAAAATTTTAGCAAAACTTTCATAGGTGGGGAGAATTTACGCACTATGTCCCCCCAGTGCCCATACTTCCGGTCGCCTGGTACGACAACAATGTATTCCCCGAATCATCCTTCACCACGTAATTGATTTTCCCAGAAGGTCCATACGTGATCGCCATGCTGTGGTGGGTCGTCTTCCCCTCGAAGCTGGAAAGTGCGATAGAAGGACACTTCGGGTTCGTGCAATTGCGTACGTTGTCCTCCACTGCGACCGTATCCTTCACAGCGTCGAGCGTAATGACAGGTGCGCCACCGGCGGTGCCCCTCGAAAAGACTTGCATAAGGTGAAAGAAATGGGTTGTTGAACCAGTTCCAGGAGCAAGGTAATATTTCCACGTGTATGTGTGTGAAGTACCGTCATTGCCTGTGGGCGTCAGGAACTCGATGCGCTGACGAGGTGAATCCGGGAATCCTGGGTCCAGTTGCTTGGTTGGGTCGTTGGTGAAGGACAGTGAGTAGCAGGACGTTATGTGTGGGCTTCCAGCTGACGAGCATCCTTGCTTGAGCACACCTAAGCGATGTAGGTGAGCGAGGTAACACAAGGAACGGAGAAACAGAGGCGTACCCGACGCCTGCCATTGTAAGCCGTTTGAGAGAGTACCATACTGCATGCTGTTACCATCCGCTAAAGGGGCGTCCCTTTTGACCAGAGCGCAAGCGACCGAAACCAACGCAAGGGTGAATGAGAATGCGGTGAAAAGCATGGTGAGTGAGGTATGATGGTGAGGTTGCTACTGCCCGCAACCTATAGCTTTTATACGAACAAGGCGGACAGTGAGCATATATCTCGCGGAACCAAACCATTAGAGGGAAAGACCAAACGAGTCGCCAAGAAATAACCCCGTTGGACGTGGATGGGAGCATACCGCACAGCATTCGAATCCGAGCTGATCACGATCAATCGCAATTCTGATTAAATAAAACGACAAAAGGTTCAATAAAAACAACAACACGTGTCCGTCGATCCTACAATGCGGACCAGTTTAGAATCCGCCCAGTCAAGATCGAAATAAACATACCCGTCTAACTCTGCTCATGCCGACCACACACACTCTTCCCGCGGTGATCATCTTGTCTTCCGAGTGTCCGCTTCTCCGCTCTTCAACACCTCGCTCTCGAACTCAAATCTCCCGGTATCTTTTAATCGCTTCACCAATACGTCTCCGAGGGCGGTGACCGGAGTTAAAACTCCACCTTCCCGGCGCGGAAGCGCATCTTGTTCAAGGGCAAGAGCAAGAGCGCATTCCGAGATCATCACTGCGGATCATGGGGATTGTGAGGTTAACCAAAGAGTATGAATCAAGGTTGCGTACTGGAGGTTAAGAGGTAACCTGGATCACCACGCCCTTTGATCACAGTTTTGACGTGTGTTCTAGGTGCGGTCGATGTTGGTATGGATGAAGTGATGTTGGTTGCTTTCAAGAATCCCTTTTCCATCTCTCTGAAAACAGAACAATTAGCCAGCGCACGGATGCCGTGTCACGGAAAGAAACTCAACTGGTCGGAAGGGCCATAACCAGATTTCGGAAGATACCTCTTCGCTAGGTATCGAAGCTGAACAAACCCATCATTGAGGTACCGCAGATAAGAGTCGATCCAGAGATGACTAACCGGAGGGATCATGAGGGTAACGGCAATGAGACCCATAACCAAACTAAATGCTGCAGCACCTATTGTGCTCGGCATAGCGAGAAACTCCTCGTAACGGAATTCGGGCCCATAAGTCAACAACTTCTTACTATCCTTCTCGGCGGCAGTTGCCTTAGCTTCAGCCTTGAACGCGTCCATTTGGAACAGACCCCAAGATCTTTGGACGATGGCTTTGTTCGAATGCGACATGATAAAGAAGGACCCAATAATTGGGGGAGTGACTTGAGGAAGGGTGTACACGAGACGAGGAGGTTTGCTGAGACGACCTGTCACTGAAGCTATTACACCCAAAAGTAAGATGAAGATTCGGACTGGTGCTGTCACGAGAAGGGAACCTCACTGCTGATAGCAAAGTCTTGCCGTGCTGCTTTGACAATATGTGGAGGGACTTCCTCCAGCATGGTGAACATTGATGCGATTGTACCCCCTGAAATTCCACCCTTGATCTTGAACGCTGTGGTGGATTCGTCAATGCATGCATCAGGGCCTGCAGCTGCTTTGAGTGTCTTATTGGATAGATATACGGAAATATCGGACGGTATTGAATCCATTCCACACGAAGGGATGATCATTGCGCCCGTTTTGAATGCCAGGTAGTCATACCTAGACGAAGTCATTTGATGGCCAAAATATCGTTGATACTTGGACTTACTTGAAGATGATACTCATGATCCATGGCGTCTCCCCCGTTAGGTCGACGTAGTGGCGTCCATGAACAGCACATGCACTGCCAAACCGTTGAACTCAGGGCTCAGAAAACGATGGAAAAGTTGCATACCGGACAACTGGAGTTCCCCATCGCCAATACGGTCCCACCGTATTGATGACCACTTTCGTCTGCTTAACAGCTTCCTCAACCTGATCCTTCTTGGTTACGTCAACCACCAGAATCGAGGTATTCTTGTCAAGGCCCAACTCGTTCACCAGGGCGTCAAGTTTGGACTTCGACCTCGCCGCGATCGCAAATTTGAAAGTTGACCGCTGCGGGTGTGCAGAGAGATACCGAGTGATGAGCCGTCCGGTAAATCCTGAAAGACAGCATATTCAGCTGGAGCGAGGCAGAGGAAGTAAGGTCAACTTACCGGTAGCTCCAAAGAGTAAAACATCAAAAGCAGGGGCTGGTTTATCGTTCTGCAAAGCCATGGATGATATCGAGAACTGGAAAAGCTGCGAGGCCTTCCCGACGCGAAGCTCGAAGCTCTGACGTGGGCATAACAGGCAATGCGAGAGCCATTGGCAAAATAATGTGACAACATACGTCACAGGTCACAGGACTCCTGGGCGTGACGGAAACACGGCGCACGGACCACACGCGACAGAGTTTGATCAAGTCTGTGGCAGACTTTCTAGTAGGTCTTTCACGTACTGTACATTGCAAGCCCATCTCGGTGGCCGCCCAGTCTTCATTGGCGGGATGAAGAAACAAAGGCTTCAGACCGATCCTCAGCATGCTGTTGTTTTTGGTTCATTTGTGGAAAGTGTTGTTGTCTGTGAGTCCCTCGATGTTGCTTTTCTTGTCCTTATATTCCTTAGAATCCAGGCTGCTTATTGCTGCTTATCATTCTCTTGCATTTAGTGACTCAGGGCGCCAAACGAGAACACGAGGCCTCATCGCCCCATGAGGGAAGCGAAATTGAATCCTACGCCACACAAAGGTTCCTATGAATATATGATCTTTTGAGACCAATCCATTCCCAACGAAATGTCCGCCATCACCGTCGACAAATCTCCAGTAGACAGCCTCTTGTATTACGCTGTGGGAGATGACACTCCGACGGTGCGTTTCTACACTACCTGCGATCTTCGCCGACGCATCTAACATCGACCTGGCAGCCTGAGGTTGGGGACTTATCGCCCGTCGAAGCAGACAGCTCTCCGCCCGTCGCATATCCCCCAAGTCCGGTACGCATTTCCTGAGCGATCAAGGTCCAGATATCTAACGCTGACTCTCCCACTGAAGGAGCATTACCCATGCCCCTTCTTGGACGATGATTGGACTGTGGATATCGTAGAAAAGGTTCCTGTTGTGGTAGGCCTTTTCACAAGCGACCAAGTTTGACAAGTCTAACATGATCCGTGTAGGCTCCATATCCTCAGCTATTATACCTCGATGATGATGATGATGACCGATCGCAATCTGAAGATCGGGAGGAGGGGTCCGCCATCGAATCAGTACGATCACTTAACATCCTTCCAATTTCGAGAAGTCTGAAAAATTTACAGGATCATGACGCGCCCCACGTCGAAGATGCGAGCACTGCAACAATCGAAGAGACTACAACTCCAGTATGATCACTTCACAAGTTATTGGAGTCGACGCATCTAATATTGACCCCACAGCGCCGGACCATATCCCCCGATTTTGATCGTAGTGTTTTGGCATGGGCACCCTACGCTCGCCATGTTTATAACGATGATCTCGAACACCTCTCGACTTCCGAAAGGGAGGATATTAGTATCAGCCTCACCCACCTGATGAAGCCCTTGAAGGAACCTGGCGGGAGAGAGGTTCTTACCCTTGCCGACGAAGAGATCATTTCTCGATACAATGCAAATTCGCAGATGGACCATATCCCGACCGATACTATTCGGGCGATTATAATTTTGTGGCTCAAAATCATTTTGGGCTCTCTGGATGCCCAGGAATGTATCCTCGAACTGCGAGATGACGAAGCCAGGGTTTTTCTGACCGCTTTTCAGGAGGTTCGTAAAAGCGTTCGGTCATTGAGATTTCTACTAAATGTCGCCACTGGCTTTAGTTCCTCGACTGGATGCGAGACGAGACCAAGGCTCTCTCGCTACTTCCCGAAGCCTCTCTCCAAGATATACGAGATTTGCGAAGGCGCGCAATGCGCTTATTAGTCAACTTAACCAAGTCGTCCAAGGACTTCCCTCCATCGCTTTTCTTCACAGTTCAAGGGAAACTTCCTCGCGACATAAGCATACCTGGCAACAACGCCAATCTTTACATAGTCTCGCATAAGGTTGGAGACCAGGTGACGACGTTGGTGGCCAAACAACTTCGGACCTTCCTCAATTGTCAGGCTGATGCCGCGAAAGTTCGGGAGGTAAGCGACATCGATCATCACTGCTCGTGGATCGCCAACTGATTTCTCTTAGGAGTTTTACCGAGAAGCCATAACTTGGAGGCAGGTCGACCACCCCCGTTTACTGCCATTTCTTGGAATATGGCAATATCCTTCTTATCCAGAGGATATCCCCTTTTTGGTGGCACCCTACATGGAGAAAGGGTCATCGAAAGGTTATGTCGCGAATAAGGACGTCACTCGTGAAATCGTTAATCGTCTAGTACGTTACAGAGCCATTTGATGATCCCGGGCCTCGTCCATTGATATCTGTGCCGTCTGCAGTTGGTTGATACTCTAGAAGGTCTGGTGTATCTGCATTCTTTAGGTATCGTTCACTGTGACATAGCCGGCGTAAGTCCATTTAACTCATCAGTTTGCCTTGTCGTTATTCAAACATTTAACACTCCTCCCGCAGAAAAACGTCCTTGTTGACGATTCCAGCGGAGAAATCCGCGCTTTACTCTGCGATTTCGGTATCTCGGGAGTCTACTCAAACCCGCATTCCACCATGTATAACCCGCCATCTGAACTAGCGGGCGGGACCTTGCGTTGGATGGCCCCTGAAACGCAAGATGCGAAGCTACATGCACGGCAGCAGCCCAGCTTTAAGAGCGATTCCTATTCATTTGGTTCCCTCGCTCTCGAGGTGGGCTCAAACTCTCCACCTCCTTCATAATGATCTAACAGGCGGTATTCAGCTTTACAGTGGGATGATTCCCTTTGAGGTTGAATTTCCAAGCGTGAGGGACGAGGCGCGCATTAGCCTTGAGGTTGTGAAAGGTCTTCGTCCGGCTCATCCTGGTGCTGGCATGTATGGTAGGGAGATGCCGCCTTGGTTATGGTCGCTCATAGGAGAGTGTTGGAAGGATGACCCCGCCGAGCGACCGGACGCCACGACCTTACTGGAGCGTTTGCGGAAGGAGACACTCTTGAAATGAATGAGCTCACTCAGGGGTCTCCTCTCACCCCTCACCATCAGACAATGGACACCATGTATAAGCCGATGTGACACTGTAGGTTAGGTTCGAATGGTCTGGCTGGGAGTAATAACTGCAATCCACCGTCTTCGCTAGGTCTCTCCATGAGGCTGACGGTGTTGAGGTCATTGTACGCTTCGAAGATAGGGTTTCCCGACGACAATCAAGAGCATACTGTATTCAAGTCCATAGTAGTACAAGGTGAATCTCACCGCAAAACGGATGAATTCAATTGTCGAACTCCATACGAACACCAAAGCTCTGTTTGACATCCATACCAAGTCGTTTCATCTTTCCAGCCTATCGACAAGGAATCAGTAACCCGGGACAAATCGGAAAGGTGTGCAGCAGGGACCCACCTCAATTCTTTCCTGTTGAACTTTCCTCAACTCTTGAAGCTGCTCCTTGCTCAGATAACTGTCGTGCTCAACCTCTTTCTTCTTGTGTCGACTCGCATGCTCCTTGATATCGGCGTTGGGGTCATACCCGTCATCCATGGGCGGTAAGGTCTCGCCGGCCCGAAGAGCGTTCATGCGACGATCGTAGTGTTCGATGTTATAGTATTTTTCATGGGGAAGTGTGGCTAAGATAACGAAGGGATAAGGTAAGGGGTTTGAGCGAAAGATTTCAAGACAACGTACCAGTGTTGAAGTCTTCGACAAACTTTGTAAACTCCTTCTTGGTCTGGTCTTTGGAGATGGTTTCGGGGTTGATCATCCGTTCTTCGACGAGCCAAGTGCGGAATTCTTGCTCCTTATTGTACAAACTTGGGTCATGATCAGTTCCTGAATATATGCGGACAGATGAGGACTTACTCCGTCTCGCTGATGATGCCGTACCTTCCCCATTGTGTGACCGCACCTCCCTTCTTCTTCTGCAAGAGACGCATCAGGATAACTTGTTTCATCGTAGATCACTGAAGTCAAACGAAGACCGACCTTCTTGTCTTTCTTATCCTTTTTCTCCCTCTTTCGCTCTTTTCGCTCCCGACTGCGACTGCTGCGTCTCTTATGTTTATGATCCCTCTCCTTCCCTTTGTCCTTCTCCCTTCTCCTTCGCTTTCTACGAGTATCAGACGATGTTGAAGCGTCAGAAGACCTGGAGCGCGAGCGTGAACTTGAGGGTGAACGGGGGCGTCTTCGTCGTTCACGATCTGGGTCTCGGTCTCTGTCCCACTCCAATTAGTCCCCTATATCTCCCGTATAACAGCAAGATGGTCAACGTACCCCGATCTTGATCTATCCTTATGTCTTGGTCTGGGGCTCCGAGACCTTGACCTTGAGTGATGACGCCGAGAAGGCGACTTTGAGCGAGAAGGACGATGGTCTCGTCGTGGATCGACGTGGCCTCTGTCGCGGCTACGACTTCGTCCTCTGGGAACTGGGCGGTCATCACCGTAACTTTCTGTGCGGCCCGACATATTGACTATGGCGTATGTTGCCAAAGTGAGTTCCGATGCTATGCTGGTTTGACGCTGGTGGTGTTGAAGCGGCTCAAGCCTCGGTTGGAAATATCATGTTGCCTGATTGGGATGGTTTTCCACCATATTATCTCTCCGTGATATCGGAACCTCCCTACCACGCACTCCACATACTATCCCGACAATCTGAAGATCGTTCTTTAGACAATGGGATTCTTTTATCGGTTCATCTCCTTGATGACAGCTCAACAATTACTCTTTGTTCGGTACTGAGTTGCCATTGCGGCAGTCGTACGTTTATCGACGATTCGAGCACCTACGATGTACTGTCAACTTCCGCCAACCGCAAATACTTCAACGGTACAGAACTGGTTTGTTATCTAGCTGCTGTTGTGTCACCCTGTTTGGCGGTGATTATCACTCTTCCGACGCCAAAGGAATCAGGGCACCACCCATCCGTTTATTGTCTCCCCAGACAATCTAGCATCAGGATTGTGGTTGATCACCGTTGCCTATCCGACCATCATACGGCTCCGCTTCTACAACAAGCTACTCGAGAAAATTCAACAACAGCTCTTTCTGCACAATCGGTCTTTCTGCACAATCATATTTGTTGTGCATCAGATTTTCTTCGAATCAGCGAACAATCAAGCATTGCTTCCCTCCCCCAAGGTGGCCCTTCATAAACGGAAATGCGATTCATCCCAACTACCATATCCCCACACGACCAACTAATAACATTCGTCTGCGACGATGCCACCCAAAACTCCTTCCACTTCTTCAGGTGTTGCGCGGAATTCGGGGCCGGTCCCCGTAATTTCGCACTCTGCTTCCAACATTTCACAACCTTCGAAATTTTCAACAAGGAGCCCCCGCGCCCCCACACCTGCAACCCCTAATCCCCAGTCTGGCATCTTCGGGGACACCTTCGCTTGGGCCTCAGAAGTGCCAATCAAGTCCATTAGATTCCGCAACTTGACGTCTTCCCCGACCGCTAAGCATCGCCGATGTGATCTAGAGGAGGACCTCGATACCCTGGCTTTCGCTATAGATCCTAGTCAAGATCTTCTTGTCCTCGCCACAATAGAACAGTATGTCGAATATCATCGCCTCCCTTCAGTTCCTCCCCGTCCCGAGCTAAAGCAACGATACATAGGCCGACTAACGTTGCCCACGCGCTTGTCTTGCACTGTCGGTCGTTCTCTCAGGATAAACACGGTGATGTGAAGAAAACGCACCCTGATGCCCAGAGTGCAGAAATCAAGGTGCAGACACATCGTAAGCTCACGGATGGCGAAATGCGCCACTTGCGGGTGCAGTTGTGCGTGCAGAAAGGCTCTATCAGTGCAGAATTGAAAGTGGGGGAGGGTCAGGCTGATAAGCTGGAATTGATGGTGGTGGCCTGGCGTCGATCGACAAAGGCTAATCCCATCTTCGTAAGCCTTCCTCTGGCATACTGATTGCTCATGCTTACCGTGGAACTAGTCTTCCCAGAGAAACCTGACAGGCCCATTACGCCAGTACTCCTCTTTCACGTTCCTAGACGAGGACCGCATCCTGCTTGCTTCATCACTGGATCGCTGTCTTAGAACTTACGACATCCGCAAAGGGGGAACCATCACGGTATTTAATCTGCCGGCGTTCGAATTGTCAGCGTACCGACCTCGCCTTCTGAGATACCAAATCCATAATGGAAATATTGGTGGCACAGGCCAAGCGAACAGGCGATTCATATTCGTAGAGCTTTCTGTTGCTAATGGACGTGACCCCTCCGAAGGCCCCAAAGATTTCGCTCTCGTACTCCCCGTCTCCGCATTTGCCGTCGGCCAGGCGAAGGGGACGGTGTGGAATTCTTGGGGTGCCGAATGTTGTGCTATCCTTCCCCTCGAGGGCTGTAGGGTCGCTGCTTTTGGATCTCGACTGATCCGCCTCGGCGCTGGGCGGAATTCGGGTCTACAGGGCCAGGCAACAATCTTTGACTTTGAGCACATCGACGACGGTTTTATCAAGAGCAGTCAGCCCTTTACTGTTGAACACGGTGCTTCAATATCTACCTTTGAGAAGGAGGAGGGTGATCCTGAGCTATTTGATGGAAGAATTTCTAAACAGGCTGTGGAGTGCACGATTCGGCATACCAGGACCAAACTAACTATCAACGGTATCCCGCTTGCTGATGGTATTCATCTTTCGACAAAGTATCTTATCTATCGAGAAGTGAGTAATTTCCCCGTCCGCGACTGTGATTGTCAGTGACGGGTTTCCTCCAGATGAACGATAGTGACTCCAAGTCGAAATGCATTCGATTCCATTATATACCACAAGTTATACCCGGAGGTCCGACGGGCCCTGCGCCGGCTGGCCCCTCAAATATCCTCCTTCCACCAAGCACTCCTTCACATGATTCTTCCATTGAGGAAGTCATCCCGACGCACGCTCGGGACGATGCCCCTTTGGCTCAACCTGGACCTCGCTGGGCGATGGGTCCACATGGTCCAACGACATCTCACGTTACGAGCCAGCCATTCGACCTCCAACCGGCACCAGCGCAGAATTCCACGAAGCGCTCGGTAACCCTTCCCCCCAACACCATCGAAGGACACCCCATGCCCGTCTTCCCAATCGATAGCAAGTATCCCGCTCCTTCACCAACCCAAACTTCCCCACATCAAACCAGAGGTACAAACAACATTCCCCACAGGAAGGCATCTCTCCAGTCACCGAAATCCCCCCTACTCCCCCTCTTCAAGATCACGATACACCTATCCAAGACATAATTCAGGCATCGAGCCGAGACCCCACCTATAAAGGAAAGAGACAACATTCTGCTTCGACGACAGCTTCGTCTTGCTCCCGTGCATCGAGTCGGAAACACAAGCACAAAAAGACTCGAAAGGGTCCTTCTCGAAAGAATAGCGAGAACGAGCCGCTCACGATTGATACGAGTGTTGCGTCGGCTAGGTCGGGTTATTTGGGGGTAAACCTTGCCGATATTCAAGCTTCTCCGTCTGGAAGTTCGGGGGTGCCTGAAATCGGTGGGGGGTATTTGACGCCAGCCTCCCAACCACCATCTGCATCTAGAGATTCATATGCATTCCCACCACCGACACCCAGGTCGTCGACGTCATCTATTTTCAGAATGGTCAACCTAATACCTCTACAACTAGGTCGAGGTTCATCTGACACCAGGCGATGATGTGAGCGAGGCTGAGGAGGATCATTCTTTAAGGTCGCCTTCATCTTGGTGTCGTCGATGTAGTGCTGTACTTGATAATGACAGAGCAAGTCCCCAGTGGCTGTCGAGTGTAAAAGCTCCAATGGTATCGTACTGCAACTTTGGTATGCGTACGAAATACAGTCCTCGTTTGATGATGGAAGTGACATAAATGTCCGATGAGACCGGGTTCAGTCGCCAAGTTCACCGCCTCCGTACAACATTTCAACAGCGGACGGGGTCACTCGATCTACACATAGCTCACTTCACCAAAACGAACCCTCCTAGGAGGAGATTCCAGGGGTGGGTAATAAGGAGGGCCGGGCGGATCACCAGTGGATCCAAGGTTGAAAGGGGCGTACCGGCTCGAAGAATTTGTGGAAGTGATGACGGGGGGTGTAGTACGAGGTACCCTACGGGATGTACCGACACGTATTGGGTCGAAAGAGTCGTTCTGCAAGGAAGGGCTTGGGGAAGTAGCGACTTGGGATCTAGTTGAACTTCTCCGGCCAGAGTCGCCCTGGAATGAAGGGTTTGTAGGAATATCGACGCAGGTTGTAGTTGACCAACTGGACATAGAGTCAAAAACGTCGTTCTCAACTGAAAGGTCTGTGGAAATGATGACTCGGTCCGACGCATACATCCGCCGCGACGACGTGGTTGGATGTATCCTACCGGATGTAGACTCGAAAGTGTCGTTCCGGGATGAAGGGTTTGCGGAAGTTGTGACGGGGTCGACCCGAGAACGGGTTGTTGGAGGAGGTTGCTGGGGGAGGTCGTAGGGAATGTAGTCGTACATGTGGGGAGTCAAAGAGTGGCCCTGGAACGAGGAGCCCTCAGTGAGTCGGGTTGTACTCAGCGATCCCCAGGGTGGGTAGTAAGGGTCTCCGGCGGGGGTCAAATGGTGGTTCCTGAATAGAGGCGGACCATCCGGTCCTAAATCCTTCACCAAACAACAAACCTCATTCATCCCAGGTCTCCCCTTCGGCATAATAACCCAACATTTCTCAAGTTCAGCCCATAACATATCTGTTATGTACCGACCCGAGTAAGGATCTTTGGGGGGACGTTTGGGTGGGCAGGGGTATTTGAGGAGGTCTAGTTCGGAGCGGTCTTGGAAGGGGATTTGGGATGTGAATACCTGGTGGGACGTTAGTGAGGGTGCGAGGGGTTTCATTCAGTGGGGGGGAGGACGGACCTCGAGACAGGTAAGACCGAAAGAGTAGACGTCTGTTGCTGTTGTTGGCTTTTTGGCAGGTTCGGGGGTGGAGGTGGAGATGGAGGAAGAGGAGGAAGAAGAAGAGGAGGAGGCGGGTTGGAGAAGTTCGGGTGCCATCCATCGTAATGAACCTGCATTAGTGCATTGTACCATTTCGGCTGTTAGGCTTAAACCGAAATCGCTGATTTGGACATGGTGTTTTTGGGAGATTAGGATGTTTGCCTGTTGAATTGTGTTATGTTATGTGGGTGTCGAGCGGGAGGGAGGAAGGGGGGGCTTACGCCTTTGATGTCGCCGTGGACGAGGGCTTCGTTATGTAGGTATTCTAATCCGCGAGCTACTTGGTCCAGCTGCGGACGACCTTGTTATAAGGAGGTTCGGCATTGGGAGTTGGGTGGGGGACGTACGAGTATACATGTCTGAATGGTGGATAGGCAGTTCCGCTGGACGTATTCTGTTATGTTGCCATTTGACATCCATGGGGAAACGAAGACGAAAGGACATGGATCTTCGTCCATTTGGTGGATCCCGAGGAGAGGGAGGATGTTGGGGTGTTTTAGGGATTGCCAGATCGCAGCTTCGTGATATAATTTCTGGAGTACGCTCCCATCCCATAAGCTCCTGATTGCATAATGTATTGGATTGGAGTGGGACTTGCCTTGATCGTACCGTCACTTTCGAAATCGGATGGGGAGAAAGATATACGGATCCTCTTTAACGCTACTGGTTTTCCACGGAGGTATCCCATGTAGATGGATGAGGAACCGCCGGAACCTATTGGGTCTTTTCCTTTTCTTTGGATGGAATCGATTGCAATGGATGATGGGAGTTTGTGATGGGATATTGCAAGATCGTAGAGGATGTGATGGGATCTGGGATGGTGCCAGTTGATTGTTGACTCTTGGGGTGCGAATAAACTCCTGTCACAGGCCTGCAACATTACAGTTAGAAAGGGTGCGAGAGGAGATATTGGAGGGACGGACATGGTGGAGGATATCGACGAGAAGGCGTAGATATTCATGGGATAGCTGTTCTCGCAGTTTTTCGATTGGTTCTTCTATGATTCGTTTGACGTGAATCACAAATCGGGCTTCTTGTTGCTTGAGCTCTTCGAGGTCGGAGGTATCGGGTTGTAGTTGCGCGAAGATCGTCGAGGCGCTATAAGTATATATGAGGTTAACTTTGGTAAGCCGGTGAGACGCTGGAGCGGTGCCGTATATCAACGTACAACTGAAGTTCTTTGGCGATTATCTGTCCTGAGCTGGGCATCGTCAAGAGAAACGAATACGCTCGGTGGGCGTACAAACGAAAGCACAAAGCTGAGCGGACAGGTCTACAGAGCTTTCACAGCTTTCCGGTGTGGAACGAAGCTGGGGAGGTGGAATTGGATGTGAAATTTGAGTTTGATATAGATAGGAATAAGCGCCCATACGCACTGCTTAAGACACCGGCCGGAGCACAGCCACGAAAAGAAGGTTGGTATAGCTGCGGGAGGGAAATGAGATGCTACTTATTCGTTAGGGAACGGCAGTGAGACCACAATATTGGTCGGCGGAAACGGTGAAACACTGCGACGTCCGGGAATACTAGTAGATGCCGTACGCGTCGATTTTGATTTTCCGGCGAATGCAGCAGCCATTGCTAGGTCTTGCTCACCGGTAGATCCGAAAATGTGAAAGTCCCAATGGGATCGTATATGTAAACATGTTGTGCCCACGAATACAACCCCGCCCGATGACAGGAGTGAAACGAAGGTCCGATGACACGAGTTTCGGTCAACAAGCTCACCGCCTCTGTGGGACCTTCCAACAACGGACAGGGTCGCTCAACCTATCCACAGCGCACATCACCAAAACGAACTCGCCTAGTAGGACGTTCCAAATGGGTGGGTAACAAGACGAGTCGGACGGATCACAGGGGGATGCAGGGTCGGAAGTGTTGTGCCGGCTCGAAGAGTTCGTTGAAGTGATGATGGGGATGCAGTAAGAGGTACACAATGGGATGTGCCGACACGTATTGGGTCGAAAGAGTGGTTCTGCGAGGAAGTGTTTGTGGAAGTGGCGACTCGGGATCTAGTAGACCTTATCCAACCCGAATTGCCCTGGAATGAAGGGTTTGTAGATATGTCGACTCGGGATCTATGTGGAGTTATCTAACCCGAGTCGTTCTGGAATGGAGGGGTTATAGAATTGATGGCCCGGTCCGGCGCATACACCGCGACGACAAAGTTGGACTTGACCAACCGGATGTATCGACAGGTATGGAGTCGAGAGGGTTTGTGGAAGTTGTGACGGGGTCGACTTGCATAACCCGAGAACCGGTCGTAGTAAGGGATTGCTGGGGTTGGCGGTAGGGAATATTGCTAGATCGTAGAGGAGGTAGTGAGCTCTGAGATGGTGCCAGTTGGTTGTCGACTCATGAGGGGCAAATAAGCCTCTGTCGCAGGCCTACAACCTCGCAATTAGAAGTGATGCGAGAAGAGGTTGGAGGGACGGACATAGTGCAAGATATCGACGAGAAGGCGTCGATAGCCACTGCTGGGATACTAGTAGCTGCTCTCGCAGCTGTTCGATTGGTTCTTCTATGATTCGTTTGACGTGAACGGCAAGTTGGGATCCTTGTTACTTGTGCTCGTCGAGGTCTGAGGTACCCGCTGATGAAAGTACAAAGGTGAGTGTGCAGAGCCCCGCAGCTTTCGGGGTGTTGACTCGGAGATCATTGTTTGAACGGAAGAGGGCGAAACACAGCCACGTCCGAGAATAGATGCCGTACGTGTCGACTTGGCAGATTTTCCAACACATGCAACGGCCATCGCTACGTCTTGCTCACTCGTAAAACCGAAAACCATACCCTCCTGGTTAACTTGCCCGCCCTTCGCTCGGCTACGACCACTCGGGCTACGACTGAGTAGAATCATTCGTTGAGATGCCCCCATCTTGGTGTCGTCGATGTAGTGTTGTTCTTGAGAATGGCGGAGTAAGGCCCGAGTTCCTGCCGAACGTGAAAGTTCCAAATGGTATCGTATATGCAACTTTGTTGTACCTACGAAATACAAACCTCGTCCGATGTTACATAGGAGTGAGTTGAAGGTCCGGTGAGATGGGGTTCGGTCACCAAGCCCACCGCCTCCGTACAATGGACGGGGTCGCTCAACCCGTCCCGGACCACATATCGCCAAAACGAACTCGTCTAGTAGGAGAGCCCAAGGGTAGGTAATAAGGCGAGCCGGGTGGACAACACGGTGATTCAAAGTCGTTGCCGGCTCGAGGAGATTGTGGAAGTAGTGTCGAGCGATGTAGTAGGAGGTAACCAAGGGGGGCAGTGACACTTATAGGGTCTAAGATCTAAAGAGTGTTTCCTGACTGAAGGGTTTGTGGGATGGTATGGGGTTGTATTGTCGCGTATGGAGGCGAAAGACTGGTTCCAGGCTGAGGAGTTTGTGGGAGAGGTGACGGGTTCGAGTTGCATCGCCCGATATTGTGTTGAAGCAGGAGGATCCGATGGTGGTCGATAGAATGAGCCTGTAGTGGTGTCTATGGGGTACCTAGGGGGCGAAAAAGTGGTTCTGAACTGAAGGGTTTGGCGAACTTCCAGCCACGATAGTGTAGAGTGCGTCATAATGGCTTGCACCAGAAGGGCGTCTAGCACTAGGACCGACACCAATACTCCCCAAACCCAATCCGCCGTTAAGTCCTTCGTCAAACACCAAACCTCGTTCATGCTCAGCCTTCGGCACCACATCCCAATACCTACGCAACTCTTTCTACAGCGTATCCGTTACGGATCGACCTGAATACGGATCTTTGAGACGTTTGGGTTGGGAGGGGTACTTGAGGTCTGTCCCGGAGCGGTCAGGGAAGGGGATTCGGGATATAAATTGATACCTGTGGGGGCGTGTTGGTGAGGTGATAGGGGGGAAGAGGGTTGGAGAAGTTCGGGGACTGTCCATTGAGTGAATCTGCGTTTGTTGATGGCACCGTTTCAGCTGTTGGACTTCAAGTTAGACTGAAATGACCGATCGCGATTTGGGATGTGGCCTTTTCGGTGGATTACGATGTTTGCCCGGTTGGAGATGTTATGTGGGTGTCAAAAGGAGGGTGCAGGGGGATCCACACGCCTTTGACGTCGCCATGGACGAGGCCGGGGTAGATACTTAGCTCTAGAAGGGCATAAGTGATATGGATCGTAGAAGTAACAAACTAGTACTTACTAGTAGTGGAGAATTCCTATGTTGGGCGAATGCCTTGTGATACTGATGGACGTCTGATACTTAGCGAAGGCCGCAGGCCAGCCCCTCTTAATGTACCCGACCAATACGCCAAGCCACAACGTCGATGTCACCATCAAGTCAACATACTCGCAGAATTGTACCACTGAAGCAACAAGTTCACCCGCGCAATCAGTAGATTCTCCAAACCTACACAAAAAGGTACGACTTGTTGCCTTTCGTATCCCAATTCTGAGTCTGAGTGTGAAGGATTCAAACTTAGTTTCGTGTCACGCGTCCGGAGATTCCCTTGGCTTACAAACTGTCTCGTAAACACGCTGAGATCGCCGTGCTGCGCAGTCCTTGCGACTCCCTTGCAGCTCAACCCCTCCACTCCCTTTTCCTATTCTACTTAGGCGCATATCGCTGGCGCTGATGGCGAACACATCGAGGGACATCATCGCTTCCCAGCTTCGGCGGTTTGTCCATTCATTGGTATGACTGATCTCGACCCCGCTTACCTCGAGTTGCAGAGCCTCCGCGATTTTCACCCATCTGCAAATGGATTCGGCAGCGGACGACGTGTTGCGGGAGCAACAACTGAACCCGGGCCTTGTAGCTCACGTTGAAAGCATCGTACAAGAAGACATTGAACATTTTCGAGCTCTACAATCTACTGGCAATACGTGGCTGCCTACCAACGACGTTGATTGTCTCGTGGACATTCTCCTTTATGTGCGAGTTGCCATATTATATTTTGGATCTCTTTCTCACTCAGCCATTACAGACTCTCAAGATTGATGCTTTCACTGCTCGGCACGATGCCAATCGACTCCGTAACAGGATTACGCGCATCCTTGTTATTCTTTCGGGAATTTTGGAGAGGCTTCCTCCATCATCAGTGGTCGACGGCATTGAAAAAATCGACAAGTACCCCACGATCTGTAGCGGAGGTTTTTCTGATATCTACAAGGGGTTCCTCTGTGGGAACGCCGTTGCATTGAAAAGAATCCGTGTGTTCATATCCCTGAATGCTGATCCTGCTGACCTTAAGGCAAGAATTTCACTGAAACATGTCGATGACGAGCTTACATATCATGGGTCAAATTCTAGAAACTTTATCGCGAAACAATCGTTTGGCAATCTCTCAAGCATCGACATGTTCTTCCGTTACTGGGTGTCTACAGAATGGCTCATGATCGATGCCCCTTTACACTCGTGGCGCCATGGATGTGGAATGGAGATATAACTGAGTATGTTAAGGCACAGGGACTCTCCACTCTCGACGTCTGTAAATTGGTATGTTCCTCGCACTCTCAGTTGGATTGCATCTTGTGTCATTGATCCTTCAGTTGCACGAAACTGCTCTCGGGCTGGAGTATATCCATAGCCTGGGCATTGTTCATGGTGACATCAAAGGGGTAAGTGGTGAATCCCTCTGTCTCTCTGTGATTTTAATGCCCTATTGCAGGGAAACATACTCATCAGCAATGAAGGGAGTGCCCAGATTTCTGATTTTGGCCTGACCTACCCTTGTGAAATGACTCAATCCACTAGTGCTGGCTCAATTTGATGGATGGCTCCTGAATTGTTTGGGAGACATGCATCTGGAGTTCCAGGTGTTGTCCAGGTGAATTGTAATGGTGTTGATGCTGACACATCTGCTTCTGCCCAAGTGTCCTTGGGTGACCCTGCCTCCACACTCAACTCTTATGAATCAGAATGGAATGAGGTTAAGCGGACAACTGGAAGTGATGTTTATGCCTTTGGTATGACATGCTACGAGGTGAACACATCATCTTTAGGTGATATCAGAACCAGCTTTTGATTGAATTTACCACAGGTCTTTACTGGCAACATACCTTTTCACAATGTCAAGCATGATCCAGCTGTGTATATGAAGATCATATCCCATCATAAGCCAATCCGCCCTTGTACTTCCCCACACATATCTAACAGAGTTATGTCAGATGAGCTCTGGAGAATGTTAAATACCTGCTGGGATGACAATGACAAGGTGCGGCCATCAATGTCTGAGGTCTGCCTTGCAATGGGTCTTTTCCATGACCTTCAGCTGTGTGTAGCCATGAGTTGGTTCTGCCCTAATTTCCACTCACCCCAGATCACTAGAGCCTCCACAATTTTCATGCAGTTGCAAACAGATTCATTGGCAGATGTCCTATCTCTCAAATCTAAACTTGCATCTAGCCTCGGTGGTATCATAGAACATCCAATAGCCGAAATACAAAGGCACCTATCTACTAAGAATACAGACAACCTCATTCAGATTCTCCATTATGTATGATATCCCGTCTTCTCATTGCTGACTCAGTGATTCAGCTATCATAGGCACTTGACACAGATTTATTTGCCACCCAGTCTATCAATACATGGCACCACAGTCGATCTCAGACTATTATCACTTTTCTAGAGGCTTTATCAAGCATACCAGCCTTGTTGACTGATTCAATTGGCATCTTTCCCCAGTATATCAACCAAGGACTTCTTTACAGAAAGGTGGTGGCATTGAAAATAATGCAAATATTTTCTGGCATTGATGACTCTACAGCAAGTTGTACTCTGAAGGTAAGATCTGGATGTAAAACTGTATATGTGGGTTGACCCTCTTTGGGATGACCTCTAGAATGTGTACCACAACACTTCTATTTGGCAGTCTCTCCAGGAGCTGTATATCCTGCAACTGTTGGACATCTATCAAATGTCTGGTGATCCATGTCCTTATGTTCTGGTGTCACCTTGGATGTCAAATAGATATGTAACCAAGTATGTTCAAAGGAGCCAATTATCAAGTGTTGACATATACAAATTGGTGTGTAGTTTTGGAACTTAGCTGGTTTTCTTCTTATATCATCACTCTTCTAGCTCTACAAAACTGCTCTTGGCCTTCAGTATCTCCACAGCCAGGGAGGTGTTCATGACAATGTCAAAGGAGTCAGTATCATAATAGACTTTTCCTCCTCAACATGACAATAACATGATAATCTAGGCAAATATTGTCATCAATGATGAAGGGTGTGTTCAGATTTTTGACATCAGCCTCCTCCTTTCCTTAGAAGTGTCCAGCCTCAGTGCTGCCCCTGGTTTGCTTCAGTGGATGGCACCTGAGTTACTTAACACCACATCTAAATATATAGTCCCAATCACTGCAAGTGATGTTTACTCTTTTGGCCTGACATATTGGGAGGTAAGCTTATCTCATTCTAGAAGATGTGAGAACCAAGTGCTCACTATATTGACTTAGGCATTTATGGGAAAGATCTCCTTCCATGAGGTGGCACTTTCTAAGAAGGTGATACAAGCCATCTCATACCATTGCAGACCTAAGCATCCTTCTAGAGGCCAATATCCCAGAGTTATACCTGATATCTTTTTGAAATTTTTGGTCAGGTGCTGGGACCACAACCCAGATGCTCAACCTTCAATGCACAGCATTACATGTGACCTCTCTGTTCAAATTACTGCTCAGCAGATTAGCATCCCCACTGTGATCACAATCCTAGAAATTTTTTCTGCTCAGCTATACAGGCTTCACACCAAAGTCAATAGCCTTTACAAGTTTATCAAGTGGGCCAAGTTCATGGCTGACAAAGTTGACCTTATATATATCTCTGATCTGTTATGGATGAAAGAACCAGGTCTTCTATCATATGAATTCTTGATTGTATCTACTGCAGGCCCTCAATTGGAGCAGCCTACATACCTTCATATTGAACAAGATGCCACAACCTTGTTTACCTTATATCAATCATACTCAAGGTTGTAGTGCAAGAACAAGGTGACTTTTACAGAAGCATTCAGATGGGGCTCTCTATTGAAAATAGGGCCTTGTCTATTACATTCTATTACTTCTGTTGCCTTTATTTATAACAATATCCCTCTCATCAAAGTTGTTGTTCTCTTGGGTATCATCAGTAAAGTTGTAGATCTACAATATGTGGACTGTCAATTGCTGGTGGTTTGTGAGGATCATTTGGAAGAATATTGTTAAGCTTGAGACAAATGATGAGATGAGATTTGTATCAGTTCTGGAATGGAAATTGGCTTGGTTATGGAAACAGGTGGCTGAAGAGAAAAATATGAAAAAGTGGGAAGCAAGAAAGTTTGAGAGAGTTCAGTGGTGTGTTCATTGTGCTTGCTTGATGAGAACATTTGGGGATGACAAGGATGAGGAAAAATTGGACAGTAGGTTGAATAGGGTCAATGAGGTATTTGGGAAGAAGCTACTCAATAAGTGCAAGCAATTACCCCAAAAATCCTTCCAGGCCAAGTAGCTGAAGTCAGAGAAGAGAGATCAGAAATCTTCTCAACAGTATAGCAAAGGATAATAGGTGGCAAGTGGTTCATGCAGTGAACAAAGAATTTGCCAAATTGGGTGTTTAAAGTATCTCCCACCTGATGAAGATCTAATAGAGTGACTGGTTAGAAGTGCACAGGCAGTGAACTTAATGTTTTGCAAAGAGATAAATCCTCAGATAAGGCTTGTTGGACTTGATTTGAGGAGCTGAGAATGGAGCCAACACAGTTTATATAGACTACAGGAAAGAGTATGGCATTGTATGGCTTGTCTGTCAACTAGCCATGGATATGGTAAAGAAGAGCAAGAGCAAGAGAGTACAGAAGTCAAGGGGAGCAGACTTGGTGAGGATAAGTCTATGCATATGCACCCAACTTGGTGATAACTTGGTGAGGTTGAGCATAGGCGTGCACATAACTTGGCATGGTTAGAAGGAAAGAACATCAAAACAGAATATCCTAGTGCAAAACTAGCTCCCAAACAACATGGACTATTTCCTATCAAAGCAATTATAGGATCTGGTGCCTACAAGCTGACATTACCAAAGAAGTGGAGAATCCACCCAGTTTTCTACACAGGATTACTTATGCCATACAAAGAAACCGAAAAACACAGAGTCAATTTCCCACAACTGCCACCAGACTTGATTGAAGGAGAAGAAGAATATGAAGTAGAAGAAGTAGTCAAATCAAAATTCATTGGGAGAAACAAGGAGATCCGATATCTAGTCAAATGGAAGGGTTATCCTGACTCAGAGAATACCTGGGGAGACATTGGAAACATACAGAATTTGGCAGAATTAGTAGAATTATTCCATCAGAAGAACCTAAAGGCACTAAAACCAGTGCAAGTTGCATTAACATTACCCAAGGTACCTGAGGAATAATGACATGCTTCTGGATCAATAGAGAAGTAGAACAAACAACAAGAGAGAACTATTTCTGCATACTGGAAGTATTGTCAAAACATCCAAATCCAGGAGATATAAAAGCACATCTGGCAAGGCTGCAACAGTCTATTCCACAGTGAATACTCTAGCAGTACCAGCCTCCACTCAGCCCACCAGCACCAATTTGATTACCACCTACCTCATCATGTTGAACATTGTCTGAGCCATCCAGATCTATAACATCATCACTCCCTCTGCCCACTATAGGAATGACAAAGGCAACATCATTGATCAGGCTGATGTCATCAAGTGAGAATGCACTCAAGTCACCAATATCCTGCAAAAGGCATGATACATTCAAGCCTTACTTTGGACCCTCTGGTACAACCCAAAGCAAATTGAGGCCCTCAGCATCCACATGCACTGCCCCACTGGCATTGACATCCTTGAGGAAGAGGAGGGCAAACTCCACTACCCTATCCCCATCCTCACGGTTTGCTACACCCCCTCAAAAGACCTCCAAGCCATTGCAGCCATCCTTTCCCCACTCACTTGCCTTTGCCTCATCAGCCTCCCATTTGAGGAGGAAAGTCAAATTCATATTAACTCAGACATGGATATTGCATCCAGCACCTCCTATCACCCCAACTCCCTGACATACTCTCATCACAAGTTGGACTACATACCACTATCCCCTTACTACTGGCACACCCAACTGACGATGCATGGTCAGCACCCACTAACGTCCCACCAATATCACCCAGATCACCCACATTTGTATTCCCAAATGCATCACTGATTGATGTGCCCAACCCTCATCTTCCAACCCCTCATCATTCATGTTAGCGGATACATATCAGTCAGTTCAAAGCAAAGTATCCAGTCACCCATCACTCCTGTCATTAGTCTCCATACCCAAGTCCACACCACTCACTGATGGGGTCAAGGATGGACACAGGAACAAGTTGACAAGTGGAACTGCACCTGTAACAACCAATGGAACAATGATGCTATTGTTGACTCCAAGGACATCTGGCCTAAAACCAACAAAGAGAAACACTGTCACTCACCATAGTGCTGGGGATGTGGTGTGTGGAGACACACTATCTACAAGTGTAAGAAAACCAACAATCATAAGCATCCACTCTGATCCCACTTCACCACCACTCATCACAACTTAGCTGGCACCACTCCACTTCCATCCCTACACTGGATGACCCCTTCTATCCCTTACACCTTTTGACCTGCTGAGGAAAAATAGCTCTTTGACTTCCTCATAGAACAAGTATCAATGTCAGCAGCCAGGCTTCAGGCAGCTGAGTGGACCCACAGTTATTGGGTTAAATAGGGAAAACATCTGGCTGGGTCAGATGGTCTCCTGGGCCCTCAACTCCCTGAGTGGTACCCTTCTGAACCTGCCCCTGTCGCCCCTAAACTAGGACATTAGAGACAATGTCAGTCATAGAGAGGGGGCAGTGTTGTGAATGCATTCAGACTTGTATATTTTCATTTGTATTGTATGTATTTTACTTCTGTTTAATGGACTTCATTCATCTTCGTATCATTTCCATTGTCTATGATACTTAGTATGACTTGATCTTATTGTGTCTTATCTTATCTTGGATTGTTATCTTATCTCAGACCTTGTACTATTATTAGCACACCATGACTCAGACTGCACAGCCTCTGTATAGCCTCATCATTGTTCGCTAAACCTTATCTTGTTTGCCATTGTCCAAGTCCATTGTCTCATTCCTTATTGTCCATAGTCCATTGTCTGAATATCTATTGTTCTGTTAGTATATAAGGATGCCTAGCTACTCTGTATTCAATAGCTTGTCTCCTTGAGCAATATAGCACTTTAGTTGTATCCTTCAACTGGTTCACTGTCCTCTCCTTTGTCATCCTCTATAGCCTTAACATTGTAGCCTGAGTACTAGTTGCTAAGGCACTCCTAACAGGAGGAATACAATCATAGTGTTTGATGATTCTGTACTGTACCATTGCGATCAATTCAACAGTCATGCATCACAACTGATTTTTTCTAACCCTTGGAATGATTTAATTTCGATTTTTTTCAGGTTTTCTGAGATTTGTCAGAGAAATAAAAAAAGTCATATGTTTGTCAAATTGATCAAAATGGTACAGTATGTGAAAGGATCAGATATCTGTGAGGAGTGTCATATAATAAGAAAAAATGAAAATAGATGTAGCACAGTGTGATTCATTATAACCTCCAGCTTTTACTCTGGATTTGTATAAGGTGGACATCATTATTTAACTTTCTCAAACAAGTTCTCCAACTTTGCAAGCTAAATGATTGCTTTCATCTGGGCAAGTATCTGTCTTGTATTGCTCAGGCTGTTGACCAATTCATAAGACTTGCCAACACTACTGATGAAGTTCCAAACCTCAAAACAAAGCAATACTCCTACTTTTACTTATCTTCTCAAGAGTAGACTCAGCTGGTGTTCATGCAGGAAGTCTTACAGGTACATTCTTATGCTTGGTTTGGATATCTCTTTAAATGGAACAACTGCTAATATCATTAACCTTACAGGAACTTGCTGATGCTCACCAAACATTTTTGTCAGCTTCTCATCCCTTGTGGCAAGCAATCCCAGTCCTCAAGCTCCTTCAAGAGACTTGGGAAAAATTTGCAGTGGGAAGTAAGTTCTCATTGATCAAGTCCTCTATCCAGGCTGGGCTGGAGAATCTCAGCAAGTGGTACTGGAAGATGGACAACTCCAATGCCTATTTTATCTGTCTCAGCATGTTTTCTCCTGTGTTACTGCTTTCAACCCCTAACCATTAAATATAGTGTTGAACCCAGTAGTGAAGCCAGCCTATTTTGAAGATCAATAGGATGCCAACTAGGTTGAGATTTGCAAAGCCAATGTTGAGTTGAGGGTATGTTGTGTTCACTTATTTTTCTTTGACCCTATGCATCTGAATATTCTATCCAGTTCCAGAAATATCTTGTAGCTCACAGCAGTGAAAGTGTGGCAAATGCCACTGCTGGTGAGTCATCACTAGTCTCTTATCTTACTTCCACTCAACAGGGTCTGGTACAGCCATGCCATCAAGTACATCATCAAATGTCAGCAACAAGCACTATGGAAGCTCTTGGATGAGAACAGCTCTGCAAGCTCACCAAGACACCAATTTGGCCAACTACAATCCAAACCAAGAGCTCAATTCATATCTTGAAGCCCTGCTTGAAGATATGCATGACAGTGAGGTTATCCAATGGTGGGGAATAAGTTATTTCTCCCACTTCATTGTATGTGATGTATGCTACCCTGAATTGCTTATACTGTCACTCCATGGCATACCCTGTTCTCTCTCAGATGGCTTGAGACTACCTCACATCCCTGGCTTGTCTGTAGCCTCAGAGCAGGCATTTTTAAGTAGTGGTATCACAGGCACAGTCCATGACAACCAACTGCTTCCTGACATTTTTCGGGTGTTACAGCTCCTGAAGAGTGCATATCACAAACAAGCTCTTGACATTGTCAAGAACTTAGGTCTAGATAATGTATAGAGTATTAATTGGCCCTTTATATGTCTGGTATCAAATACTATGTGAATCTACTTGTGTTGAACCTGTTTGAACCTGTTTGAATATGAACTGAACTCTTCAAACATGTTCTTCTGGGTCTGATTGGGGTTTTTTATGACACTCAATGAATCATTGCTATGTCATGCAAGTAGAACTGTTACCTGTCTTATTATGATAAGCCATAACATATACTAGAGTGACAAGAGAGAACAATAGAGAGCAAATGAGACTGTAGACAACACAGTGTGTAAGACAATCTGGGGAAACAAGACAGTGTGCCATTGCATATGAACAAGAATGGAACTAAACAAGACGAAGCTTCAGCCACAACTTCAGCCACCTTCCTAAACTGGATTCCAATCCTTGCATGTTCCCCCATCAGAACCAAATCCACTGGCCAAGTTGAATGAATCTAAAATGAGAGTAATGAAAGGGGGAGAAATAAGAACATCCTCTGCCAATCTATATGCAGGATAGGTATGTGACCATATCATGTTCAGAGAGCCCAATGAGAGAGGACCTCAATAAGAGTCTGTGGAGAAGCTACTACTTTGAGAGGCCAGGACATTGAATCAGAAGAGTAGTTCAAGTCACTAGAACCTGAATTAGAATTACTATAAGCCTGCATACTTACAGACTCATGATTATGTCTTGATGATGGGTCATATCCCTAAGACCCAGGGATAAATGTCCCAGAAGATACAGAGTCAGAATCAGAATCTTCAATTGTCTGAAAACTGGAGCTACCAGGCTGAATGCTGGAATTACCAGTCTGGGAGCTAGAACTACCAGCATGAAATCTGGAGCTACCAGTCTGAACACTCAAACTACCGGTCTGGAAACTGGAACTACCAGTCTGGAAGCTAGAACTACCAGTACAAAAGCTGGTCTTACTAGTCTGTGTTGACCAGAAGAGAGAAGAGATAGTTTTTGGTGGCTGGGGCTTCTCATATACCAGGCTATCCACTGTTGAGACTGAGGAGTCATAGGAATAAAGAGGTCCTGAATACAGTCCTTCAAACTTCAATGCCTCCTTGTACATCCAATCAAAAGATGTGGAAGCAACAGACATTCCACATTTCTGTAGAAGGTGTTGAGATATAGGGAGAGGAAGACCTTGGATGAATTGCCCACAGAATGCTTTGTTATCTGGTTGCCTAACCATCAGCTTTGCAGCAAGGAGGAGATCATTATAGAAACCTCAACACCAGTTGATGAGTGGAAGCAACAATCACCAAACCTGGTAACCACTAGCTATCCTGGCCTAAACATTAACACCCTTGCAAAGAAAGTGCTTATATATAGCACAGACGACATCCTGAAACTTCACGTTGTTACCAATGACCAGATGATCATTGACTTCGTGGTCAAACCAGGATAATGCCTGACCATTTAGATACTGTCCAAGAATATCAATCTGGGTACTTAAGCTCAAGACAAAGGAGCCCAAAACACCAAGAGGCCTTGATGAAGACAGAGGTCCTGACAGGGGTAGTTTCTGAACACTGTGAGCACATGACAACACTTCCTTATATTTATTTGTGGTACCAGCCACTTGTATCCTTCGTGGATGAGGGGTGCACTTGGTGACACAAGCACCCAAGTCAACTGGCATGACATTCTTGCCAGGAAAGGGAATGTCACCTGGAGTATCAGCAAAACCATTTGAAACACCTGCAGCAACCCACACTCAGGTCCTATGTTGTTGAGTATCATCGATTGAACATGAAGAGTGATAATAAGGATGAGACTGAGCATGAGGATCTGTAGTAGTACCACCATTAGCTGAGGTTGGGCCTCCATCCTCAACATCCATGAGATCCAGATCAAATCAAACACTGTGAAGGTGACATGAACTAGTGCTGCAAGCAGCATTCACAACCTCAGAGAGATCTCTATTGTTAGGTCAATGATTGTTGAGCAAATTCCAGAAAATCGATGGCAAGCCCTGACTGAACACATTGGAGTTGCATGAGTCACAAAGTGACCCACCACGATCAAGGGAAAGCTCAATATGCTTGTTATGATCAACCAGAACACTGCAGACATCAGGTTGTCAATGAGATAAAGTGCCTCCAGCAATGCTGAAAGCTGAGCATGAACTGTTGGTGCTGACCTGAGCCCCAATAATATTCTAGCCATCCAGTCCTAGATTGTGGGCATCGTGGTAGGAAAGGACTCACCACAATTGAGGGACCTCCAGTACATTGGCAGATCCATTCAGTCAACCAGAAGACCTAGTGTTGGTGCTCATCACCAAAGGCTTGATATGAGAATCAGGTAGTGGCACAGAATGAAGCAGAGTGATGCCACAATCTGGAAGCTCCTCTTGAGCTGAGTAGGGAGGCCAGTGGGTGCCAGTCATGAAAAGCTTAGTATGTGAATCATTGAGTTATGTAATAGGGTTACGATCAGGAAATTCCAACCACACATGGTGAGGAATGATGCCATGACCAAGGGGTCTGGCTTGAGAATGGCTATTGGCACTGTACATAGGTGCTGTAGTCAGTGTCTCCACCTGAGAACATATAAGAACAGACTCTCGACAGTGGCTGGATGAGGGTAGGGTATCAGATTTTATAGATGACTTTGAGGCCCAAAGAGACATCATGTTGATAGTACCAATCACAGGAGACTCAAGAAAATAATCCAGCAATGGCACACAAGGGAGTGATGCTGTTAAGAATCACACTGTGCTACACCTATTTTCATTTTTCTTGTTATCCAACACTCCTCATGGATATCTGATCCTTCCATATATGGGATCATCAAGCACTATGATCATATTCCTCCTGAACACAAGGGATGGGTTCACACCCCTTTGATATCCCTTCAATACACCCTCATTCCTGCACATCCAACCTCTAGTGCATTATCCTTCATCTTTGTCACTCTGACTCCTCATCACCTTGTCACTTCACCTTCCAGTACGACCCAGGCCACAGACTACAGACCCCTATGTCTCTGACTCATAGATCAGACCATTGACTGTGGACTACAGACTACAGACCCCTAACTACGGACCCCTATTCCTTTTGACTCACTTTGACTTATGCTTACTACTGTCTTACTATTGTCTTACTCATTGCTACTACAGACTATGGACTGTGCTTCATCATAGTATATATACTTCCCTGTATTTGCTAGTATTCCCCATCTTGTTCACTTTGTCAATCTAGATTGTTATCTCTATTTACATCGTCCCAACTTGATCCCTGTCTGATCATCTGTCTGGAAACCTCTGATAGTTTCTCATCCTCTTGTCATTCTACTTCTGGGACTGTAGCCTAGGTATCATCAGAGAAGTATCCAAGTCTTACATCATATACTTTGTTGAAGTAACAATCTCAATAGATGCAGTGTTGTCATGTGGAGGTTTTCCTGGATGCGATGACTGAAAACAAGAGGGGACCTCATCCAGCACCTTCAACAATTCCTTGGAGACTTCCATAGTCCTCAAATATGTAACTCCAGATACCAGATACCAGAGACTCAGAGTGAAGACTAGGAGCCTGAGATGCACTGCGACATGCCAAAGGCTCAGGTACTGCCAGGGGGTATGATGACTAAGAGCAAGTGACTATGTTCATGTTCATGGATTCAACAGTTTTTGTAGCCCTTGTATTTGTGGTGTTAGTTGCCACAGACTTTACATAAGAAGGTCAATGAGATCCAGTATGACAGCCCAAGCATGTCACTGGGTTTGGTGATGGAGGATACAAAGTAGTTAATGGTGTTGTCCTATTCACAGGACAGGTGTTGTTCACCATTGAGTTGACATGAGAGCCACCAAATGATATGACATGATTGTGACTGCTAGCAACCCTCAGTGGTTCAACAGAAACAGAGGATTGAGAGCATGCAGTAGTAGTCTCAGTTTTTGTATTTGTGGAAATCTCAGAGATGTTTGGAGTTGGAGTTGGAATCAACAGATTGGTGATACATGTGTCATGATCACCACCTTGCTGCAAGGGTTGATAAGCAGTCCCACTGAGACTGGAGTGAGCCAACAGATTTGGACTTCTTGTCAGTCTGCTATCTATTGCACAGCTGGGGAGTTGATCCTCAGAATGCATTCTATCACAGCCATTTACATGGAAGATGGACACCTTTCTGAGTGTTGCAATTGTAGTACTGGCTGACAACAACTCAGTACATGAGTTATGTAACAGTAAGGTATGACCAGACTTTGGTATAACTGGAGTTATTGTCAATGATGACAACCCTCTTTTGCAAGGAGGAGGTAGCATCCCTGCTGTCAGAGAAAGAACTCCCATGACTGGTATCCCACTCAATGCCAATGGGTCTCTGAGCTTGGGAGGTAGATCTGAAGGGAAGCAACCCATTTCAGGTTGTTTCTCCATCTGACTAGCACTTGAAAGTGGTATAGGGGATTGAAGGACAGAGTGATTTGTTCTCCATGGGCACCCCACCTCTGTGCCAGTCAAACTGCAAGGGACACAAGCACTGTCATGCACATCTGACATGGCTGCTTGAGACTCTTGGCTAGGACTGTAAGCACTTACTAGACTCTTGAGTATACCTTCAAGTTCTTTCCAAGAATGTGCCACCTCAGGATCTGTTTGCCACACATCATTATCAACATCATCTGGTCCCATCTGAGTCCCAATTCCATAAGCATAGGTGCCATGAGTTGATGATGCCAATTCACAAAGCCTATCCAAATCAGTGTGAGTTTGGTCATAGTCATGATGATGCCTATGCAGACCTGGAGAAGATGCTGGATAACCAGCAGATGGAGCAGGAACCCCCACAACAGGTGTCCTCATTGATGCTGTTGATTTTATGTGGGACAAGCTAAGTGTACACTTGGACAGAGACAATATCCCAGGTGAACCAGGTACACCATGACTGGTAAGGTGAGGGTCAGCACCCTTTGGATGTTTATGCAACAAGGCAGAAGCCAAGGCAGTACAATAATGGCTTCTAAATCGATCCTGGAGACATCGGGTATCAGCCTCCTGGCATGCATCAAGTGCTTCCAACACAACTTAGTAAGACTCTGAGGTGGCAGCAGTGATGTAAGCTTCTGTATCACTGTCACCTCCTGTCATTTAAGGTGCATGATCAACAGTGATCAAGTGGTGGTGGCTCAAGGCCAGTCCTTGACTAGAGACTGTTTGATCAACAATAAACGATTTGCATTAATACACACCAGAGTGAAAACCACCAAGCTCAACGACAGGAGGCAATAGACAGCTGTAGAAGGTTTCATAAGATGTAGCCCAAAGCCCCACCATCTCCTCATTTGCATATAATCCACTCACTTCCTGGTGATGGTGTAGATCTGGAGACCAAGCATGTGAGGAGTAAGATATGATAGGAGGTTGTTGAACCTGAGGTCCATCTTGCCTGGAGTGCATAGGCACACAATGCAACATGAGGAGAGTTTAGATTGTTCAGGACCAGGATCCAGTGCATCCACAGATAGTTTCAACCTCCTTGGGGGTTGAGGTTCAACAACAACACTGCACACTTGAGAGGACACACTAGAATCTTGATGTAACACATTGTAATGGGTTGCCACACCCAAAGTCGAAGGTTCTTCCAGATGTGAGATCAGCAAGCATGTAGAAGGGGGTTGAACAAGTGATGTATTGGTAGTGTTGCCTCAGTTTTGAGCTTGTGGCACTGCAAGTGGAAGATCAGTGTAGTTCAGAGTCAAGAATTAAGGGTGACATGACAACACTGAGTGATGCATTGTCTTCCTGAAGTTGGGAGGCTCCTTGAGAAAGGAAGAACGGATGTGACTGGGAGGAACATCAACCCCAGCTCGGAACTGAGGGTAGGGGATACTGTGGACTCTGTAAATATCTTCATATGTTGCCATAGAAGGTTTGGCTTTCACTACAAGTTGTATAGACTGTTTCAAGAGCCTAGGCTGTAGGAGTTCAAAATAAAAAGTTCAAAGTTCAAAAAGGTATAAGACACTCAATGAAACATTCCTAAGTCACACAAGTAGAACTGTTACCTGTCTTATAAAGATAAACCATAACCTATACTAGAGCAACAAGAGAGAACAATAGAGAGTGAATGAGACCATAGACAACATAGTGTGTAAGACAATCTGGGGAAACGCGAGAGTGTGCCATTGCACATGAACAAGAATGGAACCAAACAAGACCAAGCTTCAGCCACAACTTCAGCCACCTTCCTAAACCAGATCCCAATCCTTACAGGTTTGGACTAGCACTTGAACAGAACCATAGGTCAGGTTCTGTGTTCAGAGAATAGGTTACTGAACTGCACAGACCTAGACCATCACATCACCATCCATCACCTTTGCCAGCACCACCACCACCAACCCAGTTGCTTCCATCTCCATTGCTAAGTTTCTACCACCAACCTCCCTGATAATCTTCCACCATGTCCTCAACAAAGTAATGAACCAATTGTAATGGTCTTGGCCACTATCTGTGCCCACTATATATGCTTTGCTAGAATTCTGGAGGATGCCTTCCAACAAGCCATGACAGGACATAACAGAAGATTTTAATGCTTTGGGAGGAAGTTAGTTGATGCTAATCAATCACAATCTGAGGTATGGATTACAGTTCTGGGAAATGGCATTGTATGGGAGATTGAGGCTGTTTTGATCCTCATAATGATAAAGGTGATAAGGTTTGGTTTTATCACTGAGAAGACCTGATACTGTAACATTTCAACCAATCTGGCAGGGGTTACAACACCAGATAGGCCCACCACTAAGCAACCAACTGGTGAGGATATCTTTGATATCAGACAAGGGTCAGGAGCAGCCAGTATAGTGGTCTGATGCAACCAAAACCAGTGTTAAAATATCCTTAGAAAGGTCTCTCAGATTCAGATGCAAGAAGGCTATTTGGGTCGTAGCAGGGAACCCTCACAAATGCGCAAAGGGAAACATACAATGAATCTAGCTATAAATAGTGGAATAATACTGAATGTGGGGGATAAAACATTGATCCAAAGTAAGTAAATAGCTGAGGGACTACAAAAGTTCATGTGAGCTCATTCGTACATTAACCATAAATCCAACACACCCCTGCGAGCGAAGCATGAACAACCAGAAAAATAGAAACCAAAGATGTAAAAGCACACCCCTGTAATCTGCACCCCTGCATTCACCAAGCCTCATTCTCCAAATCCAAGTCCACATTGACAACAGCAGCCATTTCAGCACCTCCCTTTGAAGCTTCCCACTTCCTTTTCTCAGGACAATCAGATTTGTAATGTCCCTTTCCATCACAGAAGAAGCACGTAACATCCAAACAATCGCGTGTGTTGACGGCCATAGCCACATCCTGATCAGAGCGAGTAGCATAATGAGAAGTGGTGGCAGTCGATGACGATTGATGAGTTTCTTCATTGATCAAGTGGGTGATAACAACATTGAGTGTGAGCTCCTTGGGTGGGGTAGAGTCGAAAGTGATGATGAGAGAATCGTACACCAAAGGCAGGCCCATAGTGAGAGCCAGGATCATGTCCTGCTTGGAGACCAGAACACCAGATTCTTCCATAGCAAATGCTTGCGTGTGAACCTGGCCAATCCAACCCTGCATCGATTGCTTCGTCCCCTTCCTCCCAGTCAAGAAGCAGCGCCTGAGCACCAAGCTTGTGGTAAATCCTCTCACCCAATGAACACTCTTCAGGTTTTCCCAAACATCTCTTGGATCCTTCGCCCTCATGTGAGCCAGCTGCCCACCATCAACTCTCAAAATGATTTCAGCACAAGCTTCTGCCATCTTTGTCGTGCTTCTCTTTACCAACTTTGCCAAAAGCTTCTTCTTGACATCCTCCAGGTCCTTTCCCATCCCATCTACCTCAACTAACACAAGATCCCAATACTTCTTTTGGACTAGCTCGGCCTCCATCATAATGGCCCACTCGAAGTAGTTAGAATCATTGAGTTTTGCAAATACAGAGAATGTAGAGCACTGATGTTCAGTATTGGACTGAGCCATGGTGATCAAGGTGTAAAAATGGTGCCTCGGCTTGTGAGGGCTTCTCGGTGGATCGTCTGCATGTGAATAATTTTCAAAGCAAGTGGATGACTTCCTGCAAGGATTTAGAAACGATTTCTTCTAGATTTCGTCTCCAAACCTTGGTTTGCTGAGATGCCAAGTCCAGCCACTGCATTCCAGCTCATCGTTGTCACGCACAGGTCTGTTACAAACCTTGTCGTCTAGAGAAATCTAGAGAGGGGTCAGGACCCCTCTCTAAACCGACAATTCGTTCTAAATTGCGCTATTTGCTCTCAAATTTGCTCTTTGAGCCCTAGACTCTGGATCTGAAAACCTATTTATGGCAACTGGATCCAACATGAAGGAAGCATTGCATTTTCCCTCCATCGTCACAACAAGTTTTCTTCAACTGTCCTCCTCGTTCTCGTTACCTGTGCATGAATGAATCTGGCATTCCTTACCAATTCAAGCATGACAAAGTCGTGCAAACTCCATCCGAGCAGCACCCAAGTTGGCGTTTTCAGGCTGGTCCAAGTGCTGATAATGTTTGTTGATTCCTACCACTTCCCTCACTCCCTTTTGATGTGGCTTGAGAATAGATACCGGAAGTTCCAGTATCACCTCGGATGGCAGCAGTCGTCCTTGCCCACGCCCCGCATTCCAAGGTGTAGCCAGGACCGAGTATGGTGTTATGCAAGAAGGCACCTCTTGTTTCCCCATGGGTGCTTTTGCCGACTTCCGTTTCCCCGTGTTTATGAGAAATCCTCAAGACCGTCTCCCTCCCATCCAATCAGCCTTCTCCCCCTCCAACCTGCCCCGCCTCCCGCCTCCCAATGTCCCACCTCCATATCCGTTACACCCAGATGATCCACAACCTTCTCAACTGAAGTCTCGTAATCTAACATCTCGCCTCCCTAATCCTCGCCTATCGAATTCTCACCCCCCAAATCCCCCCCTCCTCAACCCCACCTCTGATGCAGAGTCCAACGAACTACCCGATTCCATTCTCTCTCCAAAACTGAAGCCAGCTCCTTTGAAGAACAAGAAACGAGCTGCTCCTAAGCCTCCCAATGCTGCCACCAAAGGGAAAAAGCCCAAGATCATCAAGGGTCCACCTGCAAAGGTGACAGCTGAGTCTGGGGGAGGAAATGTCACCACGGGAGGGAGGGGAGGCCAGAAGAAGGGGGTGGTTGGGTGCTCGGTGGCAGAAATCAATCAACTGCTTGATATTGTCACCCACTTTCTCCCAACTTGCGCCATTGCATGGGGATGGGTTGCGAAAGAGTACAGCAAGTTCGCGACTGATGAAGGCTACCCTACACGCGAGTTGAAGCAACTACGTGCGAAATTTGACTCGGTATGTATTTCCATAGTATATTATGCCCCCCAAGAGCCACACTCACTACCACTCTAGATTGTGAAGACGAAGAAGCCCACGGGGGATGCTGAGGTCCCTGAGTATGTTACGAGGGCTTGGAGCCTTGATGAGCAGATCAGCGACAAGGCCGCAATGATGGAAATTGATGATGCAGACATCATCGATATCTCATCCGACGAGGAGGATACCGGTAAAGGTCACCCTGATAGACCCACGGAAGATCCTCACAGTGGTCTATCCAAGGGGAAGATGCCAGCAACTACTCTTGTCAAGTCGTACATCGCAAATCCCCCACCACCACCACCACCCACCACAAAACGTTCTCACTCTGGTGTCGCTGCAGAGGCTCTCTCCGTCCTCACAACCTCATTGGATCCCGAAGCTTGTGTGCGCCGCAATGATCAGTGTCTGTTGTCAGCATTCCAGCTGACCCAACTCACCACCCTCCAGTCAGAGCTGCGAGAATGTCGTGCGTGCAACGATGTACTTCAAGATCGCATGACCCTTGAGATGAGGCGAGCTGATAAAACAGAGCATGAACTTACGCTGATGAAGGCACTCGCTCCACATGGTACTGGCCATCGTCATTCAGGCTCACCGTCTTCTCACACATGGTATTCGCCATCTCCTCCATGTCGCACTTGGTATTCACCATCTCCCCCCCATTGCGCTTGAGGTGGCTGCCACTATCGTCAACATTCCATCCCTGCAACAGCCAAGTATGATTGACCCCATTCCCGATGTGAGGATATGTTCAACGTGTCCAAGGGCCCATCCCGCACTCCTCTCAAGAAGCGACAGCCTTTGGCTGATTCTAACATTCAGCCTGTTACCAAATCCCCAATTCCCACATCTATCCCATCATCTGGGCTCGATGTGCTCGCCAATGCTGTGCTAGGTGCTTCACGTGCACCCCTTGACCCTTGACCTCCAAACACAAATGTTCCTATTGTTGTCAATGTGACACCTTCGAAGACGAAGATCTCTTTACACGTTACCCCTGTCCGTGGCTCATCCTCTGAGCCCTTCTTGTCCTGGGAACTGACACCACGTCATTGAATTTTCACTTTATCGTGTGCATACTGTAGCACCTGACACACTCAGTCTCTCCTTCTGTTCTCTCATCGAAACCCCCACTCTCTCAAAAACCCACATCATTATGCCTCCTTCATTCATTGTGTAACATTATGCTGTTCGTCGTGTACTTCTAGATGTCTATTGTGGGCTTCACCTTCCTTCCAAACCCCCCCTCTCTCGGGACCCAGATCATTATGCCTCCTTCCCCATTCATTGTGTACTTCTAGATGTTTATCGTGGAGTTTGTCATATGCTCCTACTTCGTCTCATCCATTCTCACATTGTAAATTATGTATTCTTTAGATGTTCATTGTGTATTTTTTAGATGTTTACTGTGTAGAACTTCTATATGTCTATCATGTACCTCGTAGCTGTCCATCATGTAACAACAAGGTGAAATCGTGAAACACAGTCACGATGTTGAATCTCTCTGAAGAGCAAGTCACCTAAGTTATCCCAAAGCTCGTCATCCTCTGATTGTCTCCAAACCGGCATGTAGACATTCCAAATCTCATTGATTCCAACACATCTCGCACACACATTATTGAGATGGCAACACAACTCAAGAAGCAAACACTGTCCATCAGGGTTGTTGGTGTCCAAGGGCATGCGTAAGCAGCCAAAGGAACCTTGTAACGTGCGCATGCCCCATTCTGCGGTTTGTCGATACAACAACAGTTGCCAATTGAACCATAAAATTTGATACTGTCCGTGGGCGTCGTCGGTTATATGCTCCCCAGACTTCAACAGTGCTCGTATCTTGCCTTTGATAGAGCGTGTACCGCGAGGAAAGGCAGTGTCTGCAACGAGATAATAACCTTCAGGTGTTTTCACCCTGAGTTTCTCGAAGAGTGGTTGGGCTGTGTGGGCATCGTGCCAGCTACCGGGAGCATTGATTGTCGCATGCATGATAGTGCCTTTTGGTTAAACTTGTCAGATGCGAGTACGGCATTCGTGAATAGGCAATCACGTACCATCTGGCGAAAAAGCAAACACATTATTGATGAAATGCTCACTTTTCCACCCATTATAAGTTGCATTCTCGATCTCAGCGTCTGATGACGCTGAGACAGGAAGACCCAAGCCATCTGCTCCCCCAAAGGCATGCATCAGTAGTGGGTGGCGGGTCCTGATAACTGTAGAGTTCTCTTCAAATTCCAACCCTCGAGGCCACATAATTCTTGCTTCTCTCATCTCCTTCAAAGTCTCTAACAGGATAACTATGGAAAATAAGGCTGAGGGCACCAACTGAGTCAAGTGAACGACCTCCAACATGAGGTTGACCCGTAAGCACAACATCACTGTGAGGGATGGGTGTGTCGTTCCACCGCCGTGCGGAGCCGGAATTGTGAATCAAGAAGAATGTATTGACATCGAAACCCATAGTAGTGATGAAGGCACGATCGTTGCGACTGTGTACGAGCCGTTGCCAGGGACTGTCGACATGAGGAAGTGGCATGAGCTCAGGACGAGTGAGATACAGTCGATGACCATGGCGTCTACGAGCTCGAGCCTCCTGAGCTTCTTCAACACCAATGAAGAGGGCAGCAGCAACTACCAAGAGGGCTTCATCCTCATCATCTTCATCCTGAAGGAAGGAGACATCGAGTAAATCTTGTGCAGAGTCACCCATCGGATGCGAGATTTAGAAACTTTCAGCCTTGCGGTTTAGAACGTGATGACTAAGATTTTCTAAATAATTACAAATCAGTCATGAAAAAGGACTTAGAAAATAGGATCTGGAATTTAGCATTGCGGGAAGTCATCCAGTAAGACCCTAATAGTGACCGAAGGGAATGGCAGCGTCGACAAGATAACAGAGGGTTATGCAGCGCATTTGTGTTAAAATAGCCTTAGAAAGGTCTCTCGGATTTGGATGCAAGAAGGCTATTTGGGTCGTAGCAGGGAACCCTCACAAATGCGAAAAGGGAAACATACAACGAATCTAGCTATAAATAGTGGAATAATACTAAATGTGGGGGATCAAATGTTGATCCAAAGTAAGTAGATAGCTGAGGGACTACAAATGTTCATGTGAGCTCATTTGTACATTAACCATAAATCCAACAACCAGCACCTCAGGCACACTCTGAGAGAGATTTCAACTAGGTGACAGTGCTTTCAGGATTTCTGGCCTGTTTGTAACATTTCCTACTTTTGTAGCCCTTGCAGGGACAGAAATCTTTGGATATTTTGATTTGGGTAAATTTGTCACAAGTGGTGGGGTAGCCGTGACAGTGGACACAGCCAAAATCCAGTGTCAGCAAGGAATTTATGACATGTGACCACCAATTTGATTGAAATGGTACAGTATATGCTCTGTAAGTTCTCCACATCTGTCTCTCAATGTCAATCCTCACTTAACTGAGGCTGGCAAAGATAATGTACATTATCTAATGTGAACACAAAGTCAAATGAAGGGCTCTCACAATGAGTGGTAGTGTTTTTGTTTTCCCACAGTATGCTGTCCAATCAGATAGCCCTCAGTACTGGCACATCTGGGGTGGTTTGTCCACCAGACTGTATGACAGCTCTCTACTCCTGCCATTACTTAACTGACACCCACCATACACAGAGTCTTGATTCAAGTGATAGAGAAGGTGGATGTACAATGCCTGTGTAATGGGTGTTTACTGGTGAATACTCTCCAGTATCACTCTGGACTAAGTGTGGGAAGTTGGGGTTTGGAGTTTGAATTTATATGTGTACCTGAGTAGCTTCCTCTTTCAAATACAATCATCTATTACTTACCCATTCATGATTGGCCTTCTCTGAGAGAGTGCTGACTGTGTGAAGTGGGTTCTCTTCTAGTTACTAGCCATCCTCAAGACTCAACCCCCAAGAGAGGGTCAAGTAGCAAGACCTTAGTTACTTCTGTGAGATTTGGTTGCAACTGTGTTGCAACCTCCCCAAGTCATCTGTAGGGTGTGCACACAGGTGCACGCACCTAGCAGTTGATCTAGCTCTATGACCTATACAAAGATGTGGGTCCGAGCAACATGTCTACCACATGTAGATCAACCGTAGGTTACCTGCAAGCTACTGAGGTCTTTACACCTCAGTGCTGGGCTCCAGGCTTGCCAGTTCCTCTGACAACACCATCTCCTCCCATTATAGCAACACAGGTTGAACCCTGCCTGTCACAAAGGTGGACACTGAGAGGACTTGTTGTTCAACCTGGCTAGCCCACAACAAGCCTGAAATTCAATTAAATCAAGTTCTATTCATGTTCAAAGCACTCCTATCACTGAGTTCTCAGTAAAATCTTGAGAACAGCCTATCAGTCCATTTTGAGATCTCTTATCACCTCAACAATTGATTCTTGCCCCTCCCCACTACTGTCTTATCTATATGTTCAAAATCGAGACAGATAGCAAGTCATTTGACAGATATTGTTTGCTCAGTTACTTCCTCCTAGGACTGACCCTTGGAGTGTGTTCCCTGTATTTCGTTTACCTCCACCTCCCAAATCAACTAGCTTCTATTTGCAAGACAATTATTGCACACTCAGCCAGTCATCAATCCCTTGCTCCTACCACTTTCCTCCCACTTTCCCCACAAGACAGTTATCAGCTCTTCTGCCATGACTATGTTCAACTCCACTGGATTTGTCTAATCACTCTCCATCATCCAATATCAGTAACCCTCATGTCAACGACTTTGCAATCAATACACTCTTCACTTGTTAAGCAAGAACGAAGGGCGACTGCAAGTCTGATTAGAATGATCCCTTCTTGGCACCCTTAGTGAATCACTCCTCAATGCCACCCTTCTTCCTCTGCAACCCACATATCCCATATTTCCTGTGCATTGTCACAACACACTGGAATATTTGACTCAAGTGGTATTGAGCCTGCTGTTGATCGAGTCTTCCCAGGCTTCACAACCGACTATGCATCTGCAGCATCTCACCAGCTCTTTAGCACCTCACAACAACTATTGGAAAAATACCCTCTGTAGCAACTGAACTCTCGTTTGGTGATCCTATGCCCCTTGGTGCCCATGCATTCATCGACATCCTCTCCTTCAATATGCCTTCCCCATGACCTCCTACCATTCCACTAAATCATTCTGTGGTTCTCTCTGAGCTGGGTGAATACAGTCATCAGGCTCAACCCTATAGTTAGTGTTCACCATATCATGCACACAACCCACAAAGACACTTGCTGGAATGTTTGCATCTAGTACTTGTCTCACAAAGCTTGGTCTGAGCATCTACCATCTTGTATCAAGGCTGCAGAGTACATTGCCTATTCAGTTATACTCATTCTGGTCAGTCGAGCCTTTCTACACTTGACAGTGTCAACACTGGTCAGGGTTTCATTCACCCACACACTTGTCCCCTACACACTCTGAGTGAGGACACTCTTCATCCAATTGGTACTCCTGCATCCATAATATCCACAGACCAGTGTAGTTCTTGCTACTTGTCTTCAACACAAGTGAATCTGGACCCTCTGTTGACATTACATACACACCAGGCTTGGGTAGACTGGTGAACACGAACATTTGCACCCTGTAATCTGACACTCTCTCTCTGGGTTGACTGAACTCACACTGGTGCTGTTCTCGATCTCGCTCATGATTTCAAGTTGCAATTACACTTGGACATTCCACTATTACCTCTGCTGCTGCCTCCAGCCAATTGACTCATCTGAGCAGCAAGTCCCTTCGGTGTTGCTGTTTTGTTCATCGAATATCAAGTGTCTGGTTGCTAGATCCCACTCAGTGGTAGCACATCACCCCCACAACCTCAAGTTGTTGTGGTGAATCAACCACTGTGCCTAAGACCAATCTCATCACTTTTCAGGAGATCCCACAGACCTGTCTATAGCCTCTTGTCAACATCCCCACCTCTCAATGTCTGAAACAATCATCTGTCTCCCATTCCTTGTCATCTCAGACACTCTCAAAGACTACAAGCAATAGACTGTAGAGAATCGAGAAGCAGTGAAGTGGATCACAGGAGTAGAGTTCTTATGAAAGGGGGACATTTTTTCTTGGGGGGCTATGGGGGTATCATAGGGCCATCGATTGTACTGGGCTGTCTTGCCCAGCCTGCAAGAATGGCTCTCTGTTACGTTTCAGACCCTTTGAGCCATCTCAGAGGCCAATCCAACCTTTCTGTACAAAGTTGATCTTGACCCTCATGGAATCCTGCTTTGGATGCTTGTGAGAACCACTTCTTGCCAGTGGTTGGACACAGTGTGGATGGCTTTCCGAATTGTCTTTCTCTTATTTCGAGAAAAACTACTTGACTATTACCAGGAGGCTGTCCAGGCACTTCAACAGTACATTGAGGTCTTAACCATGCATAAGATTGCTGATACCAATACAGCTGAAGTAGCCTCATATACAAGAGGAGCAATCAAAGCACTGTTACATCTTGCAGAGGACAGTCAACTAGTCAGTTAAAATTATTGAGATATTTTGAAGTTCAAATCCTTTGTTGAGATTTGCATGAACCTAAGCAAACAATGTGATAGCCTCCAAGATGCTCATCATCTCAACTCTTGAGTTGTTCATACTGAGCTCAAAGCAGCTTGGCTAATGCTATCTGTACATATTCAATCTGCTGCAAATCTCATATTTGCGATCATTGATCTCTCAGGCCCTGACCCAGCAGTGCACGACTCTGCCTCCACAATTGGGAGACAACTAGCAAAAGAATCTTCCATGGACACAGCCACTGACACCAGTAAAACTCTCTTGTTGACAGTACTCCTAGCTTCGAAATCTTCTTCCCCTGAGTCTCAACTATCTGAAAGCCCAGATTCTCCTTGCATTGAGACTGCTAGTACTAATTGCAACAACCCTCTAACGTTTATTGGTGTTTTAGACTTGCACGACTCCTTGGGTGTGCTCTCTTTCACCCAATCACACTTATACTACTCTACTGGACTCTTCTGCGAAGGACAGAAGATTGTCAGGAACTCAAGGAGCACAGAGGATTACAGAAGACGTCAGGCACTTGGTACACCTCTCATTATTCTGAGTTCTTGACCTGTAGACAACTGGTATGGTTGCCAAGACTGCCCAGGGATTCCACAAAGTATCTGGCAAATCCTAAGATCCTCTCAGGATCTTGGGTACTCCAGATCAGCACCTCCTCTCACTGTTGGTTCTCTTGCACTCTCTCCCTGCTTGCTCCTCCCATGGTCTGGCTCGTGGCTACCAGTCACTCTTGTGGTCACACCATCATCTTGCTCAGCCATTCCATCTTTTGGCAGCAATGAAGCTGCAGAACCTATACAAGTTGAAATGATCACACCATTGGCTAGCTGTGCTGGTTATAGTTTGTCTGATCAATGCCTGACTCTATCAATGTGCGGCATGGCTTCAAGCAGCTCCTTTCCTACCACCCACCTCCCTAAAGTCCAAGAAGGTGAAGATTCCAATGTTCAATGGCTGGCTGATAGTCTTTAACAACCTAGCTTGCAAACATTGCTACACCCCTCATTGCTGTGCACTGTGGACATGAACCCACTTCCTTGCAGCCTAATGACCCCGGTTCTTCTCAAGTCAAGTGTCCTAATCAATCGCAATATATGACATTGCAAATGAAGAGGATGCACCCCCAGGAACCTAGAGTGCTGATTTTCATTGGGACTGTTTCCCAGAGGACACCGGATGCTGCACACACAGAAAGCAATGCTTGACACTATGCAGATTCAGAAGTCACTCCTGATGCTACCATATACCTCAGTGAAACTCAGCCAGAGATTCTTTTAGGCAAAACTAATGTCTGTCAAGGGCTCCATCTTGCAGCATTCTCTCCATCTACAACCACTGCTCATTGTTCAAGTATTGGCATCAACCCTTCAAGCTCTCCACTCAGGAAGTCCATAGCCACTGTTCAGGGAGCTGGCTACATCAAATTGAATCTCTGGAGCCCCCAATCATCAAGTGTAACAGTTTATTTGGGTACCACCCTCATCATCAACTCAACGGTCGCAAGTACTTGACAACCGCTTACTAGGCTGGTGTTGAAGGATCCCAACAAGCTCTTAGTCCATGGCTCATTGTCTCTCCCCTCCAATGTAGGATGTACATACAGGTGTGTGTGCCTTACAACTGTCCTCTCCTGTGGGTCATGAAAGCACAGCTCCAGAGACACACTTTACATGTATGACAGTCACTGGTTACCTACAGGGTTCCTTACCTGTCCAAAGGAGTTGGGGTGAACACCACCTGTTTACATGGGGATGAATTTCAATCCCAGAGTCCATATGAGTTTTTTGAAGTTTGAGTCCTACTTGAAGAATAGCAACTATGATACCCAAGACTAGATGTACCTTGTATGGCCAGGGTCAGTCCTCCTGAACCCAGCAAATATATTCCCCATGCCTACAGCCTTCATGGAAGTGTTACATCTGCCTCCTCCAGAGTCCTCTACTATGGAACTGGTATTCAACAATCTGATGAACTACTAGTCCCTCCTCCCACATCCAACATAGGACATGTGCATAGGTAGGTGTGCCTTCTGGCTGTTCTCTTTCGCAGGTTGCGAAAGTGCAGCCTCAAAGACACACTTTGTGTGTGTAATGGTTGGTGGTTACCTACCAGGACCCTTATCCAGATCCTCCAAGTATATGTGGACTCTGAGCCAAAGCTCTGTACAGAGCACAATAAGGTTCCTCCCTACTATGTGAACGCTTGCAAAGGGTGCCATTGGATAAATTGGTTATCGATCTCTTTACCTGCCCATAACACTGCTGTCCTCACACTGAAATACATATACCTACACTACAATTCACCCATAAGCTTGCAAGTCGCTGGAATTCATTTGAGTGAGGGATGTCACACCCACAATTACTCACGCCCTTGCCCCTCATCCCATCCTTGGCAGCAATCAAACTGCACCATCATCTCGATCACTCATCTTCACCAACCTCTCTTCCTCAATGAATATGTCATCAAGGCAACATCTCAATTGATGGGTTCCAGCAACACAAATTAATTGGAGGATCAGTGGAAGGCTCAAGAGTTGTCAAAGTCTCAGGGGGCTGGGAGAGATGCTGCTGGTTTAGACAAGCACCCAGTGGATAGATATAGCCATTTTCTGGCTCTCTCACCAGAGGGTACGCTTGCTGCCTCTGCTCAGAGATCAACTTTCTTTAGCCCTTGACACCATATACTTATCAGTAGATCTGTCAGATCCACACCATCTTCAACCACCCCTTCAGTTCGAAGATTGCTACCTCTCTCCATCTCTCAATCTGTTGATCTCTGCATGGAACTCAGTCCCAACACACCTACACATGCAGAGAGTTCAGATGGTCACTTTGTGACCTCATTTATTTGATCTCCACTGCCACTTTTAAATGCAATTTGCTTGTCTTGAGAACTATGATCTTCAACTCATAGACAAGCCTCTGGACCACAGTCAATGAGATCTAAACCCGATGGTGCCCAAGCAGTCACCACAGCCAATCAAAGGCTGGCAGTTGGCTCCGAATCACATACATCAATGGTTCACTCTGGTTTGCTTGATTCTCGCCTCACCATGAAGGAGAAATTGCCCAATCTCCAACCTCCAAGCACATCATGCCCTCAGAATCTGCAGAATGACCATAATTATTTGATGATTGAACTAGGAGACATTTGCCTCATCATCACCAAGTGTCACCATACAGGCACCAGATCTACAGCAGGCCTTTTTCAAGAACCTGGGTACATCAGATCGTTACTATCGCCCACAGGTGACTCTCTTGTTCTTTCTTCCCACTTCTCCCCTCTTCCTGCTGTCTCCTGGAGAAGTCTGACAGTGTGCCTTTGTGCTAAGGCAAAGATCATCACATCACTCATCTCTTCAATAGCTGTATCCCCATCTGGCCTCAATGTAGATGCTTCAGGAACCAGTGATAATGTGCCACCTCCAGGGAGGACTGGAAAAGGTGTTAAGAATCACACCGCGCTACGCCTATTTTCATTTTTCTTGTTATCTCGACGCTCCTCACGGATATCTGATCCTTCCATATGGATCATCAAGCATTACAATTGTATTCCTCCTGAACACAAGGAACGGGTTCATATCCCTTCGACACCCCTTCGACACATCCTCATTCCTGCACATCCAGCCTCTAGTGCACTATCCTTTACCTTTGTCCCTCTGACTCCTCGTCATCTTGTCACTCCACCTTCCAGTATGACCCAGGCCATGGACTACAGACCCCTATGTCTCTGACTCATAGATCAGACCATTGACTGTGGACTACAGACTACAGACCCCTAACTACAGACTCCTATTCCTCCTGACTCACTTCGACTCATGCTTACTACTGTCTTACTGATTGTCTTACTCATCGTTACTACGGACTACGGACTGTGCTTCATCCTAGTATATATACTTCCCTGTATTCACTAGTATTCCCCATCTTGTTCACTTTGTCAATATAGATTGTTATCTCTATTCACATTGTTCTAACTTGATCCCTGTTTGATCATCTGTCTGGAAACCTCTGATAGTCTCTCATCCTCTCGCCGTTCTACTTCTGGGGCTGTAGCCTAGGTATCATCAGAGAAGTATCCAAGTCTTACATCGTATACTTCATTGAAGTAACAATCTTAACAAAAGGCCTCAGCCCTGGTCCTGCTGTCTTCTGTGTTCAAATATTGCCTCAACCCATACTATCTCATTGAGGGGCTTGGAATTGTGTGCATCGGATGAGCTGACTGGCAGTTAGTGCTCTTGTCATTCCAACACTCAGTTGTTTGTATTCAGGATTATCATCACTGAGAACAAACCTTAGTATGCCTACCGTGACACTCTCAGACTATGTGTTGGTTCTTTGGATGAAGCCATGGTATCACAACCAAGAATCCACCTACAAATCACCTGATGGTTCAAATGGAAGGTTCTTTGCAGTGTTTGGACGAACATGGCTGGCTATATTGATAACTGCTCACAATTATACTCTGAATCCTAGCAGCCCAGCTGTGAAATGTGCTGCTTGTAGGAATCAATGGGCCAGCATCTATGGCCACTTCATTCACATGTCTCATATTCTTTGTCAGTTTTGTTCCTCCCTTTAATGGACGTAGGGTGCATGCATAGGCATACATGCCTTCTGGTTGTCCTCTTCCATGAGTTGCGAAAGTGCAGCTCTGGAGACACACTTTGTGTGTGTGACAATTGCTGGCTACCTATCAGGATCTTAACCTTGCCAGGGAATCTTTTGACATCCCAGTCTGTCATTAATGTTAACTGGGATATCTGTGGATCTCATACTATGGTTGCTTACAGCCTCTGTCATCCTCTCACTGAAGATAAATTTGACCTTGATGAGTTGGCATTCCACTTGAACATGCAATATGCAACCAATCTTGCCTTCAGAGCCATTATAACCACTCCAAGTTATGACCTTTCTCTAAACCCTCTTGGCTTGGGCTAGTTTCCTGGCTCCTACTTAATTTCCCCACTTGTGCTGCTCTTGTTGAACACTAGCACCCTGCTGGCTAGCTTGTCCATATGGCTTTTCACACATTGCACCAGAACATGGATGAACTCTGGTCATGCTGCAAGGTTCCCCTTCAGATCCTGCTATGATGGAACCTCTATGGAAAGATCCAAACAAGCAAGTCTGGTCTCTGCTTTCTGGAACAGGACATATACCGAGGTACACATGCCTTGCAATTGTCCACTTCCAGATCTTTTCTTCTTGGACAGAGCCCAATAGTTCAGTGCTCTCCTTATCCCCCTTTGTCAAAGAAGGACATGCACATGGAGACATGTGCCTTATGGTTGTTCTCTTCTGTGGGTTGCGAGAGCACAGCCCTAGAGACACACTTTGTGTGCATAGTGACTGCTGGTTACCTATGGAGATCCCTATACTTGGGATGCTTAGGAGAATGCTGCCAGTTGGTAGTTCCTCTTGCTTTTGGGGACAACAAACATGCATTATCCAAGTATGGCCTCTGCCAACAATGGAGCCCTATCATCAAGGACATCTTTCTGCTCAAAGACTCCTCCATACCAGGCTCATAGCAAGCCCTGGGTTTTGTCATCCCTGGCAAACTCATTATGGTGGCCGTAAATTGGCAAGATCTTGGCATTAGCTCCACCTCCCTATGCTGGCAATTGCAAGTAAATATTTGGGCACTTAGCAACTCTATTTCATTCAACTATTCATTTCCAACAAAATTCTTCAACCCCATCTCTGTCTACGGCTTGTCTTCATTTAATCAACCTGCCTGCACAAATTCTCTCCTCTATGCATCCCTCTAATATGGCCTATGATTGTCAATTCCTGCTTTCCTCCTAATTCACCATCAACTTTTCAGCTGGGTGTTGTGTATATTCAAATAATTTGGAATCAAGAGAATGGGGGGCAGATACCAAGTGGATGCTGGAGAGTGGGGGGCTATGTTGGAAAAATCCAAATCACCTGTTTGGGCCAGACATGGACTTACCAGACCTGATCAGTCCATCAGGATTTTGGGTGGCTGATCAGGTTTAAAAACAACCTATAACAACTGATCAGGCTTGTCAGACCTGACGACCTAACAAGGGGTTACCAGTGCCGATAACCCCTGGTCAGCCTTCACAGCTGGATAACAGAAAAGTGATGCTTCACATCCCTCTTCTTACTTACTAGCTTACCCATTCACTGTTTCTTACTTGAGTTCCATTGATTGTTACTTATTATCATAGGTACAGTTCATGGGTGGTTCACATATTGTAACATTGGTTATTGAGTTTATTTATTAATTACGAGCAGGGTTCAAATGTGTGGCCTCACAATCTAATTTAGCTATCCAACACATGCACAATTCTACCACAAGGCTAAATGGTCTCGATTTCTGAGGTGACTACGAGGAATATGTACCATGATTTAATGCCAGCCCTAGGACTTGTACCACCAACCACAACTGAAAGTAAGGAAGCCAAGCTCAGAAACACCCCCAGATGGTAGGTTATGCCTTCGGACCACCAACAGACTGTATATCTGAGAAGGATGAGGGCCTATACTGTTCAGCCCTGACAGATGCTGACTGGGACCTGTTCAGCCTTTACTTCAAGCCTGATCAGTCCTGACAAGTGGTTCAGGCCTCACCAGGCCTGACCAGCCAAATCACGTTTTTCTGACATATGTAATGGGTGTTTACTGGTGAATACTCTCCAGTATCACTCTGGACTAAGTGTGGGAAGTTGGGGTTTGGAGTTTGAATTTATATGTGTACCTGAGTAGCTTCCTCTTTCAAATACAATCATCTATTACTTACCCATTCACGATTGGCCTCCTCTGAGAGAGTGCCAACTGTGTGAAGTGGGTTCTCTTCTAGTTACTAGCCATCCTCAAGGCTTGACCCCCAAGAGAGGGTCAAGTAGCAAGACCTTAGTTACTTCTGCAAGATTCAGTTGTGACTGTGTTGCAACCTCCCCAAGTCATCTGTAGGGCATGCACACAGGTGCACACATCTAGTGGTTGATCTAGCTCTATGAACTGCACAAAGGTGTGGGTCCAAGCAACATGTCTATGACACGTAGATCAACTGCAGGTTACCTGCAAGGTACTGAGGTCTTTACACCTCAGTGTCAGGCTCCAAGCTTGCCAGCTTCTCTGACAACACCATCTCCTCCTGTCATGGTGATGCAGGTCGAACCCTGCCCCTCACAGCCTGATAAGTTTCAAATTGGGTTCAACATGAGCATGGTTAACAAGTTTGGTGAGGGCAGGGTATTTGTTACATGGGGTAAGCTGCCTCCACCTTTATCTAACCAAAACCTGATCACCATAGACTTGTGTAGATGCCACACATGTTTATAGCCCAGCCAGAGAATGGGTAGGAAGGTCAAGAGTCTTCTGAAGGATGGGCAACATCCCTTCTGGAAGTTGGTAGTCCATGTTGAAGCAGTAGAGAAATCTAACAACCTTATGGTACAGCCAGTCATACTTACAACAAATCAACAGGGATATGCAAGACTATAAGAGTATATATTATGTTTTTTAAATACTGAATATTGTGTCCCATTATTCAGTTGCTTGATGCTGCAAGTAGCTGAGACTGCTTGGCATAACAGAGCCTGACTAGATACCCTAGACACAGCTAATCAGATCACTAAACTCTACAAGCATTCATAGCTGAACCAAAGGAAATAGGGTTGTGATTTGCTGGAGAGCTAAGGTCTCTAACTAGCCCAGTGTAGCTTATCTAATCTTAGTGTTGTTGAGGAATAGGTTCCTTGCCATTGGTTCATCATTCCATTGTTCCACTTTGGACTTTTCATTTTTCCACACTGCCACATTCCTTCCCATGCTTTGTACTGCTTATGGACTGCATTTCCCCTGCTATTGTTGTACCTACCTTTGCACTGCTCAGCACTGCCACATTCCCTCCAGTATATAAGACCTGCCTTGCCTGTACAGCTCCTCAGTCTTTTCTGCACTACTGAGGAGTAAGTCACTTGTTATGTTTCTTACAATGTATCCACAATCCTGACAATCATTACCTAGCCTAACACTTGTATGCTTACTAGGTATACCAATCCAAACTGAGGAAGGATTTGTAGATGTTTTGACTCCAGATCTACTTGGGCCCATCTGACCAGAGTCATTCTGGAACGAAGGGTTTGTGGAAGTGGTGGCTTGGGATCTGGCAGAACTTGTCTAACCGGATGTAGAGCCAAAGGCATCATTCTCAAATGTTTGGGAAGGGTTTGCAGAATTGATGACTTGGTCCGACACATACACCCACATCAGTGATATAGTCAGACTTGACCAACCAGATCTAGCAACAGGTAAAGAGTCAAAATCATCATTATAGAATGAAGGGTCTGTAGATGTATTGACAGGTAAAGAGTCAAGAATGTTGCTCTGCACTGAAGGGTCAGGGTCAGGGTTGAGTTGCATAACCCAAGAATGGGATGTAGTGGGAGGTTGCTGGGGGAGGTCATAGGGATTATAGTTGTATGTTTGGGGAGTCAAAGAGTGGGCCTGGAACGAGGAGCCCTGAGTGAGTCAGGTAGTACTCAGCAATCCCCAGGGTGGGTAGTAAGGGTCTCTGGTGGGGGTCAAATGGTGGTTCCTGAATAGAGGCGGACCATCCTCTCCTAAATCATTCACCAAACAACTAACCTCATTCATCTCCAGTCTACCCTTCGGCATAGGATCCCAACACCTCTCAAGTTCCACCCATAACATATCTGTTATATACCAACCTGAGTATGGATGTTTGGGGGATGTTTAGGTGGGCAGGGGTATTTGAGAAGGTTGAGTTTGGAGTGGTCTTAGAAGGGGACTTGGGATGTGAATACCTGCAAGTAGTATTAGGGCAAGAAAGGGAAAGGGGAGGAGAGAGGAAAGGGGGTACTTCGAGACAGGTTAGACCAAATGAATAAACATCCATTGCTGTTGTCGGTTTCCTGTCATTTTCAGAGGTGGAGGAAGAGGAAGAGGTGGGTTGGAGAAGTTCGGGTGCCATCCATCGTAGTGAACCTGTGTTGGTTGATTGTACCATTTCAGCTGTTTGGCTTAAACCAAAATCACTGATTTGGACTTGGCATTTTTGGGAGATGAGTATGTTTGGCTGGTGGATTCAATGATTATTGTTGGGTTTGTTATGTGGGAGGGGCGGACTTACGCCTTTAACGTTGCCATGGACGAGGCCTTCGTTATGTAGGAATTCTAATCTGTGAGCAACCTGGTCCAGCTAGATTCTGCGTTATGACGAGATAACGAAATGAGAGTTGGGTTGTGGAGACATACGAGTTTACAGGTCTGGATGGTGGATAGGTGGTTCCGCTGGACGTATTCTGTTATGTTACCGTTTGACATCCATGGGGAAACGAAGACGAAAGGACATATATCTTCATCCATTTGGTGGATCCCGAGGAGAGGGAGGATGTTGGGGTGTTTTGGGGATTGCCAGATTGCGACTTCGTGATATAGTTTCTGGAGGTACCCCATAAGTTCGTGAAGGATACCACACTGCATATTGGATTGGAGAGGGGACTTGCCTTTATCGTACCGTCACTTTCGAAATCGGCTGAGGTGAAAATATACGGATCCTCTTCAACGCTACTGGTTTTCCACAGAGGTATCCCATGTAGATTGATGAGGAGCCGCCGGAACCTATTGGGTCTTTTCCTTTCCTTTGGATGGAATCGACGGCTATTGATGATGGGAGTCTGTGATGGGATATTGCGAGATCGTAGAGGATGTGATGGGCCCTGAGACGGTGCCAGTTAACTGTTGATTCTTGGAGGGCGAATAAGCTTTTGTCACAGGCCTGTAACACGGCAATAAGAAAAGAGAGTAGGAGAGAGGGTGTGGAGAGACAGACATAGTGGAGGATATCGACGAGAAGGCGGAGATAGTCATAGGATAGTTGCTCTCGCAGTTGTTCGATTGGTTCTTCTATGATTCGTTTGACGTGAGCGACAAGTTGGGCTTCTTGTTGCTTGCGCCCTTCGAAGTTGGAGGTATCGGATTGCAGTTGGGTGAAGATCGTCGAGGCGCTATATTAGGCTAACCCTCGTAAGCCGGTGAGACGTCGGAGTGTCGTATATCAACGTACAGCTGAAGTTCCTGGGTGATAATCTGTCCTGAGCTGGGCATCGTCAACAGGGGTGAATGTGCTTAGTGCGGGTACTAGTGAAATATTAGTGAAAGCACAAAGTTGAGTGTGCAGAGCTTTCGCAGCGGGGTGTTGACTCCGATACCATTGTTTGAACGGAAGAAGGCGAAACACAGCCACGTCCGAGAATAGATGCCGGACGTGTCGTCTTGGCAGATTTTCCAACACATGCAACATCCATCGCCACGTCTTGCTGGCTACTAAATCCGAGACCATACCTGCTCCTGGTCAACTTATTCGCCCTTTGCTCGGGCTGCGACCACTCGGTCTACGATTACAAACCATAACAAGTTAAACCTCTGAGCACATAGCTCCTACTGCGGATCCTCGCTCGCTGGCATGGTGTTCGATCGAAGACGTTCGCCCCCACCCTCCCACTCACTCCCAGTATCTTCCTCCTCCTCCTCAATGCTCTCCCGTTCCCAAATATCATCGCGTCCAACTGGTCAACAACAGTACCCACCACGAGCAGACTCACCCCCCGCTTCCTCATACTTTCATTCCTACCCCCCTCCCACTTACCCCCCCAACGGCTTGGGACAAGACGAAGAAGATGGGATAGGGTGTGATTATCCACAGCCTACTCCAGATGCTCAGTCACATTTTGCGTATTCGACTACGTTGAGGAGGCATCATCAGACGTTGCCGTTTGAAGGGATGGGTACACATGGGAGTGTTGGGTCCCCCGGGCTAGGAGGGTTTGGTGGTTTCAGGAGTTTGGGAGAGATTGGAGAGTTTGTTAAAGAGGAAGGCGTTGGTGGGCTTTGGAATAGGTTTGTGGGGTTTGTTAGTGGGAGGGATAGGGAGGAGGGGAGGCAGGGTTTGGAAGGCGGGTTTGCTGAGGGGAAGAGGGAGGAGGGGGAGACTCCTAGTGCCAAATTCGCTCATTGTTCTATCGATGTATGCTTTCCCTCCCTCCCTTCCCTACTCGTTTTGACACTCGCGTATAGGAAACACTTTCATATTTCCGCACTTCACCCACTCACGGTCTCCCATCTTCATCCATACCCTCCCTCAGATCCCTACACGGCTACAACGAATTCTCAGTCGAATCACCTGAACCTCTCTGGTTAAAATTCGCAAAAACCATCTACGAAAGCCCTCTGATTTTGTTATTATGTGCGAGTGCGGTTGTTAGTGCACTGATGGGGAATGTGGATGATGCGGTTAGTATTACTGTGGCTGTTTTGATTGTGCTTACTGGTGAGTACCTTGAACTTCGTTTTGGTGTGACGTGATGGTTGATTATGGGGGGTAGTTGGGTTCATACAAGAGAGGAGGTCGGAGAAGAGTTTGGAAGCTCTGAATAAACTCGTACCGCATCATTGTCATCTTATCCGGTCTGTCCCCCCTCCCCTCCCTACTCCCTCCCTTCCTAACCTCATACCCCCCCTACCTTTAGCGACGGCCACCACACAACAACCCTAGCAAACGACCTCCTCCCAGGCGACCTCGTAACATTCTCAACAGGAGACCGTATTCCAGCTGACGTCCGGTTAGTAGAAGCTGTAGAATTGGAAGTGGATGAGAGTTCGTTGACGGGGGAGACGGGTGGCAGGAGGAAGGGAGTTGAGGTTTGTGAGAGGGTTAAGGATGAGATGTTTGGTGGGGGTGGGGAGGGGGCGGTCGCGTTGGCGGAGAGGAGTTGTATTGCGTATATGGGGACGCTTGTTAGGAATGGTACGTCTCTCCCCTCCCCTTCCTTCCTCATTGCTAATGCACCCCATTGGTTAGGAAGAGGAACAGGCATAGTAATCTCCACCGGCACCCAAACAGAATTCGGCATCATATTCTCCATGCTCTCCGACGTTGAAGAAAAACGTACGCCTTTACAATTGAGCATGGATGAATTGGCGAAGAAGTTGAGTTTATTGAGTTTTGGGATTATTGGGGTCATTTGTTTGGTGGGGGTTTGGCAGAGGAAGAGTGCGTTGGGGATGTTTACTATTGGTGGTGAGTGCCTGAGTTCTTCTTTACCTTCCTCCTTTCCTCCCTCCCCTCCCCTCCTTTGTATTACCTCCGGTTGACAGACAAAATACTCACCACCCCCTCCTGCAAGCACAGTATCACTAGCAGTAGCAGCCATACCCGAAGGTTTACCTATAGTGACCACTGTCACTTTGGCGCTTGGAGTGTTGAGGATGTCGAGGAGGAAAGCGATTGTGAAGAAGTTACATTCGGTTGAGGCGTTGGGGAGTGTTTCGGTTATTTGTTCGGATAAGACTGGTATGTGGGTTTTTATTGGGTGGGGGGGGTGTTGTCTGGTTTCGAGGGTATAACGTCGTCGACGCGCACATACCATCTTTGCCGCGCATATACCCTCTGCTTTCGGGCATACACCCGCCTCTCATCCATTCCCCTCCTTTCCTGCCTCTCGCTTCAAATGCTGACATGTTTTCCCAAGGTACATTAACCAAAAATGAACAAACTGTTATCCAACTCTACGCAGTAGACGAAACGATCCGTATCGACCCATCCTCTCCCACACCACCATCCGAACGCATCTCAGCAGCTATGACCAAAACACTCGAAATCGGATCCTTGTGTAATAATGCGAGAGCTAGTACGCATGAGGTGGGCGTATATCATGGACAGTCGACGGATGTGGCGCTGTTGAATGTTTTGAGTGTTTTTGGGAAGGGGGATTATCGGCAGGTGTGTTCCCTTTTCTTGGGTATGCTGAAGTCAGGGAAGATGCTGATGTGCGGGGGTTGGTAGGGCTTTACTAGGCTCTCGGAACGGCCTTTCAGTTCGGAAACGAAGTTTATGGCCGTCAGCGGATTTCATGGTGTTCAGCCTAGTGGTCCTCAAGTCAACGGAACGACGCACAAGGAGATGTATTACATCAAAGGTTCGATTGATGCTATCATCTCTCGATGCAAGTTCTACTACGTCTCGGAAGACTCGACTCCTCTACTTGACGCCAATACTCGGAATGTCGTTCTCAACAAAGCTCAAGCTACCGCTGCTAAAGGTCTACGAGTTATAGCCATGGCTTACGGCCATGGTTCCGTCGACTCTCATCTAGATCCCAACAATTCTTCAGTAGCGCCTTCGACTTCATCGAAATCGATCCATTCGTCCAGAGCCGGTACGCCCGATACGGACCATTTGGTGTTTGTAGGGTTTCAAGCCATGTTGGATCCACCCAGGAAAGGAGTGGCGGATGCTATTGGGTTGTTGCAGAGTGGTGGTGTACAGGTTGTGATGATTACTGGGGATGCTGAGGAGACTGCTTTGGCTATTGGGAGGGAACTTGGGTTGTTGGTTGGCCGCGGCGGGTCTAGGCGTTCGAGGGGTGAGAGTTTGGCTTTGGGTGGGAGTTTGGAGAGTTTGGGTATGGGGAATGGGAGCGGGAAGGGTGGGGTTGGGTCGTTGAGTCAGGCTGGAGGCACGTATTGTTTGACTGGGGCTATGATTGATAGGATGACGAAGGCGCAGTTGAGGGAGGCGGTTGGGAGTGTTAGTGTTTTTGCTAGGACTACGCCGAGGCATAAGATGGCGATTGTGGAGGCTTTTCAGTCGAGAGGGGCGGTTGTTGCTATGACCGGTGATGGTGGTACGTCACTTTCTTTTTACTGTGGTATTCATCCCTTTCGGTTGGCTGAGGCGTTTTGCACCCTTGATAGTGAATGACGCTCCTGCGTTGAAGATGGCGGATATTGGTGTGTCGATGGGGAAGAGTGGGACTGATGTTGCGAAGGAAGCGGCAGATGTTATCTTGGTTGACGATAATTTCAGTACCATCCTGCCAGCGGTGGAAGAAGGTCGGTCTCCCATTCGTCCTACAATAACCCTCTAACGCTGACTCGGGTTGTGCGTAGGCAAATCGATATTCCACAACATTCAAAATTTCTTGTCGTTCCAATTGAGTACGGCGGCGGCGGCGTTGATGCTTATCACCCTCAGCACCTTTTTTGGGTTGAGTAATCCACTTAACGCCATGCAGATTTTGTTTATCAATATATTGATGGATGGTATGTCATGTGAAAGACTCTATTCACGTTCTCGCGCTCACCTTCACTTAACCTTTGTTTTGTGTTCCGTTGATTTTTGGACGATGGTGCTACTGCGTACTCAGGACCGCCAAGTCAGTCGTTGGGTGTAGATCCCGTTGACCCTGCAGTGATGAAGCGCCCGCCGAGAAGAAAGGATGAGCCGATTATCAGTCAGAGATTACTCTACCGCGTCGCTTTCTCTGCATCGATCATCATCTTGGGCACGTTGTATATTTACACGTACGCTCTCTCGGATGATCACATGTCGAGGAGAGAACAGACTATGGTGAGTCCCAACTCCACTTCACTTTAATTTCCCTTATGGTTCTGAAACGTATGGTGGCTCCCTTCCCCAGACTTTCACTTGCTTCGTGTTTTTGGATTTAGTATCCGCGCTCCAAAATCGTGGTCTCGCTTGTGCGTTCACTGCTAACAAGATGTTGCTGACGACGGTGTCAATATCATTCTTGGTCCAACTGGCGCTCGTTTACGTTCCATTCATGCAAACGATCTTCCAAACGGAGTCGTTGCGGATAGGAGATTTGTTCACGTTGCTGTTCCTGGCCGGAGTGAGTTACTTGTTGCACGAAGGAAGGAGAAGGTGGGAGAGGAAGTTGGATAAGGAAGGTGGAGGTTGGGTTGGGCGTGTAGAAGATATGACTTGATTAGTCGTCGAGGAGAGGATTGGTATTACAAATTTGACTCTAGACCGAGGTGGTAGTCGTATTCGTCTTTGGATGGCTCAAGGATGGTTTGCTGGTTTACATACCTGCGCTCCCTTCGGAGAGGAGACAAACAGATTGAGTCTAGCTACGGCAGACCTTCTGGAGCCTTTTGGAGGATGCTCCCAACTTGAGATGTGATTGGACCCTTTTGATTGCTTTTTTTTTGAACGTGGTGGTGGATTGGTGGCCTTAAGGTTGGCACAGCCTTGCACAGCTCGCCGTTTAGTCCCTCGGTACTATCTTCCCAGCGAATTCCAAACTACCGTACGCGAGGCATTAGGAGGGTGATCGGATGCATTGATAGTGTGAGCCGGTTCAGCAAGTGTTGAAACAGGTGCCCTAGAAATGACGTCCAACTCTCCTTTCCAGGTTACATTCACTCGAGCGCTCCACTTCGGCCAACTTTTTTCGCTCCAGGTTCAGTATTGAATTGTTGCGAGGACGGAGGACGCGTCTCGGGTGATATAAGGAGGCCGTTAAGGTTGTCTCCATACTCTTTGACTATTTCGCTCAATCCGGGAGTGCTCTTGCTATGACGGACAGTGTACAATCTGCGGACTTGGCTGATTCTCTATACGAGGAGTTGATACAATCCATACGGGGCCCGCTATATCGACGCGACGATCCTAGGTATGTGGTTGAAGCCTTGAACTGCTGCTGGTCCCTTTCTTGACCGCCACCATTATCGCAAGTTATGGAATACGGTCGAAATTGTTCAATGGCAACGTCAAAACTTCGGCCAAGGCGGTTGTTTGCCCCTTTGACGCCCAAGATGTCAGCAAGTGAGTAATCTGGAACTCGCCTACCGCCTGCCTCGGATGACGAGCCCGTCGCAGGATAGTGTTGTTCTGTTCCAAGTACGACATTACACTCTCTGTGAAAGCAGGGGGTTACGGTACTGCAGGTTGGGCAGTGAATGGCGAACTTATCGTCGATCTGTCCAAGTTAGTGGACATGGATATCGAGGCTCCCCTTGATGAAGATGGCGGTTTCACCAGCTTGCGCGACGTAGCGTCGACAGTCGGTAAGGGCAAGGGGAAAGTCGGCTCTTCCGCTCCCATTCGCCCACCTGCAATCAAAGCCGACTCGTCGAAGAGGAAAAGGCAAGAAGTCGACGATGAAACCGAAGCGCTGAACGCTCGCCGAATCGAACTTCGGTCTTATGATAACGCTTCTCTTGCCGTCGCGTCGTTCTTCAAGGGACCTCCACTACCCGAGGATCCAACTGGTGAGCTACCTCGTCAACCGCCGGGTATTAGGCGACGTTTGGATATTTTCCGGGATGGCGATGCCCTCATGGGTTTTGTATCGCCTGTAATGGAAGCTCGCCAGACCTCCTCTGAGTCCAACAACAGTACCAGTGCAAACAGTGGCAGTAGCGAGGCTGGTGGCCAATCATCGACAGACGCGACGTCTCCCGCTACCTCGACGGGTGATTCCTCTGAGGAGAAGGAGAAACCCTTTGGACCCGCTGGGGGATCTGACCCTTTCGGTTACATGTCGATGAACCCTGGCCCTTCGGCTGTACACCAGACGCCACGAGCTCTTGTGACAATAGGAAGGCCCAATGCTCCGGCTGAACGTGCACCTCAGAACGTTGCTGCTGATCCGTTCGGTTATATGACCGCAGGTAGTGGAGGACCTTCTTCGGTCCAAGCTCCATTCTCTTCTCGCCCTCAGAACAGCGCAGCACGATCGTCTGCTGGCTCGTCCATGTTTTCCTCAGGTTCTGACCCGTTCAGCTACCTGAGCTCAAACCAACCAGCACCCCCCATCCCGACATTGCCACCCACATTTTCGGCCATTCGATCAGGCCCGATCCTTCCTACCTGGCTGTCTCATTCTCACCATTCCCTTCCGAACCCTGTTTCGCAGGCGGAACCAATACACAAGTTTGCATACGTGACTGTTGGAGCTGGGAAGCTGCAGAAGGAAATGGATATGTACACGGCTGAGCACCCTCTCGAGGCTCGAGGGTTGACCGGAACACTTACTCATGTTCCATACCACGTTCCATCGTGAGTGACACCTGCATCAGTTACCCGCCGCATTATTCTGATCCATGGATTGGTTACAGCGCAGCGCATCCGGTGGGCTCATCAAATTTGATTCTGGGTGGCTTTGGGTTCCTTAGCCGCCTGCACGGGTTGAGCATCGACAACCTGGTTGAGGTGGAAATGGTCATCCCTGACGGGCGAATTGTCTATGTGAGCGAGAAGGAAAATTCTGGTAAGTTTCGCCGCGTTGGTACTCTTTCCATCGATATCAGACCATCTTACCCATTCTGCGACACAAGATTTGTGGTGGGGTATGAGAGGCGCTGGACCTGCTTTTGGTATCGTGACGAGATATAAGGCGAAGGCGTACCCCGTCCCTGTAGTGTTTGCGGGGAATCTTATTTAGTATGCATTCACTTATCCCTTCCGGCGCGATAGATATATCTTGCTGATCCTCCCCATCCTTAGTCGTTTCCACCGTGCTACCGCGCCCTCGCTCATTAAACATTTCCGCGACTGTGTCAAAGGAGCTCCTCGTGAACTGTACGCCAATGTCCTTCTCACCGCCGGTCCAGCCGACCAAGATTCTCTCGTCGTCATCCAAATCTGTTATGTTGGTCCGAAGGAGCAGGGGCAAGTGTTCTTGGAAGCCATCTCTAGTTGGGATGGGGAGAGGTGTCTTTTGAACGAAGTCAATGAGAAAGCTTTCCTTGATCAACAGGATAGCGTCGCTCAGGTACTGAGAGCCAAAGGTGCGCATATAGTTGCTCTTACTGTTAACCCGTCGTTGACAATGGGATGTGGTTGAGTAGCGGGAAGGAACTGGTTTATTCGATCTCAGCTTATTACATCCTTGCCTGATGAAGTTATCAACCAAACTGTGATGCAGTTCGCCGATACTCCCATAGGATGCAGTGCGTTACGTCTCCCTTGAAAGTGTTGTGATGGTTGATAATCGATTTGCCAAATTAGCTTGGTTGTTCGAGCTTGCCGGAGGGGCCATCACGGACTTCGAAGATACCTGCGTTCCAAAGTCTCAGCGTGAGGCCACTTTCACCGTTGCCACCCTTCATCAATGGGACATGGACGTGGATGATCCCCGATGCAGAACATCTGCAGAGATTGTGGGTTCTCGACTCCTGTTCATGGCAGACTGTTGGCTGATAACTTTGTAGTGGATCAACGAGACCTTGTCGCCAGTTTCGACGGGTGCGCCGTACCCAAGCGTAAGTCGTATTGGTGCTTCGTACTGCTCATTTCCTTATGCCACGCGTTTCCAGTTTTTGGGTCGACATGAACCACCGTCCCGTACAATGGCTTGCTACGGCGAAAATTGGGGTCGACTCTGCGACCTCAAACGCAAATATGATCCAACCAACATGTTCAAGAATACATTCTGGCCTGTAGACACGGCCTTCGAAGCTGTCGAATCGTCCCTCCATGAGCCACCCTCTCCATAAACCCTCTCCTGTTGTCGTAAAATTAACTCAACATCTGTTGACCAGACTTGATTGCTATTCCTCGCATCTTGGTTTTATCTACTTGCTGTCGTTGTTCTATTTATAATGGAGTTCTGCGTCTTCCGCCCAAATCCCAGGGTCTTCCACAAGAGTAATATACAATGGGAAACTACAAGATATTGTCCACGAATGAGAGTTGAGATACAAAGATGAGACCAGGAGTTTGAAAAGAGTGGAACATGAGTTTTGGTTCTACGCTACCAACAAACGGCGACCGGTAATTGAGAAGTGTTCAGAGAGGATATCGATAGCAAAGGTCGTCGTGACGAAGACGGATGAGGGTGTTGGTGCGATGGGTATGGGAAACCGTGGACGTCAAACTTCCATGGTAGAAGAGTCATCTTCCATGTCGAAGAAATCTGGTCGAGAATGAGCCCAGTCAACATAACGCCCGATGGGGTGACAAAACTCAAACTCACCGATAGGGGACGTGAAGGTCGTAACCTAACAAACCATTCAATGGATGTTCAAACTAGGAGTGCGCATATTGGACTCACGTAGGGATGTAAATTAGAATTAGACCGAGATCGAGGTATATCTTGAGATTCTCTTCCAGTGGGACGCCGTCGATATGGAGGAGCTATATTATTATGCTGAGATGATTCTGCTTCTAACCCAAGTCCGAGCTCCTGCTCAGACGAAGCTTCAACCACAACCCCCACATCAACCATCCTCCGACTGGCTCTCTTCGAAGGAGGCACATCAGCGTCGAGCATGATTTCAGAACCAGGGGAGTATGGATGAGATTGAGGGTAATGATGGAAGTAACTTCCAGAGACTGAAGAGGATGCTGGGTGGGAGGTCGGTGGATGGGATATGTGATGATGGTATTCATCATCGGATATAGAGGGTAGATGGTCGTTGAAAGCTTCAACGGACTTCGGTGAGGGGGAAGGATCTGAGAGAGGTTTGGCTTTGTAGCCTGATTCCTTGGTGATGGAGCGAGGGAAGAAGATCTGGCCCCATGTTCATGAGGGTGAGTTTTGACAAAAGTGATGATCAAGTACTCACGAGCAGGGTAATCGTGGACGACACGAAAGCACCTAGGCCAGCGATCATTATCATGAAATCTGTGAAAAGACCGGGGTCAAGAAACCGCCGTTTGGATGAAGGATAGAGTCTCACCAGACCAAAATCTGAAGTGCAGAGACATCAGCGATGTGGACAGAAGAGAGGTTGCACAGCACCACTTACGGATTCATGATAATTCTGTGTCGGCCTTGGATGCCGTCAAGGGCCAAGACCAGTAATGGAACGGACACCATAAAACGGAAAACCACTCGGACGACCTTCGAAATACCCAAAGATCAGCATATGAACGCAAATCATGCATGCATGAATCTTACATTGAGCTGGAAAAATAACGTTAGCCGAACAACGACGTCGGGTTCTGCTCCTTCCACTTTCACGTATCGCAAGAAACCAGGGAATCGAAAGAGGACGTGGATGAAAGCGACGTTGGTCAGCGTCGACGCTACTGATCCGACTAGGAAGATCCATGCCAGACACTATCGACAATTAATCAATACGAATTTGGATTCATTGACAGATGGCGTGATTGGGAAGATTGGCGGGGGAGAACACTGACCGTGCTGAGATCACGTCTGGTGATTAGCGTCGTCAGAGGCATTCCGACAACAGCCACCATACTTCCTGTACAAATGAGGTGATGAGTTAGCGAGGGAGGAATAACCGGTCGGGATTCGGGGCGGGAAGCTCACCAATGTACCAAAGGCGAAACTCCCCACTACGGAACCACTCGCGTTTCCGGGGACCTTGGTGGAGTAAGAAAAGCCAGAATGCGAACTCTGACTCGGAAATGAATACCGTGCGAGGACACGAGGAATTAAATTCTCACCTTCTAAGTGGGTCACCCTATATAACCGTGGTGAGGTTGAAAAACAGAATGGGGGACGAAAACAGGATAACGTACAACTCGAATGACCAGCCCACACTGAAGACAAAGTAGAGGGGAAGGACCCAGGCGATCGAGCTCGCTCGCCAAAGCTCAAGGGGTCGGGGCGTGACTATGAAACGTCGGTTAAGCTCTAGTTCAACCATTAACCCAACAAAATCATACTTTGGCCTTGGGGCAAGACGACGTATCCTGAATAACACAATCGGAACTCCGTCTCGCGTCCGGAGCAGAAAAGACTTACCTTCTTTGAATTTGAGGACGGTCATAGCAACACCAAAGCAAATGAGCAGCGGCACGGTGGCCAGATATGAGTACTGCAAGGACGACGGTCAAAAATCTGCCACGGTATGGACACAATCGATACGTACGGTCATTACACGCTTGAAAGTTCCTGGCTGTCGACCGGCGTGCCATCTAATGCACTTGAACCTGTCATACAACCAGAGGTGAACGATATGGAAGATCTGAAACTACAACCAAGCCACAGATCCCCGGTCAGCCCGCAACTCTAGTCAAACAATTCAACTGACGACACATACGAGAACGGACAGGATCGCCCATAGTAAGAATGCAGTTGGAGAGCCAACGCTCATGAAAGGGAAACAGCAAACAGATTGTTGAAAAGCGTGTATGAAGCCAGGTTTGCGATAGAAAAAATTACAAGAGAAAACGTTGACGAGCCGACAATTCAATGGAGGAAAGTTGTGTTGATCATTCCGTAACTGCAAACTGATGCCGAGGCCTTTACCCCGCATTTTCGGTGCCTGTACGTCACAGCCACCGACTCGGTCCGGCGTTCGAGGCACATCTTCCCCCAACATGGCACACGACCTCAATTTCGTCCAATACGAGATGAATGAAAGTGGGCAAGATAGACAAGCGTTTAACACGCCTAACAGATAAGGGGTTGGTCGAATAGGATGATAATTCGTGGAACTCGGGCCCTCAAAATGCGGAAACATTCTCCGAAGTTCGGAACGAAGTCAAGGACAAACGATCCGGAAAGCTGCAACATCGCGATGACGACGAAGCCCATCATCATCAACCTCCGAGCCAATTGCACCTCATCATCCAAACAAGCCGCGAAGCATTCTGGAGGCAAAACTGGACTCGGCTACGTGCAAGCGACGAGGAGGTTATCAGATATTGTTGGTCTGATGCGGAGATAATAAGCGAGGATGGCAAATGGTCGAGGGGCTGGAGAGTGGGAATGTGAGTCAATTTTATGAGTCGAGGACGGCGAGGGGCCGGGATGGGTGATGGGGTGACTTACTTGGGGTCATTCATCCATGTCAAAGTCGGATCCCTCGGCCTCCTCTTCGTCATCGTCGTCTTCACCAAAGAAATGGTCTTGCTGAACCTCCTCTGGCGACTCGTCCGTCTTCGACCTTTTACCTTGCTTCTTCTGCCCTAGTGCTACACCAACTTTCCGAGCATCAGGGTCTCCAGCGGGTCGGCGATGGTTTGACCCAAGGTGCAACTCCGGCTCCGAACTAAGCTCCCCACTCCCCATCCTCTCACGAGTTCGAGCTCGCAGCTCCTGTCTCTTGAGGTCCGTTTTGGCGTCCTCCTTGTTCGCCTCCTGATCTGTCGCGGGGGCTGCACCCTCGCCGTGACGGACCTCTGGAGGGAATAGAGAGATGTATTTCTCGAGACGAGGATAATACTGCAGTAAGAATAATGATAAGAATAAATGTCAGCGAAAAGGAAACACAGAAGAACAAAATACATACTAGGATGTAATTTAGGTCCACTCTCAGCTCCTTCAAAGCATTCTGGAGCTTCTTCCTCGACGATCCTGAGAGATCGTCTTCAGAGAGACGTGTCTTGGTCTGACTGATCTTCCGACACACTTTCTGTCGTTCTAAGACGATCATCAACAACCCATCCAAATAGGAGAGGACAATCGGGCAGGGAAGAATTCCTCACCAAAAAACTTAATCTTATGATACCTAACAGCCAACGTCCTCTCCTTCTTCGCTATCTCAGCTTTTGCCAAGTCGCCTTCTAAGGACTTCAACCGTCGTTCAGTCGCAACTCGGACATCCGCCGCCAAGTTATCCTAGGAGGTGAGAAGTGTCTGCATTGATGAAAAATTGAAGAATAGAATGTAATGGGACGAACTTTGGCGAGTAAGCGACGAGTCTGTCTCAATTGTGATTTCAATTTCTGGACTCCTGGTAGAGCACCATTCGACGGTTCCTGCGCTCGCGGCCGTCTTGATTTTGATTTGCCTTTAGGATCGTGCGGAACTGGTGCTGATAAAGAGGATGCATGGTTTGACGCCCCCGTGCGGCTTGGAGCCATTGAGCTGGACAGTGTCTAGCGAATATCGAGGAAATTTTGGGATGCGAATGGGATACGAAACGGTAAAGCGGTAAGGAAAACCTGAGGGCGTCGTTGATTGGTTGGAAAATCGGGCCGGAGTAACCGGCAACAAACTTGCTGAACTCGATGGTATTCGCACTGAGAGGCTGAGAACGGTAAACTACACAGTACATGGCATTGTGGTAGTATAATCGATTCGCTTATGAGTTGGAAATACCGAGATCTGCGAGCAGCTCCATATGGGGTGAAGTCGGTGATGGCGTGCCCGAATTCTTTCGACGCCTGGCTTCCTGTTTCGTTGCGTTATCAAAATTGTGTGGGTGACCATGGCCGCTTGGAGAGGGTCGCCCACTCGAAGGAGAGAATTGGGCATGGCGTGCAGGGGAGGCCCGAGGACGATCGACAGGAGATGGCTGAACATGACTAGCGGGAGATGGCCGAGTGGGGCCAACAGGAGAAGGTCGATTCGGTGATGGCGCTGGCGTGTATGAATTGGCACTCTCAACATCAACTATAAGTCCATCGTTATCTCCAGACCCCATGGTTCGGGAGCGAGGACCTGACCCGCTCCTGCCTTTTTTCACAGGTTTTCTCAAGTAAGATATCTGGGAGCTATTTGATTGGACGCTGCGTTGAGGTTTTTGTGCGTTGTTCTGCCAATGTTGGGTGTTTGCAGTTGTATCAGCTGAGCGATCGTTTCGTGGAGGAGTTTCCACGGGTGGAGGGTTGTGTTGTATGTGTTCGACTCGTCTGGGTGCAGGGTGAAGGTCGGGTGGATCTGTTCCCCCATGCTCGCCTCTGGGATTTGAGGGGCCTGGCTGCGAGAGCACGGGTCGTTGGTTGAAAGGGGATGGAATAATAGGTGGCTGCAAAGCGTGGCTGTCATAGGCCGCCGCCGGTGGTGTCCCGCTGATCTTAGGAATGGGGAAGATGTCGACAAACACCGGCCCTAAGCCGTCATCTCGATGCTGTATCAATGGTCGTCAGTGAGGACCAGTACATACGCAAGTCTACAACTCACCTGAAAACAGATGATATTAAACCTCGAGATCAAAATTCGGCGGGGTGGCCAGGTCAGGTTAAATTCTATCTTGAAGTACGGTTGGTGCACTTTTCCGAGACTCCCGACGAAACCATAATCTGGGATATGTTCATCAACCTGGTTTCCGGTACGTGGATTCCCCGGTGGTTTGATCATAGCAGCTTTAACATGGCGACCGTCAAATTCAGCGGTGGTCTCGCAAGCTATGGAACTGAAGGAACTCAAGTTCACGGTTTCGATAAGTGTCGCCTTCTCATCTCTCGCGTAGATCAACTGGGTTCCAAAGACACCCAGTGGTGGCGGACTCTCTGTCTCACCGATGTTGCCAAGGTCGACAACTATACATTCTGGCGGGGATTTATCCCAGTCTGACTGGGCCGGCCTAGTACCCAATGGTGTCCTCGTGAACACAGTGATGGCTAGAAGGAGGGCATATTGAAAACGACCCCTCCGTGAGAGGTGACAGGTCACGACAACGGCAATTGTGCGCTGGTCAGCGGTTGATGCGACGCCATTGTCGTCTTGACTGTAGATATCGATGCCGATAATCGCCGGTGCCGGTGACTTCACGAAGTGTGGCATCTTGAAAGTGTGACGGTCGTGGGTGGATAATGAATAGGCTACGAGTACCGCCGGATGGACGGGATTTTTCTTGGGAGGGCTCTTGAGAGCGAAGAGGAGTGTGTCCTCGTTGAGGAAGGTAAATGCACAAGCAGTCTCGAAAGGTCGGGAGCCGTGCAAAGAGGACTGGAGATCATCTGATCAAAATCTGCTCCTACGGACATATATCAATATACTCACGAAAGTTAGGGTCGGAAGAGCTCCTCTGTCCCGGCGCCAGTTGATGGCCAGAATCTCTTGTTCAACAGCAACATTAATCTGAATGCCAATGTGACGACCCTGAATGCAGCTATAGACAGACGCCTATTCGAGAGGCCGATTCGCCGAGAAAGCATGCAGGAGGCCCACATAATTGATAATACTATCACTATCTGCGTCATGATGTGTCTGGATAGTCTGGGGCGTCATTTCCAAGCCCGCAAATGAGAGACAGCGCAGTGCGATGGTCGGTGGTTGGTCTGGTAATGCTAGCCTGAATTAGCCCAGTTTTCAGCATACGGAATGGTCGAATAGAAGGAAGAGAGACTTGCCGGAGGGTAACCAGGACCAAAAGATCTTGATCCGGATCAATCGCAAAACCGGCGGGTACAAAGCCCATATTATACTCGTACGACTTCTCTTGATCTTTCAAGTGACGCCATTTCAGAGTCTTGCCTTCTATAAAGGCGAGTATGCCGCCATAGACACGGGCGGACGCGCAATCTGGCATTCGGAATGACATTATGGCCAGGGAGGGATGGTTTCGATGTCGTGGGATTAACTCTGGGCAGAAGTCGCAGCTATGGAGCCCTTCCAATGAGGATGTCCTTGTGCAATACGAGAATGAGGTATCGGTTGGGTAACGGAATGGGGGAGACCGGCTCCGGGTGTTGTAGAATAGCAGAAGGAGTAGAGGGATTCAGGTCGTACCGTCGCAGAAAATGGGGATTATGGAGAAGGGGGATATTATACTGCCCTGAATGAAAGGGTAGACCATAGAACTGCCCAAGTTATATGAGGAGCCGCGACAAGATTGCGGAGATGAAACAACAAAAGGGGCTATGTCGATCAATCATATGTCGGGAAGTAACAATCCATCATTCCCGACACTAAAAGCAAAGATATCAACGAGGTGGGGACAACTGGGCTAATGATAGGAACCACAAGTTTGGTCTTGACAGTGCAGGAGAACAAAAGCACCTCACAAGAAAGGGTCTGAACAGCAAGGGAGAGCACAGAGCTCGAATTCATCAGATTCAACAATAAAGACGACAAGGCAGGAGACAACATGGATCAAATCTTCGCGACATACCTCGAGGTGGACCCACGAAAGCAAACCGTGACATTGATCCAGGAGACAATACTTGGTAACTGCCAAGAGTCCAAGACGAGTCAGAAAATAGCGAGGACGGGAGGATCACGAGATTTCTTCATCCAGAGGTAGAATGTGGGTGAGACTCAAGGTACCAGTCGGGTGGATTCAGATCCTGCAGGACTGGCCCGGCGAGCTCTCAGAATCGGAGCAGTTCCTGTCGAAGCTAGATATTCCCTGACTGCTGACCCTCACGGCCGATACACTTCATGGTGGTGTTTTGATAAGGTGAAGGTGCTTGTCTCAGAGAAGGGAACGAGTCGGACATTCTCGTCGAGTCGTAGTCACTCGTGCACAGGTCGCCCAAGTCCGCGTTGGACTGCTATGGACCATCATGTGATGTCTGACGTCACGCGTCAGGGTGAAACCTCAGGCCCTACCCTCCGAGGTCCTCTTCCGAGCTCTTTATACCCTGGCGAAATATCGGTTTCCGAGATACTTACTTCAAGTCAACTGGACGTTTCGATAAGTCCTTAGGTCCTAGTACTCGGCTACTGACTAAGAAACCTGCGGTGACCATCCGGTACCACGATCATCCAAGCAAAATCTCCACCAAGTAGGCCCACCGACGTCCCCACTGTCAAGTGGAACAATCACACACGAACCCTTCTCCCATCCAAGATTCACGTGATTTCACATTTGTGATTCTATAGAAGCCCGTCTACAATTCCCCTCGTCTTTCCGACCTCCCGGTTCCATAGCTCATGTCTGGTTACTGGCAGTATTCTCGGCGCACGAAACTCATTTTTTGACAGCAGCGAGTTGCACTGACTGAGACTACCATGGCTCCCAGGTGGATGATGCAGGCCTAGGATGATGTGTATTCTGATCGGTTCTTGGGAGTTTTGATTTCGGACTCTTCGACGAGCGCGTATCCTTTCCTCTCCTCCTGCTGGTGACCATTTCCTGGCTCTGTGCTGTCCTCAGGACCCTGGGACGCGCGAAACCTAGGCGATTCCGTGACGGAGATAGATGTGCTGACTGAGCTATGGTCGTCAGTAGACACATATGACGACAGCGATTTTGAACCCCTTATACCCTCATGCCTAGTTTTCTAAGGCTGCAAGCCACATCTCTTGACAGTCTGATCTGGGAGTGACGCATTGGGGTGAATCGGGTTGCTGGTCGATTAGAGTTGACTGGGGGATACACTTTCCGTCGCGGTGGGCGAAGCATTGTCCCAACTCCCAATTCCGATCTTGGATTAGTGTCCTCGACAGGATTCAGCATGCACTATCCGTAGGAAACCGAAGTAATTTCATCGACGCATAGTAAGCTATTGTACAGTCGTAAGTTGGTGGAACAGTGGTACAAAGAACAGACACGTGAAGGAGCATACCAACATGATCTGCGGAGTCGCACGAAGGATCGGGTGTACATGATGAACAAATACAACAGGCGAGAATCGATGGTACAACTGGGATTTAGCACAAAAGGTAAAAGACGCAGCAGTGGAAATAGAAGATAAGTTATCGTGGTGATTGAGGACCTCGCAGGACCTGTTATTGCCTCGAGGTTCATAGAAGATATTGGATGAGGCAACGTGGAGGAGTAGCGCCGAGAGTCAACGATGTGGGGCAATCGAGCCGTAGGGTTGATGGAGAAGTAGATTAAGTGAATGGCGAGATGAATGTGAAAGGCATGCGGGTGACAATAAATATGACAACGATGGGCTCTGGTATTGGGGTGGGTGGGTCGGGGGGCTCCTGTTTCGAATGAGGCCATTCCGGAAGGAACGAACCTCAAGATCTTCTCAACAAGTCGCATTGGAGCGAGATTGGGCCGGAACCGGGCCGGAAAGAGCGGGTGCGGATTTAGAGAGCGATAAAGAGGGAGAGGACAAAATCCTGCGGAGCCTCGAAACGGAGTCGACGTCGGTGGTTGCTTGCGTCGGCGTGGAAGTAGAAGGGGCAGGAACCGAAGAACTCAGTGGACGTGGAGGGCTAGAGGAGGACCGCTGCGTCGTCGATGTGGATTGGATAGGAGTTGTAGAATCCATCCCGGGCGAGGGACTCGTGTGGTGTCTCCTGGGCGATGGAGGGGCTCCCGGAGTTGCCTAGGGGCACAAAGGTGGTGAGACAAGAGGTCAAAATTCGTAATCGTATCCCAGAGGCTTACCCTCAGCTCCTTCCTAAATGCCGTATTGACCTTGTTCGACCAACTGTCCAATTTTCCCTTTGCCTTAGCATCCCCGAATGTCCTCATCAAGCAAGCACCGTGAACATGCCCCTGAACTCTCCCAAACTTTTTCGCGTCCCACTTTTTCATATTTTCCTCTCCAGCCACCTCCTTCCATAACCCGGCCAATTCCTCTTCCAGAACTAATACAAACGTCATCTCATCGTCCTTCGCAAGCTGAACAATATTCTTCCAAATGATCCCCACGAACCACCAGCAGTTGACGGTCCACATATTGTAGATGCCAGCAATTTTACTGATGACATCCAGGAGAATAACGAGTTTGAGGAGAGGGATGTCATTACGAAGAAAGCCGACAGAAGCGACAGATTGTGATGGATGAGGCCCTGTTTTCAAAAGAGAGCCCCATCCGAACGCTTCTGCAAAAGTCACCTTGTCCTTGCACCGCGACTTTGCGTGCGGTCGATATAAGGTAAACCAGGTTGCCGCATCTCGTTCGATACGAAGGTAGGTGGGCTGCTCTAATTGGGGGCCCGCGATGGATACGATCAAGAATTCGTGTGATGGTAGGCCAGGTTCTTTCATCCACATCAGATCAGAGATATACATGAGGTCAACGTTGTCGGCCTTGGCAGCGTCGGACTTGGCCCACTCGATGAACTTCGAAAGTCTATTGGCCTTGGTATGAAGCCCGTATTGTTGGGCGGAAGGAAGTTCCGGGATTGTGGATACAGAAACGACATCGGGGGTTGGGGTAGTCATGTCTCACGGAATCCTGTGACGTAGATATTAGTCAATCCTTCGAACTCGAGTAGCTGACACGTACAAAATGCTCTCTCTTCGGTGGCTAGAAGGAGGCGAATCCCTTGGTTCAATGAAGGCGCGGAAGGATAGAAACTAGTCAGCTCTTCCGTCATCGGCACAGCTATTCAAGTAAAAACTAGGGTGGAACGTGGTAGATGCAAGGCAGCAAACATAATAGAGGGCCAAGGGCATTGCGGTTACGCGGGAAGAAGAGCGCCCAAAGAATAACAGTTCTGACGCCGGATCGAAGGAACCACCGTAAACCACCATAAACCACAGGCTGACCAGTGCTTTAGCGCTGACAACCAGCCGGAGGCAAGATATGAAGAAACCACGTGATTTCGTGACGATTTAATTTAGCACCAAATCGACGACACCAGGAGCAAGTATACGTCTATCATGCACACCTACTGTATCCTCACTGGATTCGACGCACCCTTCTCCTCCGGTTCCCCAAAGATGTTGATATCCCACCTCGGGTTATAGTTGTATGGGATGTTGAACCTGCGAATTCCAAATGGAGTGAGCGTGGATCACGATGGCATGCGGTTAACGACCCGCACCGCGTATAGTTGTTGTGTCCCAAAGCCGAAATAGTCTCGTAATCTTCCTTCGAAAGTTCAACTTGCTTAAAGTTCGAGATAATCCGCTCTGCATTCGACCGGTCAGCAATTGCCATCTCCGACAGGCAAACGGAATGCGGGTGATCAACCTTCTTGGACGCTCTTCGGAATTACTGAATAGCCCCTGTACACGCCCCAAGCAACCAAGACCTGCGCAGTTGAAGCGCCTAACTGTGACGCGATTGCTTGCACCTCAGGGTAGTCGGTTAATTTGGGCTTGCCAACAACTGTTGGGTTTAATGTGAAGAGCCGCCCGAGCGCCAAAAATCATGGTTAGGGCGAGTTGGAAGTTGAGTAAACATGTAAATGACGCACGATTGTTACCAAGCGGGCTGTAGGCGGTGATATGCACACCCGCTTCTTTACAATAAGCAACGAGGTCGTCTTGAGGGAGAAGAGGATGGGCTTCGACTTGGTTTACAGCCTTCGCATTTGATGGAGAACGTGAGTTAGGGACGACTGACAGCAAGGGGTGGCGGGAGGCGGCTTACAGGTGTAACTCCAGTTGCGGCGACGATTGCCTTGATGTGCTCGGCCGTGAAGTTAGATACACCAACGGCACGGACCTACATTTACGGACGATGATGAACAAAAAGTAAGGGATGAGGCAAAGAAGCGCACCTTCCCGGTCTTAGGCAATAATGTCATAGCCTTCCACGTATCCACCAGAGATGTGAACAGATCGAGCTCAACTTCGCCCTCCTTGCCTGGAGGGAAAAGGCCCTTTCCGGGGCGAAACGCGACGGGCCAGTGAATCACTACGCATCCAAGGTGAGGTCAGTCATTTTAGCTCTACACAAAGACACGTGCAACGTTGGGACCATTCCAGATGGAGAAAGGAATAGAGTGTGGAGCTCACGGTACAAATCAAGGTATTCAATACCCAATTGCCTCAGGGTCTCATCTAACTCTTTCTCCACATTAATCGGTTGATGGGAGGAGTTCCACAGTTTGGACGTAATGAAGAGGTCTGAGCGCTGGACAACCGATGGGATGACTTTTTTGAGGACTCTCCCAACCTGTATCGAGCGACGAATCGGGTCTTGATAGTTGAATTCAAGATCGAACAAGTCGTACCTCGTCTTGGTTGCGATAAACCATCGCAAGATCGAGGTGTCGGTACCCATTCTTCACAGCGATCTCGACCTATCCGCATGTTCGCGTTTATAAAATGAAACGTATGTAAAAGAAACACAAGGAAAGGGCTCACAGCGTTTTCAACTTCATGAGGTTTCGACAGCCAGGTTCCAAGTCCGATCTGAGGGATGGAAACACCGGAGTTCAAGGATAAAGTTTTTCCGAAAGACATGGTGATTGAGGTGAAGGGGTGAAGTGAAGGTGGATGATAGTAGACTTCAATCCAGGTATGATATATAGACCAAGCGTGTCGTCATCAGGAGGACAGATTCTGCCAGAATTGAGGGAACTGCCGGACCGGAATCACCGGGCATTAGCCATCGATAGCCGACCGACACTGCAAAATTACCTATGAGCTCGAAAGTGAACCATCTCAGAAGAGTCGACTGACCAGCAAGCCACGGCAGCGACGCCACGCCGGCAGCCCGAGGCTGTCGAGCTGTTCTGAACATGTCATCACTTTGGAGAGTTCTGCTCCTCGCAGCACTCGAAGCAGATCCCACACGACCTGTCTTCGTAGGTATCGGGCTGCCGAATGATTGCTTCTTCCCGCAGGGAGAGCGTCAGCCAACAATGCAACGTGGCTCATGGACGCCGAGCCTTTGCACCGCGCCTTTGTCGAACATGGTCGGAGAGCCGAACGAACCCGTCCGACCGCCTCTGGCTTCGAACGAAAACGGATAAGTAACGTACTTACTCATGCGGGCTTATTCGTGCAGAAATTTCCAAAGTGGCTGTTGGCAGGGTGAGGACCATCTAAGTGGTTGAAAGTTACGATAGAGGGCCGAAAGAAAAGACAAGTTCAGGTTGTGATGCTGGGTGTCCAGCGCCAGCAACGTGAACCAAACATGGACCCACTAGTACTGTCTTCGAGTGACCGGTTTTTCCTTTCTTTTGTGCTCAACTTTTTTCTGTTCTGATTTGACCATGGATACCGCTTCTTGCTGTCACTGTCTTCATCACATCTCACTTGTGATCATCTCCTCTGTTGTCTTCGGAGACCCGTTGCCAGGACAACCCCACCGAGTCGCTCTCGACAATCTCTTGTTGCCATTTTGGGAACATTCATGGCAGAACAGAGTCTTGTTCTTCCTTGTTTGATCCCCCTGAGCCAACGTGTCCTGCAGCCACGGCCTTTGTTTCTGGACATTCCTGGCGCTGAGGCGTCGTAATTGTGTGGCACTCGGTTGTTCTCCTCGAGTCGGATGGACTGCCCTCGCCACTATATTAAGAGGCAATGTACTGCCACATGCCGTTGTCACTGCTCCTGGTTTGAGCTCGCCCTCGCCTTCTCACTCATTACACGAACCCTCCCATTTGCACCTGTGTTTTGTAGGGATGGCCACCAATCGCCCAGCCAGCGGTTTCTCAGGAAGTCACGGACGGACATCATCCATGTCTCACCAAGCCGCCCAAACATCTGAACATTCCCATCCAATCCATGATGGACCTAAAGCCGAGGTTATTTCGCCAACCGAGCCTGGGGCTCGGCTTCAATCTCCCCAATCTTCAACTCCATCTACTGTTGTTCTCTCACCCGATTCACAATATACCCCTAACCCTCCGCTGATCGTTTCGACGGGTCATAGGTATCTATCAAGTAGATACCATGACAATCTGACGACCTCGACAGTTCACCAAGAAGCCACACAAACTTCCGTGCGCCCCGCCCGACATACTTCGGATCTTCATCCGACGTTGAGCAATGTCATCTATGCGGCCCAATATCATGACCCTTACCGCACATCCGACGTAGAATATCAACTCACTCAAACATCTTTTCCTCAGCCTGAACCGGGCTATGCTGCACCAGAACGGGATACGTCTTCTGATGCGTGGTCGGAACTGCCACAGTTTCGACAGAACTCCGAGACGCAGCAGCCTGCCTCCAATGGTTTCCCAAACACGAGTGAACCACAACCTTCTCCGAGCGGTGACCAAGGACGGCGCACGTCACCAGTGCATTTGTCATCCTCGCAGGATGCTCCATACGCCCATCCTGGTCCTAATCCGCTCGACTCTAGACGGTTTACCCACGCCGCGTCAGAATCCTTCCCCGACCCCCAGCAATCACAGGAAATCCCACCTTCTCGCGCACACTCATTCATACCAGAAGCCTTTGCGAGCGGGAACGAGGCTCTGCCTGTAGAATCTCATCCAGCGCCTGCATCAACAGCGCCTACCCCATTGGATACCGCTTCACCTAGACCTTGGACCCGTCCATCAGGGGAGGGCGCTCACCAACCCCTTCGACGCGATCCTGCGCACAGAAGACCAGCAAGGGCCCGTCCAAGCCGAAGATCGACTGAGGAAACGACTTGGAGTGAGCTGCAGGATCGGACACCTCCCCCTCCTGGTCGTCTCGGACCAGCACTCACTCTACTCACCGAGGCGGAAGCTCGCGTCGATTCTCCCGCCCCTCCTTATCTAAACCCGCCCGCTTATTCCAGTCCACCACTTGCGGACATTCCACCCCTGCGTAGAGTGGTTTCCGAGTCAGCTCGTGTCCCTCAGCCATCAACTCCACCTGTTAATAATGTTGGGGAAAACATCCTCTCTCTCACGATCATCCACGCCAACCTCTGGTGAACTACGATGTGGGTCATAGCGAGGAACAGAACGGAGCACCTTCCCATGAGTCTATGCTCAGGAGAACTGCATCCGCTCCGTCCCGTGTCGCGGAGCAATATGTTCGGCGGCGTCAAGAAGTTCTCTCGCGTGCACCACTGAGGGGAAGTGATCCGACGGCTTCGGTATCACCTGTTACATATGTCTCCGTTACTCGTCCATCGGATGATGAGGGCCAACACCGGCTTCACACTCAAGGCTCTCCACGGTAAGTTTCGACTTATATTTGTTCGTTCCCTTGTTCTGACTATGACTCAATAGGCCCGGAATTACTCAAGAACATATCCTAGAGGCTCGGGCAGAGGGGCTATCCCCGGACGGGACTCGGATTCCCCAGTTGGCCGGGACGCTTTACGCCCCCGCCCCAACTTTCCGTGACGACTCAGCACATCGGGACAGCACAATCCATCCCAATCAATTCCCTGTAAATGGAGGTCATCGCTCACAGCCTGGGTACGATAGCAGTGTATCAACTCCCGTAATGCGAGCTTTGCACCGAGAGATGAGTGCAATCTTTGGCGCTCTTCCAGCCGGCGGGGACACCAGTGGTTATCGGCCCCATCATGAAGAGATTGACGAGAGCCAATATCCGGGAAACCTTGGCCCCACTCACCCCTCCCATGATCTGGGATACGGCCATTGTCCTGAAAATCTCGACCCGACTCGTCATAACGGAGCGGAGTATCCTCGCCCTTCCGCCACAGTAACATCTCGCCAGAATGCGCAGAGTCCCTCTCGAGGATGTCACCCATCTTCTGCCAACACTTCCGTTGTTTTCCGGGGAGGACCACATCACAATCATGAAAGAGGTGACTCTTGTAATAGGGGATCGCCTAGGACGTCGGTCCATCGCAATGACCCGGGGGTAGTACACCCGTCGTTACTTGCCGCCCCTGGACAGTATCCTGGTGAGGCGATGTCTTCGATGAACACGAACTCCCATGTCTCGTCTGGCCAGATGCATGAGGTTATTCCTATCCATGCACCTCGACCTTCCATTCACGTTACGATTCCGTCGTTCAACCTTCCACCATCCACGCCAGATCACCCTACTATCACCGTCACCCCTGCCCAGCCATCGGCTTCTCCAAGTCGTTTCTCCGCCCTTGGGATGCCACCGACGCCTGCAGATGCTCTTCGGAAGGCAGCGGGGTCCGTATTGTCATCTGGAAATCATCTCGCAGTTCCTGATACTCTCTTCGCCCCTAGACAAGAACCTTCGAATGATCTTGTGCCACAGACAGGAACATTACTTGACTCGCCTTATCAAACACCTCGACTTCGACTCGGTAACTGGGCAGTGGAAGGATCTCCTGGACATTATACACCGAGTGGAGCTGGATCCGACTTTGTGCGCGGTTCCTCCAAAGGAAAAGAGCGAATGGATGAGCCGCCAAGCCCAACCATCTCTATACCAATATCAACACCGACTCGCTCGCCCAAGAATCGACCTGGAATGCTAGCGGATTCCCCTGTCAAGTGTGAGGCTGTGAGGTCGGAGGCGTCTGCACACGCCATGGCTGTCCCTCAGAGGAATACTACTCCAACCCTCTGTCAAGCCCAGCCAAAGGTTTCAACACAGCTTGTAGGGGAAGCGATGGTGACAACTACTACTCAAGCTCGCAATACAACTCCTACTCAAACTACAACTCCTGATACGCGGTCCCACTGCTCCACTCACGCTGCCAAAACCATTTCACCGAGGAGAGAGCCTGAGGACGACACGACTCTCGGAAATAACCAAGTACTTCAACCTGCCGATCCGACTTCTAATCAAGTTGGGATAGAACCAATTACCCAAAGAGTAAACCACTGCGCTGCAGCAGTGCGAAAATTAGAATCTGTACGTCTCGTCTCTCATCGTTATCCACAGCAGTCTCCTGATTCTGAGCCAGCATTTCGTGACATGCAACTTATTGCCTGAGCGAGAACTGGAGAAATCATTCCAACCGCTGCATTCCGCTCTTGAGACGGTCATTTTGGCACTCAATCGCCTGAGTTTGGCGAACCTTTTGGAGGCAACAGATCGATACGCCCATTTACAAGACGTTGTTGACTCCACCGATCGGTGAGTATATCCGCAATGCTGAACGTTTGACCTTACTCTGACGAAGTGGAAATTTAGAAACTGTGAAAACCTCCACCGCTTAGTCGAACAAGGCGAACGTCGACCACCTAAAACGAACTCTGTCCCAGAGTTCATGGCGAAGCTACAAAGCTACCAAGTCAAGTTTACCTACCTGGGCAATAGACTCAATGTTCGTCTCCTCCCTCGAGCCAACACTTTTACAAAGAGCTAACCCATCACAAACAGTTCTATTGTGAAAAGCTTGCAGCCCATCGTTTAAAGTCCCAACATAATGAGAGGCGGGAAAAGGCAGTAGAGTCTGTGCACGCCGAAACCGAGCGACGGCGCGTATTCAACACCTACATCAAGTCGGAAAGGCAAGCCCTTCGCGAAATCCGAGTACAAATCCACGATACAAACGACCGCGCACGAGTATACAAGCAACGAGTTGATCGCCAAGGACGGAGACGCTCGATTGACGAGAATAATGCCTTATAACGAGTTCAATAGATATGTGTTAACGTATTGAACGATCAATAATGTAATGAAGGAACGACCAAATGATACATCATAATGCATACAACGATTCAATTTTGACTCTCCAGCCTAATAGCCAGGTCTCACATCAACCAGGGATCAAATGCGTGCACTGCTCATCGCAAACCGAGCACTGAACAAGGGTCTCATGGCAGATACAGTTATCGACTCCAGCGAGTTCAGGTCTGCACCATCCCGTGAGTGTGCCAAGCGTTGGTACTTTGTCCTCCTACCTTCTGTAATCTGTGGATGGAAGCCTGGTGCGATGTGACTGTGATTGCTCTCCACGAGTGCGGACAATACATCCGGCTTATGATATACATTGTCAGGGCCATCAAGCAACTCGAGGTTACTGTAAAGAAACGTCCCATTCAGTGGATGACCAAAGTGAACATAGGATGCACGAACGATAGAACCGGATCAAACGGAATCGATGCGATTTGTCCAAGTAAATGTGATGACCCCTCAAAACGGCAATTTTGTATGGTGCCGATGGCCGTGAACTTTTGTGGAGTGGATTTCGCGTCATGGCTTGAAGGGGTGGACGAAAAACCGCTTGTAACGGCATCCTTCAACTCTAGAAACATCTGAACAAACTGCTGAGTCTTCTTCGCAAGGCCATCGGCAAGTTTGGCAAATAGATTGGTGTATCGGAAACCTTTCTGAAGACCGTCTCGACTTGAAATCATCCCCAGATTACCATCCACCACCTCTTCATCACCAGATTCCTCCTGTCCTAAACCTCCTGAATGGTCATTAACATCACCGCATCCAGTTTGGTCCTCTTCGAGTCCTTGTATCCGATCTGCGTGTGGAGAATGCTCATATACATCCACCTCAATCCTCATCTTGACGTCAAATCGGAGATCCCTTTCGGGAGATCCAACGTCCAGCATCCGTGAGTCGTTCGAAACATGCATGTTCCAGAGCATGTTCACGAGCTGAGACGAGTTGGTTCGGGATAGCCGGTGGTCGGCCGGAGGGGAAGGGAGGGTCAAGCACCGATCATTGTGGTGCACCACGTCCGATGTCGATGCTCCGTGTTTGATGGAAATGGGCTGAGCGTCGTTGCGAGATCCGTGCTTGTAACTCGAGGTCAATCCGAACGCACGAGGAGAGCTGACAATTGCTGGTGTTCTCGGAGGAGAAAGGGGAGTGTCGTTTAACGATAACCTCTCGAGAGCCCGTATAACCTCATCGACGGCGTCGGCTCCATCTGGGCTATCAAGAGAAAAATCGGATAGCGGGCTGCCGAATCTCGAGATACCAACTAACGGTGGGCTCCGTGGAGGATCCTTGATGTCGGGGCTGTGGGTGTGAAGAGAGGGGGAGGATGACAGGTCGTAAGGCTCTGAGTCAGAAGGTTCACTTCTGTCCTCAACCAAGATGGTGGGGTACATAGAGTACATGCGCGGAGACGGGACGACGAGTTCCAATGCCTGCATATCGGTGCTGTCGGGCGGGGCGAAAGGCGGGTTACAGTCGACCAATGGTGAATATATGGTAAATTGCAATGAATTGATCGGTGGGCTGTATTGAATGGGTCAGCATTGCTCGACGTCATTTCAGCCACCTTCGTACCCAACTTTTGCATTGTGCCTGTTGGTGAAGAGCAGCTCTCGTCGAAACCGAGGTAGCGATCCCGAAGATACACTCGGCCTGAGAGGAAGAGGATTAAAAGCTACAGTGACGCCTCTTTTGCTTTACGAGCTCTCCATAGCAGAGCTCATCGATCTTCCCAAGATGCGGCAACTACAGTGTCGGTAGCTCATTCATCTAGGTGCCTTAGGATCATAGACATTGAGACTATCCTTGATCTAAGGTTCCGATATTGGGATGAGATTGACAGTGGTGTCACCCTCCCAACTCCAGCCAAAATGGGGACCATGCGAAGACAACCACACGCCTAAGCAGGGTTCTTCAAATGGCATGGAACTTGAGAACTGTCTTCATGAGTGGGGCCGGTTGCTCTCCAAAAAAAGCTCCTTGATAACTGAGATGCCAGAGGCGAGGGTCACATAACAACGGAAAGCATAGAACATGCCTGATCTTCGGATAGTCAACTTGAACGACCCGTTCAGATACAACGAGACGATGCATATAGAATATACGTCAAAACAGGGAGAGATTATCACGTCCATTGCTTGACTATTATCATGCCTGGTGGAAAAGTTGACACCGGAAAACCTCTACGGAGCTGCAGTGGAAACAGCGCCACAAACCTATTTGGCTCTGCTTGCCTTGTGGCACCTGAACCAACCCACCATCCTCCAACTCTACTTAGCTTGCGTCTCAGCCTTAATTTCCTCCATCTTTTGCAATGTCTACAGCTCACAGGCCAACATGGGATCCCGCGCAAGCTCGGGAAGTGAAAGGCGGCTCGCGCCAATTCTCTGTGCGGGATATGGCCGCTCACACAAAGCTCAAATTCCGGTTCGTCACTCGGCTACCCAACCCCCTTCTCGTCGACTAACCCACGGTATCTTGTATAGACAACCTGGTCAGACCTCTCAAGCAGAGGTTACCAAGAAGGACTTGAGGGCGGAGTTATTGGCTGCCGAAGCTGAGGCCAAGAATAAGAAGAGGAAGGCTGAAGGGTTGCCACCACTTGAGATCGAGTCTTCTTCAGCTGGACCTGCGAAAGCTATCGAGTCTGCGGACGACGAAGCGAACAAGCGGAGGAAGCTGCTACAGGAGGCGCTGGAGATGGACAAAGACGACGACGATTCTGACGACAGTGAGAACGAGGCAATTGGGGAGAAAGGGAAGGGGAAAGAAAACGGAGATGGGGACGAGGAAGAGGATTCTGATGAGGATGACGACGAGGATGACACGGCCGAGCTCCTGCGTGAGTTGGAGAAGATTAAGAGGGAACGAGCAGAGGAGAAGGCGAGAGTGGAGAGGGAGCAGAATGCTTCAGTAGAGGCCGAACGAGAAGCCCAGGTTGCAAGCGCGAATCCTTTGCTCACCCACTTGGCGGCGGCGTTAGGCCAGTCGACTGGGGTTAACACCACAGTCCCCGGGACGTTTGCTGTGAAAAGGCGATGGGATGATGGTACGTCGTCCACCATTTCGCGAGTCACACTTTGCCGATCACTATCCCCCTTCTGTGCAGACCTCATATTCAAGAACCAAGCTATGGGGTCGAGAGATAAGGACAAACCAGGACAGTTCGTCAATGATCTTCTACGGACAGAGTTCCACAAGTACGTGTCCTATGCCTTGGTCTGTTCCATGGTGCGAACCTGACACCTCACTTTCACAGAAAATTCATGGCGAAGTTCATCAAGGTGCGTCGCTCGAACTCCCCATTTGCATATTCCATTCTAATCCTTCTCGCAGTGAGCAACTTGCATTCTGCTATATTTATTATGTACCCTCCTCTACCTTGTGCCTATCCTACACACCACTGTGTGAACCTCGCGCTCCCGATATGACATGTAACCTCGAGCACAAGGCGATATGCCACAACCGTAATATATTCGAAAGCCAACAAAACTATTCTAACGACCCACCTCAGTCCCTACTCCTCTCCACGATCCCACTCCCACCCCTCTTTCGCCCACTCAGGCATCTCAGTCTCGAACGTCCCGAGACTGGTAGTATATCTCAACGCATGCAAGAATATATACAACTTCTCAGGTTTCGGATCTGGGTGCAGTGGAAGGTAACACTCCGGGCAGTATAGGACGTCTTCGGTGTGAGTATGAGGCGTGGGCGTGGTTGAACGGGGTGTAGGAGGATCGATGATGGTTAACTTCGCGAGAGCCTCGGACGTAGTGAGCTGTTTAGAATCAACGTCCTCCTCCAGTTGGGCGGTCTCGGTCAATTCCACGTCCGCGACTTGGACTGCGTAGTTTTGAGCCGTGCTATTGGTACTGACAGGAGTGTCGGCATCTGGAGCGGGCGGAGGGACATGAACTTTCGACTTTAAAGGTCCCCCACGTTCCCTACGATGGGGAGGTGCCAGTGGTCGATGTGTTATCCCAGTCGGTGTGAGTCTCCCTTTTGCACGGAAGACTACGTCACGCCAACGACTCCAGTCCTCATCTTCATCCTACCAAACACGAATTAGAAAGTTTCATCCCATAATCGCCCTTGTAATCAGGACAAGACACCAACCTTCATGTTTCGCAACCTCGTTATGATCCCCACAGCTTCAGCACTCAAAGGAACAGGCGATCCCATCCCAATATCATGCCCCGTTTCCCTCGGTAACAATTTCCTGAATGGAGTGGACGTTCCACTGGTATCATCTTGGATGTCAGGTAAACCTGGCGATGGCGCTGGCGATTCTGGGTTAGAATCCAACTGAAGTCTTGCTCGTGCTTCAGATGGAGGTATTGGGGCGAGTCGAGAATCTGATGGAGTGAGGTCAATGCCACCTTTGCCTAGCTTGTCACCCTGTAGGTCGGCGATTAGAAAAGGGAAATACTAAAGGACGGAGGACACGAACCCAGATTCGGGTCTCAGAGTAAATGGGATCATTGGCGATTGGATATCCTAGGTACTGTAGGTGCACTCTGATCTGATGCGCTGGAAAACACCGGTTCAGTGGGATAGTTCTCGGATGTATCAAGGTGAACTTACAACGACCTGTCAACGGCCGACCTATGGAAACGAAATGATAGATCAAAATATGGTAACGAAGAGGAATAGCTGTGCACACACAGTGGAGGACACTAGAGTCTGTATTTTCGTCGTAGTGTAGTCGCTTGAAAATTGTCTTGGCGTTCTATCATACGCACACTTTAGCAATTAGGCGAGGGGGATATGCAGAGGATGATGATCTCACTTTCCCTTCAGGATGGATGATATTCAAGCCAATTTGTCGGTCTACAGTCAACATCGGCTGGTCGCAAACGATCTCCTCTCTAAGTATAATTGAGCATATACGTGGGGAAGGTCGATCTCGTGGACTTACTCGGGAAATTTCCCTTTGCATCTTGCGATATACTCCTTGCGAACGGTGCCTGCCAGGAACTCGTCGGAAAGGACTCTGGCACATTTTGTGGAGATGGCCATGACCATTAGACCAGAAGTCAATCTATCCAACCGATTGACCGCTACGAGAGAATTCAGCGATCGGCATTCTCGGAGCGAAAACCAACTTACGATAGACCTTGTCGTAGTCAAACTCATCTTGTAAGATCTCGACAAGGCTGTTCTTGAAATAGCGCCCTGTGGCATGAACCGGCTAGCAGCACCCAAAGAAAACTCAGGTTTAGAAAAGAACGAGATGTGGATCAGACGAACGAACGATAGATCCAGGTTTATCGATAACAATGAATTCACGACCGGCATCGTGATGCAAAACGCGAACAGGTGTTGAAGTTACAGGAGGTTCATGACGATGCACGACGTTCCTGCGTAAGACTCAGGTGACGGAAATGGGATCCAAGGGCAAAACTAACATACTCGATCCTGTCTCCATTCAAGATGATGGTATCAGGTTGGGCAACCTTCCCATTGATGGTAGTTACACCTGATTCCAGCGCATATCTCTGCGGCTTGTTTCAAATGGGTTCGTCGGTGGAGAAGGATGGAGAACGCACATAATATTCCATAGACCGATCTCTAAACTCTGTTGACACAACTTCTAAGATCTCACGATTGAGCCATCGACCCTTGGCCATCGTAATGTACGGGTACCAGTAGGGTGTAATCTTCTTCAAACCATTCACAGTTATCTTGGTGAGTGGTGGGGGGGAGTCGGACATGGCAGTAGACAGGAATCGGGCCAAGACGTGGCGAAACTGGGCGTGGGCGGGTAAAGGGATGAGAGGCAAGTGCCGTCTTGTCGGACGCTGCGAATGGGCCAGGGCGACTCGCAGAATGGTGAACAACTTTGGCAGTCACGTCAACGGTCAAAGGAGGGTTCATGAAAAGATGTTGGTGCCAGTTATAGTATAAGTGATCACGTGGTAATACTGTAGTGAGTTGGTAATTATAGTAAATAAATATCCAACCCCACCTCAACCTCACGCACAGTAATCCCAAGTTAATTAGCTATTACAAGTACTAGTACCGCCTGTGGCCCTATGCTGCAAACAACGCCCCAGACACCGACAGCTCCTTTCCCTTGTACAGTCGAGGTACTTGCAAAAGCTACTACTTATTAGAAGTTGAGAGTCCGTGAGGTTGAGGTGTCCAGCCTCCGATCGTGTGCTCATTCCGCCCTCTACATGCCTTGTAGGCTGACATACCTATCCAGCCAAAAGACTATACAATGCGAAGATCCAAATGACAAAGACATGAAAAACCTTATAGACCCAGCGTTCAAATAACAGGCTCCAAAAAACTCGCCAATGCCCACCCAATCTGCCCGCCATTGTCTCTCACGACCAGCAAGCAATCATCTCCATCATCCACATAGAGGGGCAAATTTCTATGAGATAAAGGATGTCCCTCTTCGGAGAGAACATCCAATTTCTGGCCGAGAGAGAGATCGAAGAAGGGCAAAGAATCGTAGAAAATACCAGCCGGGGGTTGGCATGGGTGGACGACTTGACATGTATAGAGCACTCGATTAAGCGCACGCCGCGATTTCTGAAGTTCAGGATCTCCATTGGGTGTTGTCGGGAGGGAAGGAGTTGACGAATGACTCGGAGACAGGATTACAGGAGGTGGTCTCATTGCTGGCATAGCAAAATGGCGATCAAGGCGGGATGGAGATGTGAATGAAGGTGTCCGATCTCTCAACGGAAGAGGGTGTGGCGACGGCGAGGGTGGCCTAAGCGCCAAGCTGGAACCAGATGGATCGGATGGCTTCGTCGTATGACTCGTGGTAGTGGTCCGACTCCATTGGGCATCTAGCTCAGCGAAAGGAGACATAGCCTCAGTCACAATCCTCTTCGTCTCCATGTGAACTCCCTTCCGACGTTTCACAATCCCCAAGCTTGCAGTGATTTCATCAACTTGCACCCATCGATTCCACCACCTGGCAACAGTCTCAACCGAGTCCATTCGCTCTACGCCCCCAGGCCCAACCAACAGGCGCTCCCCTTCGATCCTAAGGGAATCCCAAAGATCTCGCCAGCTCCCGACGACACGTTTCCAAAAACCTCTCTGCAATTTTATGAAATCACACCAGACGTATCTGACCCCTTTCTCCAATAATGCGATGTATTGAGGCAACTCTGCTACCAGCTGGCTCCGGAGTGTGATGTATGAGGTAGTCGATGGTAACGGTGCGAAAGACGGGAGGTATTTGCGGTTGACAGTGGCGTAGTGAGTTGATTTCGAAGACTGGAGGGAATTCAATAGTCCCAGAGGAGATGTCGCGCTCTCAGAAAGTCGAGCAAGCTGCAGAAACAGCCTCTTTTGCACATCAGTCTCCATGGCCTGACAGAATGACAACAACTCATCCCGAACAACTTCCAAGTAGGCATCGAATGCCTCGCTTATAACTTCAGATTGACCATCCACACCACACACGCCAACCAACTTCCCGAAACAAATTGACCACGCCAACAGCCGCTCATAAAGCGTCCTGACCGTCACTGCCAAGTCCCGAATACGTTCCTCCAAAGTGCGGATGAGTGCTTCTGTGCGTAGGAGGGTTTTTTCAAGAGAAGCGATGAAGGAGTCCTCGTCGATGGCATTCCTCAGTGTGAGTGGCCCAGACAAGCATTTGGCGTATGCGTTGTCTACTAAAGCTGACGACCGTTCCACCTCCCCCTTCGCTCCAATAGATCCACGGATTCGACCGAGTAAACTGAGGTGTTGAAATTGTTGAAAATCTGCGAAATTCCCTGCGTTCCAGGTGTGGCCCCCACGAGACTGGTTCATCGGCCATGCTTCTTCCTTCCCTTCCGCCACGAAATAGAATTTCATGGAGTCGGAATTGACACAGCGAACGAGATTCCTCCACAGGCATCCCACGAACCACCAACAATTGGTGGTCCAGATATTGTACGCGGTTACTCTGTCGGTGATGACTCGTAATAGAAGGGTGATATGCAGGACGCCGATGTCCTGGTTTTGAATGGTGACACGGGCGACGGTCTCGTCACGAGCGCCGAGGGTATCGCCGACTTTGTTGGCTATGATGACGGTATCCCTGGTAACAGTAGAATGTTTCGGGCCTATCAGAGATTTCCACGACTTCGTGTCTCGTTCGAGTCGAAGGCTAAGGTCGAATACACCTGAGAAGGTAACCACCAAGTACTCGTGAGAGGGTGTTCCAGGTTGTTTAACCCAGTGGATGCTGGAGATCCGTAGATCATCTACACTGTCTGACGAAGCCTCGGATGAGGTTGACCAGCGAATGAAGGTTTCAATGTCAACTTGACGAGGGAGTTTGTGTTGCCGTATAGAAGGAAGAAGGAAAACATCGACAGCTGTTGGCAAGCGCGCGGAGGACTCCATGGAGGCGGTAGCTATCTGGAACATTGTCAGAGCAAGAAAGGAGAGAAAATAGAGACCACAATCGCTCACAGAGAGGACTGCCAGACTCCAGAGGTTAGTGTCTAGGTCGTGAAGGACGTAGGAGCACGATTGCAGTGCACGCTGTGCAATGGGATTAGATTCCCTTCCCAAGCTTAAGCTCGACGGTATGAAGGCGTGAAGGCATGAGGCGACACCCTGGAATAGACCATGCCTTAAAAGTTAACGATCTAATGATAAGATGGATACGTCGAGTTGAAGGGAATGTCGGCCATCTTGGCGCCTGCTGGGCTTCTGGCAGTCAAGGCAGTGGTCGAGGGTCCTACGGTAACGCAAGTGAATCAGTACACTTGACTTACTACCTGCGTCCCCGTCGAGTCCTTCCAAAGGAGCGAAGCCGACTAAAGAGGATTAAAGCGAGGCCCCGAAAATCGGAATACAGAGATGCACTTACCAGGGATCGCGTAGCAAAGTAACAAACATGCATTTCCATGGCCATGCGTGGCACGCTTGCGAATTGTGGGCTGGGGATCCGAGCAGAGCCAGAGGTCGTGTTTAAAGATGCGAACATCCTCCAGTTACGTAGTGACTCTTTTGATCAAGGTATTTCAACAGCGTACTTCGCAGCATCCAGATATCCTCTAAGTACATCTATAAAATTACAACGAGCACAGATATAGCACAACCAAACCGAGAACTAAATCCAAAGAATACATGGTATGATCCAAACAGATCCACAAAACAGATCACACACACAAATTAAAAAAGAAAAAGTCAATGGCAAACCGAAAGGCAAAAGTGAACTAACGACCCAAGGGTCCGTTGAACGTTCAATCAACAGGCATCAAAAAACTAGCCAACGCCCACCCAATCTGTCCATTATGATCTCTCACCAACAACAAACAATCCTCTCCATCATCCACATACAACGGTAAATCCTGATGACTAGACGGGTGTCCAGCTTCGGTCAACACATCAAACTTCGCCCCCGGTCTCAGCGGGAAAAACGGCAAAGAATGATACGAAACGTTCGAAGGAGGTTCACAAGGATGAACCACTCTACAAGCATAGAGCGCTCTACCAAGTGACCTACGTGGTCGGATAGGTTCCAAATCCCTCGTAGGCGTTCTCCGTGGCGAGGGAGTAGAGGAAGGAGTTGAAGAATGTGATTGAGCGAATGCAGCTGAAGGAGCGGAACGTAAACCATTGTGACGTGATGAAGCATGCGAAGGTGTGGGTTCCTTCAACGTCGCAAATGATGAACTCCTCGACGAGACCGGCGGTGGTTGGTGTGACTTTGATATCGATACGGGTGGTGGCGAAGGCGAACGTGGTCGGATTGTCGACGAACTAGATGACTCGGAGGCCTTCATCGTACTAGCCGTCCACCTCCTCTTGAAACTCGGCTTCCTCGAAGGCGTAGCCGCCCCCTTGCCATCACCACCACCCCTATCGTCGTCATACTGCGGTGGCGTCTGAGGCGCGCTCAGAGTCACAGTACTCCCATTACTAACCGAACCCTTCCTCCTCCCATGCCCGTTCACCCTCCCACTAGAAGCGGGTACAGGCACCGACGCATTCCTAGTTGGAGTAGGAGGAGGAGGGTGTAACGAAGCCATGATATCCCCAACCTCATCCGCCAAAGTATAAGGAGGATATTGCAATCCAGCACTAGACCCACTCCTCCTCGACCTCCCACTCTTCCCACTCTTAGCCGACTTGCCGGATTGTAGACTCTCCATACTCCTCCTCTTCTCAACCTGCATCGCCCTCCCACTCCCACCATCCCAATTCCCACTACCCCCAGGCGTCCTAGGTCTCCTCCTCCTCTCCTCTTTCATTTGAGTAGGTGGGTGGGGTTGCGAAGCTCCAGCCATAACAGCATAATAAGCATGCGCATAAGCCCTATCGATCCCATCACCCATCACCTCCCCAACCTCCCTCAAATCCTCCTCATCAGAAAAACTCGCCCTATAAGCCGAAGGCGTCGGAGTAGGCGGGTGCGAGAGCGACAAGGGCGTAGGGTCCAAAGAAGCCAAGACGTTCGCAACGCTCCCATTCGCTCTCAACTTTTCCTTCTCCCTCTCTCTCATCGCCGACCTCCCATCTCTATCCCTATCCCTCTCGCGATCTTTCTCTTTATCCCTCTCCCTAGGTAAAGGCGTCACAATCTCCAACCCATCCACCTCCGCACCAACCTCCCTCCACCGATCCCACCACCTCCTAATAGTCTCCTCCGCACCCCCAGCAACTTCACCCGGCGCACCGCCCGGCCCAGGCCCACCATCCAACTCCTCTCCATCCATCTTCAACGCATCCCAAAGCTCTCCCCACCTCCCTCTCACCCCCTCCCAAAAACCACCTTGCCAACTCCCAAAAACCCTAACAACCCCTTTAACACCCCTCTCCAAACTCTCGAGATAAACCGGTAGTTCAACTGCTAGTTGACCACGGAGTGCGACGTATGATTGGGATGCTTCTAGTAGAGCTGGAGGAGGTCGGGAGGAAGGTGTGAATGAATGATGGAGGAGTGTTGAATGGAGTGGTTCGAGTGTATGCATAGCTTCCAATAACCGATACGGAGCCTTCATGCTCGAGACTAACCGAGAAAGAGCGATCAACAACCTCTTCTCAATAGCCGCTTCCAACTCATCACAAAGCACCAAAACACTCCTCCTTATAACACTCAAAAACGCATCAAAAGCTTCACTAGCACTCTCCCCTTCACCTTCGAACCCATCAGGCCCAACAACACCAATAACCTTCCCAAACCCAACAGACCAAACCAAAAGCTGGAAATGTAAAGCTTTGACGCTCGCTCCCCATTCTTTAGCTTGTTTGGCAAAAGTGTGGATGAAGATATCGGTTTCTCTCAGCCTCTTCTCTAACCGCGCGACCAACGCAGCTTCTTCATGAGCTTCTTCGTTACTCGGTAACCCAAGCGAAGAAACCTTCTTCGTAAAACTCTTCATCCTCCCCAATCTCACACTAGCAGCCACACCCAACCCACCACTACCCCCACCGCCACTAGTCCTCTTCTCCCCTTTCCTCTTCCCATCTTTCCCACCTCCCTCCTTCCCACCATTCAAAACATCCCTAACGACTTCCCACCTCCTCCTCCCCTCATTAACACCTCTCGCAACCTCCTCCATCCTCCCCCTAGCCTCTTTTAACCGCGCCTTATCTCCATGGTCTAATGGTGTTTCCTCGAAAATGGTGGAGAGGAGGAGAGGGTATTTGAGGAGACGTTGGACGGGTTTGATTAGGAGGGAAGGGAGGTCCCAGGAGTGGGTTAGGGCGGAGGTTAGTTGGACGGTTTTTTCGAGGTAGGTTTGGAGGGAGGGAGATGGAGGGGAGGTTAGGGAGGTTAGGTGGGAGAGGGCTGTTGGATGACGGGTTATGTATGTCTTGTATGGGGGTTCGAGTTTGGGGATCTGGGGGGGACGTCGATGGCAGGTTTGGTTAGTGGGCGTGATGGATTAGGGAAGAGAGCGATGAACGTACGATTTCTAGGAATAGCAACCCAACATGATCCTCCCCTGTACCTCCTTCAATAACATCTCCGAGCGCCTCCTGTAACAAATCACAAAAAGCGTCGGAGAACTCTGCTAGTTCAGCGATGTTGCCAAAGATGATTTTCGCGTCCTCTTTTGTCATGGGTGAGGGGTGAGAGACTAGCGTCGCGGAACTTGCGGAACCGGATGAAGAGGTTGAGAGTGTGCGCGTTGAGGATGAGGACGATGAGGACGATGAGGAGGGTGGGGAGTTGTTGAAGGTTGTTTGATGGCCTGTGGGGGTGAGGGTGGGTTAGTATGGGGTATGTGATGGGGTTGATCGAGGTGGGCGCCTGTGTAGCGGGGATCATACAGAGTTTGACCGCCCACGTGTGATGGCCTATGAGATTGTAGCGCCCGTGGTGCTGGCCTTGTCGTCGATACGAGCGAGCAAACGAATGCGCCGGCGGAGTAGACGAGAATAAAATTGATGACTGTTGAAGGAATGCTCACCTAAGGCCAAAGGTATATGGACATCTCGTATGAGAGCCAAATCCGATGCGTACGCCCTTTCAGAAGAAAGGAGTTCGAGCAAAGCGTGTGTCCTCTTGGAGGTGGTGCCAGAGCCGGCGGGAGTTACGATGGGAGCGGCTGTTTGCAATAAGGATTCTGTGGACTCTGTTGAATCATTGTCGACAGGTGAAAGTGGGAGAGGCGAGTCTGGAACGGGATCAGGTGGGAGGGGCAACGGTTTGAGGACATCGACGAGATGAGTCTGTATCTGTGGCGACTGAGCCTGTTGTGTGATGGAACCGAGGAGGCCAGAGAGGGTGCCGAAAGATTTGGCATGTAGGAGAGGCATTTGGTGTTGAATTGGGGGTGGATTGACAGATGCAGCGCGAGGTCGCGGGGCGGGACGGAGAGGAGAACGAGGAGGAATTGTTGGCGGCGATGATGAGATAGCCGTGGTCGTGAATTCGTTATTCGTGAATATTGGGGGCAGAGCAGGGGGCAGCGCGAGGGGAGAGGAGTCTTGAGCGGTGGTGTAGCTTTCGACAGAGTCCTGTGGCGAGGGCACGTTGTCCACACCTGCTCCATCCGCCGCAAACACGCCTGAATAATTCTTCGCCTTCTTCTCCGTCATTTCCTCGAACTCTGATCATCCACAACGACGACGGTCTTGTAAGTCTGTAGGAAACAGTGTACACGTATTCACTCCGTCCACCGTTTCCGAATCTCAACCCGTCAGTCAACTGTCGTCTCCCAAGTCGGCCCTAATCTTCCACCCCACTGGTTCCAGGCTTCCAGCCCTCTACAGCTAAACACGTGAACCTAATTTGCCCTGTGCTCCCGTGGCCCCCTTCTTCTTCTGTCAACTCATTCCTTGACTTGTTCACCTCTGCCGGTCAGACAAAGTATCAACCTTCCCGACGATCGTCCGATGCTTTCCGTCGGTGAAAACAAACCGCGCGGATGTAGTCTAACCGTCCAAACCACGTCCGCCGTGTCTTAAACCGTTGCATCATGTGTTGGAGCGTGCCTGGCGTGGCAACTATTTTGGGCTTTCACCACCGAATCCCCATTTTTTTCAAGTTTGCTATCGCGCCAGGCTACGGTATCGTGTTCAGCGACGGCCCGAAGGTAACGTACATTTGCCATAACTATGAGCCTGAACCGCCCAGCGATGTTGTCTGACGCTCGGTATGACTTTGTGTAGTTACAACCCGACCGCATGCGCAATAATGGTTCCGGTGTTCAGCTTTGGTTGGACAGGCGACCAGCGCTCAATCGCCGCTCCGACGATCATCCTTTTCTGAATCCATCAACAAGACTCGTCGTCCCTTGTTTCTTGTTGAGATGTCGCGAAATTCTTTTCCTTCTGCGATCTGCAAAATTTAAAACCTTTCCTCTTGCGCAACTACAGCTATTATGCAGCGACACCTGTTTGGGGGCAGGGGGACTGATACGAACCGATCTTCTGGGCTTTACATAAACTTGTTTTTCTTGATTTTTGGTTGGGAGATCGATAGGTTAGGTGTGAAATGGGATTTTAACGGGGGTTGGAGGCCATCTAGCAAACCAAGGGCTTGAGATCAGTGCTTGGTACAATTATCCTCTGGGAGAACTCTCTTTCACCTTCCTCTCCACGAGATCTCACCTTGCCTACGATATCGTATCATGCATAACGCTCTACCAACCACAGCCAGTTCCTAAGTTAGTCATCCCATCGTACGTGCCCATTGGACGTGGACGTGATACAATTTCTGTCATCGGCGCTCTACGCCTCCTTCAAGCCAACCCACTCCCTCAGTCTGGGTCGCTCGCTAGCCCGTCTTTTGTTTCCAGTCACTTCTCTCGGCTTTTACTTGGTCCTATGACCCTTGGCAAAGGGCAGTTCTCGACGCTAGAGCAATGGGTTAAAGACCCTACAGTTCGATACTCCAAGATGAACGAAATACTTGCCCCAATCTCCTTCACGATTCAGATTCGATGTCACAAATTGCTAGCGTCGCTCGTGTTGCGATCGTAACAGGATCAGCTCAAGGCATAGGACGAGCCATCGCTCTCCAACTCGCAGAAGATGGTCCCGACGTCGTAGTCAACGATATCAAGTCATGCTACGATAAAGTGGAGGAAGTTGTCAACCAGATTCGGGCGAAAGGGGGAAAGGCCGTTGGCGCGGTTGGAGATGTTTCGAGTGAAGTGGAAGTTCAAGCTGTGGTTGATAAGGCTGTTAGTGAATTTGGAGGGTTGGATGTGGTGAGTCCCACTTTCAAATGTGTTTCCATTCATGTCAAGGCTGACGCCAGTGGGCGACTAGATGGTAGCAAATGCTGGGGTACTTGCTATCAAGCCTTTCCTGGACAGTAAGTATATCATGTCGGAAATAATCCTGCGCCGTCTGATACTGGCGTCCATAGCCTCTGTTAAGGATTGGGAACGTATCCTTAGTATTAACTCTCGAGGGACGTTCTTGTTATATCAAGCCGCTGCCCGACAGATGATCAAACAAGGGAGAGGGGGGAGTATCATTGGTCTGTAGCCCACCTCCTACTTCTTTTAGTTCTATAGATACTGACTTCCCTCGTACCTTAGCCGCATGTTCTGATGCAGGGACTAGAGGTGAGCAAGCTGAAATTCGAATCCTATACTCTCTCTGACTTTCTCTCGTAGGTATGCCGATGCTCTCAGCCTACTCAGCATCCAAAGCTGCCGTTCGTGGTCTCACCCAAACGGCCTGTGAGTTATTCTCGATTGTCTCTCCTGTCGCGTATATTGTGAGTGAACGATGTCACGTGTTCTAGCAACTGAATTATGGAGGCATGGAATCACCGTGAATGCATACGCTCCTGGAGCAATCGCTACAGATATGGGTAAGTTTCTTCGTTCGGACCCCCTTGGATTGCGGTTCGATCATACGTTCCTTGTATTGTCTGTAGCCCTCCACGCCATCGCTGAAGGAGGCGCCGAAGAGAAAGTCGTACGTCACGAATCCAGTTTTCACTGATTTGGTGTTGATCACCTCTTTTGCGATAGGCGAATGACACAGCGGAGACGGTCGGTTTACCATCTGATACCCCTGTTGGAACTCCGGAAGATGTTGCTGCTCTGGTATCGTTTTTGGCGTCGCCCAAAGCTCGTTGGATTTCGGGTTTGTCTCCCCTTTTTTTTATGTTGGGTGTGGAAGATCATGCTGATATTTTTGGTTACTTTTTTAGGGCAGACGATTCATGTGAATGGTGGTGCTCAGTTTGAGTGAGGTCCGAACTGTTCGGGTTTCGATAACGTCTTTCCGACCTTCGAGATGTTGTACCCTTTCTCAGAGATACTTGGCGGTTAACCTTGCCTCTTGTCAGCCGCGTCGCGTTTGTTTCGAGCAATTGTTCTTGTGCTTCTTGGCATGCAGTGACTAAGCTCTCAGTTCCTGGGTTATCCTGGTTCTTCAAGCTAGAATCTTTGGAGCCCTTCCCTTCACTTTCCTGCCTCAGGGACAAGGGAATAATCATATCAACGAACCACATGTTTGCACTTCGTGCTTCCATTATGTATGTGTGCTCCTTCCCATCAACATCGATCAGTCCGTGTTCTCGCTCAAAGGACCTACCAGCTCAGGAGAGCCAAGTTTCGGGTTTGGCGGTCTGATCATGATGGGGCATCAAAAGTAGCCCTAAGCTTGGAACTTGTATTTCAGTTCGTCTGCAAGAACTGAGAGATATCAATCACAATGTCTCAATCTTCTGGCACTCGCATCGCTATCGTCACTGGCTCAGCACAAGGCATTGGTCGTGCTATTGCTCTAAAGCTTGCCGATGATGGTCTTGATATCGTGGTGAATGATATTGAGGCGAAGGCGTCTAGTGTTGATGAGGTTGTGAAAGAGATTGTTGCGAAGGGGAGGAAGGCCGTCGCGATCTGTGCGGATATTTCGAATGAAGCTAGTGTGCAAGCGCTAGTGGATCAGACGGTGGAACATTTTGGAGGTTTGGACGTGGTAAGTCCTGCCCAACTCGTTATGACTTCTAATATGGACTTACGGTGCGGGGCTTGGTTGTTCTAGATGGTCGCGAACGCTGGAGTTTTTGCTATGGGGCCTTTGCTTGATGGTATGGGCCCACGCTCTTGCCTATAGGTCTAGTAAATTCATCGTAGACTGTGGTTTTGAACAGTCACCGCGGAGCAATGGGACAAAGTAGTCTCTATCAACTCTCGTGGGGTACTCTTCCTCTACCAAGCAGCTGCTCGTCAAATGATCAAACAAGGACGAGGGGGTAGAATCGTAGGCAAGCTTTCTTGGTCCTGTCGCTAATCCTTTCCCTCACAACTCTCTATGGTTTAGGCGCCTGTTCTGACGCAGGAAAGAAAGGTATTTGGCTCTCGATCTGCGTTCGCAAAATATTCATTGATGACGGCGAAAAGGGTACCAAATGCTCTCGATCTATGGAGCATCCAAGGCTGCTGTTCGTACACTCACGCAGAGTGCCTGTAAGTTTCTTCGCATACGGTTCTCGATAACTCACTCATCCGTCGTCTTGCTGTAGCAACGGAATTTTGGAAGCATGGGATAACGGTCAACTGTTATGCTCCTGGCGCAATCTTCACTGACATGGGTAAGATTCCTAATTCATAATCAAGGCGACAGTTGCTCACGTTAACTCTACAGTTGCTTTTATGACTGAAGAAGACGGGGCCGGTGGACGGAAAGTCAAGGTGGGTTCCAGTAAAGTTCACGCATGCTCATCTTGGATATGTACTGATCATATTGTATGTCAAAGGGTGGTGTTGGGTCGGATGCGGTTCCTGTTGGGGCTCCAGAGGATGTAGCCTCTTTGGTTTCCTTCATCGTCTCTCCTGGTGCGCGTTGGATAACTGGTAAGTGCAAAATGTGCGAGCTTGCGGTAGTATTGTTCTTGCTCACCTGGCCTGGGCCGTGTTCCACAGGACAAACCATCCATGTCAATGCTGGTGCTTTGTTTGAGTAGATTGCAGCGGAATATTTAGACGGCGTTTTGGACCACATCAAGCTGGGAATTGTACGATACCAAGGAGGTCGACTTGTGTACGATTGTTCAGATTTGTTCGTGACTTTTATGATGAGCCGAATCTCGCCTGGGTAGTCGTGAGGGGAGGATGAGGAAAATGTGAAACACAAGACCGTAAATAATGTGCTCTTGCCTTCACCACGCTCTGGTAGGCTAGTTTCCAGGTCGACAGAGACATGAAGGATGGTTTGATCCTTCCAAATGTGGTAATTGACGTTCAGTGTTGTTGACCGAAGTTGAAGCTCCGACAGCACCCCATCTCTCTCCAATACCTCTATCATCTCTTGCTACATCCTGCGATACCTCACTTGCAACCATGATTCCCATACTGTATGCCGCTTGGGCTACAATTTTGTACATCCCCTTCATGTCCCTCTTTCTCAACCCCACAATGTTCTTCTCATTCTTCCAGGCAAAACACCAAGCCACCCTCCCGGCCGTTCATCAAGTCAACTACCCAGAACTTGGGGGTCGTTTTAGTTACGGAGTCGCTTCGCTTCCTCCAGGAATGCCCTCTCATATTGCATGTGTCTGTTCCTATCCGGACTCCCCCTCGTGCGCGGTGGAACACCCTGCGCCCTCACCAAGTTTCGATGTCCAATGTCCTTCTGTAGATGCTGTACCTTCGTCTTCAAACACCATAATCTCCACTCTATACGCCTTCGCCACCGAGCAAACCAAGAAAACTGGTTGTTCTTTCGCTCTCTTCGTTGGTCTCGTCGCAATGGCATCGCTGTTGTTTTGCATTTCTATTTTCCCTTCTTATTCGCGATCCCAAACCCACGACAAGGGACGAACGAATGCCTCGGCGCCTCTGCCCATCATATCGGAATATCTACAGAAAGCGCCCTCAGTCATCGACGTCATTCTCGCCCAGATCCCTGACCAGGGTCACGTCCAGAAGTCAGTTTCGTTAGCCCCGGTAGCTATCGATCGACTACTAGATGAGTACGCGGAGTCACACGTGGGCGCTGTCGTACCGGTCTCCAACGACAAAGTTTATCCCGCCTCATCCCCCGATGCGTTAGCATGCGATCACTTCGAGGTCCCTTCTCCTACCACCAGTTCCTCAAACTCTGGCGGAAGTGACCAGTGCCGATGTTTCAACCTGTCGAATACACCTCCGCACACTTGCGCATTTACGGTTTTTACGCCCGTCAGCCCCACGACATCACACTATTTCTCCCCGCTTCTGTCAATTTCCCCTGCCATGAAAATCACACCTTGCGAAACTCCTGTTCTAGACCTCCCTGATCTGGGGCTTCCTCCATCTTCTGAGTTTGTCTCGTCTGCTAATTTGGCTTCTCTCTTGAAAGGCGACACAAGCCTCATCCCTGGTCACTGGAGGCCCACTCCCATTATTCAACGCCATCTTGCCAAGGCCCCTAGAACTGTCGCAGTCGGCAGCGAATCAGATACCAGCATAACCGATGTCCTAGGTCCATGGCTATCTCACAACCTCCAGGCTCGTGACAAGCATGATTCGGACCTCGCCTCTAGCGCTTCCCCCCTTGCAGAAGCTGTTCGCCCTGGTAATAGCCCTGTAGACCCGGCCATTGGCTCAGACGGTCGAACGTTTGACCAAGCGACTTCGTACGGATCGGAAGATATGAGTCTCTGCAGTGGCTCTACGAACAACAATTCTTTCGCCGGCGCCAGGTTTGAACCGTGCGACAACAACCTACAGCGCTCTCCCTCTTGTGACATCAGCCAACCCCCAACGCCAGATATCGAGGCTGCCATAGATCGCTCTAGCCTTATCCTGCTGATCGCTCCCTTCACTCTTCCTTCCCCTGTATTCTCTGGCCACCATCAGGCCGTGGATCCAGTGGAGGGGTTGTGTGCTTCACTGGAAGATCTGACCTTGGCATCCCTACCTGACGACCAAGACCGGGAGGAAGAGATTTTTGTCACTGTATCGGCCACCGATGGAGTGGGACAACAGTGTTCTCCGTCGAGGGCGTGTATGGCTCCTCAAGATGTTGCTTCCAACGACCCCGAGGAAGTGGGTGCAGAAAGTATCAAGGCAAGCGAGGATGCCAGCGGATTGTCCTTCGACGAACCATCCAAGGAGGTCGTCGACTCTCTGGAAGATATGAGCTTGGAATCCGCCAATTCAAGCCGTTCCTTTCAAGAATTGGCGTTTGGGCATTCCAGACACGCAGAATCCTTCGAAGAATCCAGCTTGGAGGCCGCTAGTGGCATCGGTCTGTCTGCGCAAAATCTTCCCTTATCATTCCAAGGATCAATGGACTACGGAGATATGTCCTTGGAAACCGTCTCTGCTCACTCTGTGTGTGAACTGGTGGCGCTTGGACTCCGGACCTCTGTCCTGGATAGAATCTTAGAGGCCACAGGTTCTGGTGATCCGACTCTATTATTGCCTTGTAACCGGGAACCAAGCGACGTGGCATCAAATGTTGAGGTAGAAGAACCAGCTCCGACAATCGCTTCTCCTTCGTCTTCTCTAGCGCATATATCGACGTATGCGCCCCTTGCGGATGCCGGCCCGCCTGTCGTCATCGAACTTGCTCCTCCCCAAGGTCTTTCGTTCCCTTCGGACCCTCAACCTCCTCATGAAGCTTGCCATCAGAGCTGGGATGTCGATGAATTAGAGAGGGCGGCTGTTAGTGACGGGGATGTATATGATCGGTTATTCCTTGGGGTCGGAGGTGGCGACCTTGCCGACAGTGACTGTATGCCAGTCCAATCGGATGCTGTGGATAGAAGGTATGACTCTGACTCTGGACCTAACAGTTGTACTGATGGATACTTCGGGCAGTCCTTTGTTGCCACATCATGACGAGGAGTCTCCATCAATTGTGGGTGTCCCATCTGGAGACTCCGGCGTTGAAATAGTCATGTATGTGACGGCATCTTTCTGTGCGTGTGGTGGCTGAATGTTGTGATAGTACGGTCGACGATCAAGCCTTGATGTTCAGTCCTCGCCTCGACCTGTCTAAGGACGAGTTCACAACAGTCCCGCAACTCCTGGTGACTTCCACCGGAGGTGTTGTAATCGAAACAAGTTCAAGTTTATCATGCAACCCCCCAGAGTCAACGTCTTCCGAGGCATCCTCCCTGCCGCTCTCTACCGAGCCATCGATTGTGGGTGAAGAATGCCTTTACATGGACGAAGCACAGGCTGTCTCGGAGGCTCTTGACTTGGAACCACTTAGTGAAAGGTGCGCTCATCAACGCTCTCTTCGACATCCCATCACACTAACATGATTGCACAGTTACTTTGGTCTGCATCGACTTGACCTCTCCCCGCCAGCCTTTCCTGAAACCGATGTTGAAGCTTCTGGGTATGTTTCCTGCGGCCTCGGAAATTCGTTGCCTAATAGCACAAGCGAACTTCGTTTAGGAGTGTCGTGATGGACCTGAAACACCTCCCTTCTATTCAAGAGTTCCCGGAACCTAATACTACACCTCCCTTCGCTCCGCATCTCCTTTTGACCACCCCGGTTGGAGAGATTGCAGATCTCACTCCCAGCTTGTCATCTAATCGAGCAGGATCTTTTGAGCTCCATCCCCTTCCCGTCTCCGAGAGCGATGGCTTAGGAGCCGGTGTGGATGACGTTCTTTTGGTGGAACCTTGTGATGATTATAGCCTGGCTGATCCTGCAGAGGAGCAGGATATTCTTGATTCCAGTGACGCTGAATGCGCCTTTCCTTCTCGTAGCGGATCCGATGAAGAAGAATCGGATGTCTACTATGACACCGATACGGAGTGCGAGGGACAAGGAGGATTAGCGAGACGGTGGAGTGATGAAGCGTTGTCGGAGCCGGATGTCAGTTATTTTTCGCCCAAGGAGGACAACACCGACGGCGAGAATATGTCAGAGTCCGGGACTGAGGATGATGAGGATGAGGACGAGGAAAGCACGATCCCCACGCATATCAACCATGAGCAAGGGGATCCCGCCGAAGTTGGAGGTCATTTCAATGGCCTTACCGCAGGGTTAGTCAGGTCTCAAACTTATGTTTATCCTTTGACCAAGCTTGCCCTCTAGGATATGGGCAAACGTAGCCGATGACACGGCTGAGCGTCTCGCACTTCCTCGTTTTACTGGACTAGACTTCGACTCGGTTGATTCGTTCTGGGACAACCCCACTCGGACAGACAGCCCCTCTACCCCCAATTCATCCCCGTCATCTTCCTCCAGCACGCCCCCGAGCCCGATCCTGACTACCGCGCCTTCACTTTTCTTGAGACACAATCCTAACCAATTCACACACAATCCTCGCCGTCGCTCCCAATCCGTAAGCCCAAACACCAGCTGCATCACCGTGGATGACTTGCCCGTTCCCAGCGCGTCCGGCTATGTCATCCCTGCATGCCGTAGTCCCTCTGACAGGATACCGATGGGCGGTGTTTGGGTGAGTAGGCACCCCCTTGGTCCTGTTGGACATGATGGCGAGGAACGCGCTTGGCAGCCAAGGAAAAGAGTTGCTCCTGCTGTTGCTATAGAAAGAGGTGATTTGGGGAGGAAAGGGGAGGCTGATTTCGAGGGCGTTGTGACAAAATACGAGTTTAACGGTGGACAGATCATATTGGCGAAGGAGCGATTGAGCGATGCAAATGAGGGTGACGAAGTGGGGATCATTGTTTCGGCTGCCTCAAGCGACACTGTTGATGTGGAGGGAGGTGAAGCGGTTATTCAGGGCCGGAAAACTGGGACAAGGAACGAGCGCCTCAGTGCCTCAAGGGTCGATTCTGTTTCACCTGCTGTGCAACGCCAGCCGAGTCTTTCATTAGGGGCTGTCGTGGCGAAGGCGCTGGGATGGTCCCGACGTGATTAGAAATTGAGCATTGACGGTACATTTGTTGGATTTTTGTTCGCGCTTTATGTGATCATCTTCGTCGTTGTCGCCATCGTACCCTGTATTTCGATAACTTGTACTGTATCATTACGGATGTGAGTTTGTATCATTGATATGTTTAGAGCCATCATCTTCGCCCGTCTCGGGGTGTGACCCAAAATACTAGTGATCAAACAAGGAGGTATCCATACATCGTCCCTAGATCTGCGTCATCTATTGTGTCAAGTGGAAGCGTGCCTGCATGATCCGGAAATAGGGTGAGTGTTATGCGACTGTGAACAGATAGGAAGCAGCACTCACAGAGAGTACGCTACTACTAAGGCTGCTCGGCAGGTTTCTGCGGTGATTCCGGGTTCTTCGGTCTTGAGATGCTCATCGTCGCGATCTGACCATCCGCATCCTGGATCTCGACCTCGATGTCCTGAGCATCATCCACAACCTCCTCCTCTGCTCCTTCTTGTTCCTGGGAACCCCCCGCATCATCTAAATTCATAACCCCGACCAACCATTTTGCCCCTTCATCCCACCCAGCGATCTCAGCTTCACCTAACGGCGTTCTGCCCGCAGAGTTTTTGATATCGATCAGATCTATGCCCGGACCCTCTTTGTGCTGAACAAGGGCTTGGACGATGGGAAGATGAGCGTTGATGCATGCCCAATGGAGCGGGGTCGAGAGGGCTTCGTTCTGAGTTGCAAGAAGACTCGGAGGGAGGAGAGGGAGGAGGTGATTCAGGACATCTAGGATACGAAGCCATCTTGAATAAATGAGCCTCTTTCTAGGTGTGAAACGGAATGTTGACTCTACCCATGTGTCCGTTTCCGCAAGTCATATGGAGGATGGTGTTTCCATTCTCATCTCGAATGTCGGCGAGGGATTCGGGATTGTATTTTTGAACGAATGATTGAATGTCTTCGAGATCGCCGTAGCGACATGAAAGAAGGAGCTCCTCTTTGTCTTCTTCAGAGGGTTTGACGGACATCGTGTTGGAGGCACAGATAGATTTTTTGCAGAGAAGATCGGCAGGAGTAGCAGAGTAAGACCAAAGATATGTTTTCGGCAATGCCCGATCATTGGTTTCTCGGTGACCCCATCACCCCGACTTATCTGCCTTGGTACTGCCTCCCGAGTTTGCTTGCATCGCGGTTTCTGGAAAGAATGGCTGAAGCTGAGCATCGCCTGTACCACAGTACTACCGGTTCTCGTCGACCAAGTCCTCGCACGACGACGGGCGAGGGACCTGGCGGTAACCGTTCCTGAGCTGCCAGTCGGACGCATCGGTGAAACACATGCATTTTTACCGTCAGCTGGATCTATTCTCTGAGGTATTCTGTCCACCTGCCTTGTTCACGAGCACAGCAATTGCATCATTCGATTCCGAGAAGCCCACTTCTTCGTAGCCTTGAAGCCAAGGTTCCATGTGGCGTGTCGATCTGCCTCTCCGGCTACTTGTGCTACCCATCATCCGATCGCGTGCAGTGTGGTATGATCCTTGGTTGCTTGCTGGATGCCTGTATAACAGGTCTCCTCAAATAGGGATCTGTGCTTTCCGTATATCTTCACCGTAAGCCACTGGTCCTGCTGGATGGTGTTCACGACACAACACTTTGACCAAGGCTCTCCATAGTTCATTGCTCTGCTCAAATTCTGCTTCTACTATTTTTCTCGGGCGCCTCTTCTGTTGTCTTTTGCCTTTTGCTTTCGTCTCCTTCGCCTACGTTTTGCTCTGGAGTGAATGTCGCATTCCTCACCGGCGACCTACCTTGTCTGGTCAACACTATCATGCCTTGTTCGTCTCTCCACACATTTACGGAACGGAGCATCGTCTGATTATGACGGGAGTACAGCTAGGTGCATTCCTCATCTATCACTTGTGGTCGTTTGACCGTTTCAAGTGCCTCAAGTACGTCAATCGAACCCTACAGTCCCACTCATTCACGCTAAGTCTGCACACAGATGGAGTAATGGACAGAACTTCGGGGCTTTCAAGCGTGTCATGACTGTACGTTCCGGCCTGCAAGCTCCGTGTTGATCCGAACGATTGAATACTCCCTCTAGTATTCGTACCTACTCAGCGTACCCCTCATACTTGCCTACTCCGTTGGCTTTACGGTCCTGAAGTATAAGCAAGGCTACTCGTTCATCCCTGATCATGGCAGTACGTCTATGTACTCCTTAGTCGGTTCCTGTGGTCCTGATTATCCCCGCGACATTTAGTCGTCCCAACTCCGTACCAACTGTGGCCCCAGTCCTATCAAACTGCGATCTTTCCCTTATATCTGATGTTCTCAGTCGCTTGGAGTTTGGAGATGTGCGTCCCACTCTTACCTTTTTGCCATCTGGACCCTTAACCCTCACACCACCTCCTCGATCAGGGTAACCCATCTTGAAGGTGCCGCCTCCATCCCCCGAAGAGCTTTCACAAACTAACTTCGATCATTAACTCGCTTTTCCACCAGAGCTCTGCTTCTGGCTTTTCCTGATCAACGCAGGCTCAGTTCAAAGAGATTGGTTCACCTCGTTGTATTTCAAAGCTTGGGCTATGGGGTCATGTGTGGCGGTCGTTTATATGCCACTTGTAACCGTATTACTGAGAGGCGATTTGGTCAAGGTTAGTTTCGTTGGTACAGCAAACAGTCCGCCGTGCGCTGATAACGAAATTTAGTGTGAAGCTTACACGTTCCTCGCTGGCAGCATAGGGAGCCTGTCGTTGACGCTTTGGTTCACTCCTGTTCTGTGTGTCGTCTTTTTCCAATTTGCTTCTTGTTAATACTCAAGTTTCTCTCGGTTCCCTGGGATTTTACCAGATGGACCTTCCCAAATCTCCTACAGAACCTCGTGAGTCCAACTATTGTGTTTGCATACCTAAGAGGTACGACGCTGATACTTCGTAACAGAAAGCAGAGGGCGTAGATTTGCAAGTCCTCATCCGATTGACCAAGTTCCACGAGCTCAACGTACGTATACCACTGATTCATGGATGGTTCAAGAGATCTGACCTTGTGGGACAGAGTCTTCGGGTGTTCTTCCGATACCTCTTCGTCCTCCCTTTGATCGTCCTTGGAGTCGATGGAGTCAGACCTCACCAAGACGTCAATGCCAGCGTGTATGTTCAATGTATTCGCTGACATTGGACTGGTTTCGAAGCTGAGCTGTTACTTTTGGACGCCTTTCAGGTTAGCGACCGGTTAGTCCGACCTCTTTATTACTCGATAAGGACATGTTCTGATAGGTGCACGTTGCGTAGACATTCTGGCGATGATTGCCGCCGTGGGGTGTTGCATCTCATCGGGCATAACTCTCATTGTATGTCCCGCAAAGCTTGTCAGATGCCAAGCGTGATTCAAGGACGTTCACTCTCGTTGCAGATATTCTTCCCTCGCTCAATTGAATCGGAGATCGGCATCAAGGAACAAAAGCGCCTCCATTCGCAAACATCGCACTCTCGCTCGCACGCCAACCTATCTGCACACTCGCCATCACAAGCTCACGACAGGGCAGCTACGCTCAGACAAACGGCTGCAGAGCCCGACACTCGGGAGCAGAAGACACTCCCGAGGAGTGGGTCCTATTTACTCACCTCAGGCTCCTCTCCCGTACGAGAGTCCGTCGCACTTCCTATCGTTGATTATGATGATTATGGGTACCACTACCCTACCCAAGCCCCATACTCCCCGTACACGAGCCAACAATCGAAAGTTCGCATTACCTCACCCACACCAATCGATAATCCACCATCGCAACCCGCCGAGGTCCCTCATCCCCGAGCCCTTCCATCAAGGCCACTACCACGACTTCCACCCAATCGTAGACGTTCAGATTCTCCTACTCTCGGTGAAGTCCCGGATCCGTATATTGGCAAGGCTGGCGAGGATGTAGAATTGGGACCCATACGTTTGGGAATGCTGACAGAAGAGAACCTCAGTACGCATGATAAGAGGATGAAATCGAGGTATAGTATGTTGGTTCATACTTACACGTCGCCGATCGGTAAGTCTTACCTCGAGTCTGATGCTAATCATCCATTAACTGATTGATTCCCAATGAAGATTTAGCATATGGTCACGGCGAGGATGGGTAACATCCAAAACATATTTTGCGAAGCAGCAGTTTATCTTGTATTCGACGTGTAACTTTGACAGTCAGCATGTACTGGGGAGCCATCAAAGCGGGTCTCTTTACATGGACAGTATCTTCAGGCCCAGGTATAATGGTTGAGATGTCAACTTCTGAGGCGGTCAGCATACATCGATATCGGTCGTGGCATCACCCAGGAGTAGCAAAGCTCGTTCCAAATCATCATCGAAGCGAGTGGTCCAGTGCCATTCCCACTGCCCATATATCTTCCGGCTGAGCTCTTTCAATTCTGCTTCACCAACACTTTCACGTTCGTTCCAAGCCTCTACCTGCCACGAATCGTTGAATTCGTACATCAGCCCCGTGGCTCGAGTTTTCCAAACTAACTCGTTGGCGAAAGGAAGCCGGATGGTTTCGTATACCTTGAGAGCATCGTGAATGTTTGAGGGACTGGTCGGGACATTTGACAGGAGGCGACCTAAAATGTAGGCGTCCTACATCAGGTCGGTTAGAAACGTTTTTGTGGACTGGACATGTCTTGAGATTTCCACATACCTCAATAGCTTGTCCAGCACCTGCTCCAAGGTGTGTATGCATTGCATGAGCCTTCAGGAGTAAATCTTGGATGAGGTGAGGAAGGCAGCAGACAGTGCAGCTGAGCTCACCGCATCGCCTATCAAAGCAACTCGTTCTGTGGCGTAGGCTGGCAAAGATCCCATAACATGGATGACCCAACGCGAGGGATCGTCCATACACTACACAACTAGCGTTTAAGTGCCGGAGATTCAGCCACCACAATCATGATGGGCACTCACATCAACCAAAGCTCGCACTTCATGTTCCCAACCAACAAAGTGGTCAACTACCTCTTGCCGTGGTACGTCACTCACCCACTTCCCCTCGAACATAGTGCCTTCTCCATTGGGGATATTCACAAAAGCAGCGACGTTGACGAAACGGCCGTGCGAGATTGGATATGAGATGAAATGCTGCAAAGTCTTAGAGAGAACTTGCGTGGGATATAGCGGCACAAACGTACCTTGTCTTTTCCTACATACTTTTAGAAAATCAGGAATGGAGGTTTCCAACAAAGCGAGCGGAAGGAACGTACAATCATAGGTTTCAGAGCCGACTCATGTTCCGGGTACTTCGCAAAGAATGTATGGGTAGGAATCAAAGCTCGATACAAGACAGTGCCTGTCCACTTTGGTTCGATTTTCTGTCTGAAATCCGAGCGCTGGTCGGGATCTGTGACTTTCTCTACCATAGGTCGAAACATGGATGTTCGTGTCGGTGAATGAATGCCATCAGCACCGACGAGAACGTCGGACTCGGCGGTAGTCCCATCTTCGAAATGGAGCATAATTGTGCTAGAGGAGCTTTGGGTGTAGGAAGCAAGCCGTTTGGAGACGTGTATCTTGCAAGACGGGGGTAAACTGGACTTGAGCACGTCGACCAGGTCGGCACGGTGAAGTGTTATGGAACCATCTGGAGGAACATATGAGCCCTTAGACTTCTTGTGCTACAAGAAGAACCGGGAGTACATGGGGCCATCATACGAAAGAACTCGTGTCCGTCGATCTGGTCCGACTTTCTAAATATAAAACCCGGTCCTAGAAACACCAAAATGCGATAAACATTGGGACAAGAGACCGAGAAAGAATGCGCTTACTCGGTTCCTCCTTGGGAGGTTGAATGGCTTTCTTCGCCAACTCGATATCCAGACCCAATAACTGCATAATGCGCCATGTCCGCCTCCATACACTGATCCCCGCTCCAATAGTGGTGAGCTCGGACGCCGCTTCGTAGATATCGACTGGAATTGTTGAGTACTTTCCCAGAGTTACAGCGAGGGCTAGGCCACCGATGCCCCCTCCACTGATCAGTGCATGAAGTGAGAATCGAGAAGATGAGAAGATAGGTGGACGCACCAAATCGCGACTCGAACGGGGGGTGAGCTAGATGACATTGTCAACAAGTTACGCGCTGAGCAACTGGGATCGGCAACTGCGCCAGACGTGAACCTCGCTTAATACTACCCATCAGGATGACTGAGCCGACCATTCTAAAGAGAGTCAGAAGACGAGAAGCACTCGGGTTGCTTCGGAAGGTCTGCGATGTTGAGCCCAGAGACGATATAAAATCGTGAGCCATGGCCTCACAGATTGAGGGTCGTTTCGAGACATGGCGATTCAGAGGGATGGTAGCTGACAGAGTAGGTTCTGTTCCTGCCGACCGAATACATCGTGCATGTCACAAAGGGCGTGGTCGTGCGATAGCAAGATTTTCTTTGGTCATGACGGCCATCAGGGTGTAATATTAGTTTGATATAATCATGTTGGTGGTTGAAAAGGAAGGCAGGAGCGGACGGACGGCAATTCGCGACTGCTCTGATCTTGCCCTTTACGGATTTTCCATCATGTGGTGGGTGTTTCTGTTTGCTAGACGTCTTCCCGCCACGATGGCATCCTGCCAACCGAATGGCGCGACCGGAACCACCCTAATATCGGGCTAATCTATGTGTCTATCGACAGTAAGCATATCCTGAACGCCCAAGTCTCCATTCGAGCCCCGTGCTGCAAACAATGGTTCGACTGCGCGGAATGCCACGCCGAAACTCAGGATCACAAACTCGCCAAGACCACTGAGATGGTTTTCCTTTGCAAGAAGTGTAAGAAGGCTTTCAGGAAGGATATGACTGCGTATGAGGAGAGTGATGAGTTTTGTCCGCATTGCGACAATCACTATGTAAGTGCTCGCTTCACGTTGCATCTGGCTTGCGAGTACGAGACGATGGAACCTATTGAGGTCCTTGCCTGTTCCTCGCACTTGGAGGTCATCGGCGATCGTGGCGATCTTACTGAGTCAATTATCACGACAGGTCGTGGAAGCGAAGACACCACAGGCAGTACTTGGTTTGGAAGGAGAGGATCCTAGGATCGACGCTCGGTAGGTCTATCACACACATCGCGGTCCCGCTCATCCAATGACTACTTCGTTTGCCTTTCCAGTCTGCTGAGAGATAACCGCATCAAGCGGGAAACCCAGATGCTCTTCGATGAGGAGGAATTAGCTGAGCGACTGGGTTAAATGGCGCGTCCAATTCCTCCTTGGCACAGCTACGCATTGTCGAGGGGATGATGCATTCTTGTCGTTGCATTTTGTTCCTCCTTCGTTGGAATTGAATTCTGATTTTTGGATTGTCGTTACGGCTCAAACCTCCCCACCCTGATTCAGTCGCTGCCAATCCGGTCCGAATCCCCCAGTTTGTCATAGCGCAAGAGGCATATTTAGGTTCCTCGTCTCCGTCGCATGCCAATGCACGCATCATATCTTTCATAACCCTACTTCTTCGCTCTCGACTCATGCGTTCTTGCGCGACGCACATTTCATCAAGTCCCGACCAGCGGGTGGATTACTCCAGTCGATTTGGGTCTGCTGACGCAGTCCGAACCTGGCCTCCGCCAGTCGGTCATACGCAAGTTCTCCGTTTCATTACGAATCTCGGGAAGCATTCGGTCTACTCCCTTCCTCAGCTATGTCCAAACGGGCCGTACTCTCACAACTGGAAGGTGTTATGAAACCTTTATACACGTTCCTTTGGGCTTTTGGAGCCAATCGCCCCCATACTCGTGATTTCGGCAGCAGGTGGGTGACTTTCTCCAATGCTTGCCGTCAGCTTACATCCGTACTCTGGGCCAGAATCCGAGGCTTCCCAGACAGCCTCACATTCCTTTTGCCTTCTACGTTTCTCTGCAGATGGACCGTGGATATATTGTCAGGTTGCGTGTCGGTACGAGCTGATTGTCCAACGGTGCGCGCTGGCCACGAGGATATTGAGATTGAAAGATCGTAAGATACATGTTCTACGATAGGCGTGCCGAAGCTGCATTACTCATGCAGTATTGGTGGCTTTGCCTCTCGCAAAGACGGATCTTTTGCACTTGGTGCGAGGATTCTGAGCTAGGCTAGTCGGTGAAGTGTTCTCGGAAACTACCGATGTGATGGAGGTGGATCAGCGAGAAGCTTTACTCAGCCTTGCCGGCGCATGAGGTCATTCCGAAGCGACCTTCAACTCGAAGTACTCAGCTTCTGTTGTTTCCGTTCGTGTTTCTATCAGTGAGTTCATGCACTGATATACCCAGTTGCAGACAATATTTCGTGATAACCCTCTTGCCCCACTTGTCCAGTTTCTCGAACATGGATGAGGGAACGCTGCAAACGCGTTGTCAACGGCTCTCTGTGTGTCCGCCAGTTTGGAAGATAGAACGGAGATTCTCGGCCAATCTCCATCTTGTATGGGAAATGCTCGCAGTTGGGGAATGCTTCTGCGAGATGGAATCCGCTCAAGCTAACGAGACGTACACACGAGGGATATCCAGAATACACATCCCATGTTCCAGTTCATTCGAATGCCGTTTTGTGTCTCATGAATATAGTATAGACGAGGTATAAAGGGGGCAGATGCAGGGTCACTTCTTCCCTACTCCCTCAACCCGAAGCGAGTAAACTCATATCTCTTCGACGCACCCCAGCCACCGGCCCCAACCTCCCACATACGCTAGTCGACATGAACGCCCCAAGAGACGGAGGGTCTATCGCCCACAACCCTCCCAACGCCCAAATCCACATCTCTCAACATGGTACCGACTGGCTTTGGGCAGTCTTTGCCGTGATGGTCTTCAGGAAAGTCAATTTGGTGCCTTCGTCAACTCCGTCTAATTGTGAATTATTATATACAGTGACTTGGTCTTCATCGCATGGTCATTCACGGTAAGTGAAGTTCTCATTCCAGGTATCTTCGATGTGTTAATATCCGAGCTAGCGACCAAAAGGGCAACGAGTTTTCCATCAACTCCCCGTGGTGATCCTTACTGTGGCTAGCATCGCATACTTCTCCATGGCCTCAGATCTTGGTGCTACGCCAATCGTGGCTGAGTGGAGCCGTCTGGGAGGTGGTACTCGCCAAATTTGGGTATGCTGATCATTCACAACCAGTTTCGTCAAAAGACTAACACCATGAATTTCTTTCAGTATGTGCGGTACATCCAATGGTTCATCAACGCGCCCTTGCTGTTGCTTGAAGTCCTCCTCACCTCCGGCCTCTCCCTTTCCGACATTGCCACTGCCGTCTTCATGGTGACGGTCACAGTTGTTTGCGGCCTCGTCGGTGCCTTGGTCGAGAGTACCTACAAGTGGGGATATTTCACGATGGGTGCAACCGCTCTCCTCTATGTCATGTGAGTGATCCGTCTCCTACTCATCGTCTCCCCATTCATGTGTTTCGTCCGATAGTACGGTATTCCTTGTCATTGCTCCTCGCACCACCTTCGCCGCTGGTAGTCGCGTCCGCACTACATACATCTACAGCGCTGGATGGCTCTCGCTCATCTTCATACTCTACCCCATCTGTTGGGGTCTCTCCGAAGGTGGGAACAAGATAAAGCCCACCTCCGAGATGGTGTTCTACGGCATCCTCGATCTAATGGCAGGGCCTTTCTTCCTTGCTGCTTTCCTTTTTGGATTGAGTGGCGTCGATTATGCGGCGTTTGGATTGGAGAGCGGAAGGCTCACAGATTATAGGAGGTTCTCGAGTGAGAATGGCCACCGTACCGAGAAAACTACCCAACCAGCTCCTGTTGCGTCCGCTTGATTGGCTTCTTCCATGTTCATGTGCCCTTAAAGCTTTTACTATTTTTACGCCTTCCCCCTCTCCCTTCGACGCGATGCCTTTAATGCCCTCTCACGTTCAGTCTGACGTCTTTACGATTCAACTCGTCAACGAAATATTCTACTTCTTCTTTTCATATTACTATAATGCCTTTCACGTGTATCCATGGAACTTATCCACGATTGCCAACATCTCGAGGTCGGGTTGTCGTTGTTCAAATAAGTACCACCTTGACATCGGTGATCTCCACCACTCCTCCTTGCGGAAGTTCTTTCCCTAGTAGTTCTGGCCGGACGTGAAGACGGGTCTTTCATCCGACCGCGATGAGCTGAGTTGGAATGAGCAACAAGTTACAATGTAACAGCAAAACAACGCTTACCTCTTTATCGACGCGATCCACCGACACTGTTCTTCTCGGTACCGGTCTGGTCCCCACCCACAACCAACACGATGCTCTCCCAAAACGGAGAAGCTCCAGCTTGAAAGCCGCTCGGAACCGTGCATCGGTGCTTTCTCTGGTTCACTATCGCTATGTCTAGGAGCCCGTAGTGACTGGGCTTCGATGAGGAGCAACCATTAGCGACTTGGCGTTTCCAACTCCTCCCTGGCACATTGGTACTGTTGTCATTCTGGCTCTAACCTCCACGCATCTGAGTCAGTAGTCACTAACCAGGTCCGAATACCGGAGTTTATTAGAACACAAGAGGCAGATGTGGGTTCGAACTCGTCTCCGTATCTTAACGCCCACGACATGTCTTTGGTAGCTCTCGGCTCAAGCACTCAGGCTGCGCAACGTTCCATTTCACCAAGTCCCGACCAACAGGAAACTTCCTCCACATTTTCAAGTCGACTCCGGTCTTCTGGCTTATTCCCAACCTCGAGGTTCGCCAGTTGGCCATACGGCCCATACCCCAAGTTCTCCATTTCACATCTGTCTCAGTAAGCATTCAGTCAGCCTCCTTCCTTCCTCCGAGACTAGAGTCAAACAGGCCGTATCATCGGCCACATTCTCACACGTGAAAAGTGTTAAAAGTTTCATACGTTCCTCCTGGCGTCTGGATGTTTGCCTGGAAGGGCTAATTGTGCCAGAGTACCCGTGATTCGGCAGCGGGTGTGAGGTGACTTTCTTTCGTTCTTGCCGTCAGCATACATTTGTACTCGGGACCGCAAGCCGAGGGTCCCGCTCAGTCATCGCAGCCAGCTTCACACCCCCCTGAATTCCGTTTCTACTTTGGAGCTGGGTCGTGAATTGTTCTCAAGTTGTGCGTTGGTTCTAGCTGATTATTCCACGCAGTGCGCAGGCCGCAAGGCCCTGAGATTGAATTTTCTTTAGGTGCTTATCCTACGATGCAAAGAATCGAGACTACATTACTCATATGGTTTTGGTGGCTTTGACTTTGGCTTTGGCACCAGACGGATCTTGGACTTTGTGCGACGATTCGAAGGATCGAAGCGTACTCGGAAACTGCCGACCACGATCGAGGCGAAGTCGCATGACGTCATTGTGGCTGCAGCGAGCACCAATGTTTCTGAACTGGACCACGGGAACCAGGAAATGCGTTCTGTCGACGTCTCTTTTGCCTTGTCTGCAAAACTTTGGAAGATGAAACGGAGATTATCGGCGAATCCAGTTATCTTTCATGACAAATGCTTGCGGATGGGCAACGCTTCTATGACTCGAATCCTCTCGAACACAACGAAACATACGCACGAGGGATATCCATAATCCATATCCCATGTTCTAGCTCATCCGAGTGCCGCTCTGTGTCTCATGAGGCGAAGGTATAAAGGGGATAGGTAGGGCTCTTTTATTCCTTATTCCCTCAACCCAAAACAAATAAACACCCTTGCATCTCTTAGGCTATCTTCCAACCCTACTTTCACCCACACTAGTCGAAATGTACGTTCCACGAGACGGAGGGTCTATGGCCCACAACCCGCCCGACGCCCAAATCCACATCACTCAACATGGTACCGACTGGCTTTGGGCAGTCTTCGCCGTTATGGTCTTCAGGAAAGTCGCTTTTTTTTTATTACTCGGCTACCTATCTAATCGCGCATTATCATATGTAGTGACTTGGTCTTCCTCGCCTGGACATTTACGGTAAATGAAGCACTCATTCAAGGTATCGTTGAGGTACTTACATTCGAGATAGCGACCAAAAGGCCAACGGGTCTTCCATCAACTTCCTGTGGTCATCCTTACCGTCGCCAGTATTGCGTACTTCTCCATGGCATCAGATCTTGGCGCTACGCCAATCACCGCTGAGTGGAACCGTCTTGGCGGGGGTACTCGTCAAATTTGGGTGCGCTAACTTCTCAAAGTCTGTTCCGGTTATGACCCAACATAATGAATCTCTTCCAGTATGTGCGGTACATCCAATGGTTCATCAACGCGCCATTGTTGTTGCTTGAGCTCCTTCTCGCAACTGGTCTCTCACTTTCCGACATTGTCACTGCCGTCTTCATGATGATGGTCACAATTGTTTGCGGTCTTGTTGGCGCTCTCGTCGAGAGTACCTACAAGTGGGGATATTTCACGATGGGTATTGCCTCTCTCTTATACGTAATGTGAGTAATCGTTCTCCAGTTCGTTGTCTCCTCACTCACTCGCGTCTTCCGATAGTACCATATTCCTTGTCATTGCTCCTCGCACCACCTTCGCTGCCGGCTCTCGCATCCGCACTGCATACATTTACAGTGCTGGATGGCTTACCTTCATGTTTATCCTCTATCCAATCTGTTGGGGTCTCTCCGAAGGTGGCAACAAGATCAAGCCCACCTCCGAGATGGTATTCTACGGCATCCTCGATCTACTTGCCGGGCCTTTCTTCCTCTTCGCTTTCATCTCGAGGATGAGGGGCATCGATTATGAGGCGTTTGGTTTGGAGAGCGGAAAGCCCACCGACTATAGGAGGTTCTCGGGCGAGAATGGTCACCATACCGAGAAGACTCCTCAGCCAGCTCCCACTGCGACTGCTTGATTCGTCGGTTACATGAAATTGTGCACTTGAAGCTTCGATCGATCGTTACTTCCCACTTGACGCCTTTAATGCCTTTTCACGTTTAATCTAATGTCTTACGATTCACTCTTCTGTTGAAGTGTACTCCTTCGTTTGTATTAATGGCTTAATGTGTATTCATTGTGCACTAATGTAATACCAGCACTTGTAAATGTACTTCTTAGCACTCAGTGGCCCAATCGTTGATTCACTTCGTTGATGTGATCAGAATGTACTGAGAACAACGTACGATTTCGACTCTAGTCTCGAGTCGTGGTGACGTTACATCGTGGAGGAATATGAGCGAAATACAAGTAACTTATAACAGCACTGGGCAATGTAGAAACAAGCACAAAATAAAACAAGTGGATGACTCTGAAGGGGTATCAGGAACGGGGTATACGGCACTATAACGATAAATCGTCACCATCCTTCTCTCTCTTTCAATCTCGAGGACTTTGGGGAACCAAGGATCGTATATCTTTCGGGGCTCTGCCAAGACCTTGGAGCAGAACCTTCAACGGCTCCAACGCACCGAGCGACAACGACCGACGCCTCAAGTCTCGTAGCACTTTCATGCTTCGAGACGATAACGCTGAAAGAGGAACACTTTCGGGTCGTCGTTGTTCAAATACCGGCTTGACATCGGTCATTTCTACCTCTCCTTGCGCAACCTCTTCCAGTAGCTGAGGTGGGAGACGGCAAGCAGGCTCTTGTAATCCCGCCGCGATGAGCTGAGTTGGGAATCCGAGTAAGCAACAAGTGAAGGAGCTACGGAAACAAAATCTTACTTTTGCATCAACGCAATCCGCGTCTTCCTCATCCCAACCGACACGATTCTCTCCCCAATATGGAGAATAGCCAAACCCGCTCGGAATCACGCATGTAGGCGCTTCCTCGGGTTTACCGTCCCCTGTGACGGTATCACGAAGATGCAACTGGGCAACGGCCTTCAGGTGCGTAATCCGCCCGTATGATGAGCCAGATTCTTCGAGGAAGGTCGACGAGATAAGCTCCGGTCGACTGTTGACAATATGTTGCATCTGACTGGAGAGGTACGAAGACCAAGGTCAGGTAGGTGTGGGCTAAGGAAGAGATCGGAAACACTCACGTTGATGACATTGTAAACATGGAGTCTTCCATTGAATGTCTCGGTCCGCTTTCATACAATGATTGGATATAGTCTGTGGAGTATCTCCCTTGTCGACGTGCAAATAGTGCATATCTAGTAGATAAATCAGCAAGGCAAACTCGAAGAATAACCACATAACTTACTGGAGGAGAGACACCGGAGCGTGCCAGGAGCCCCCAAGTTCAGAGCGTTTTAACAGTCCTTGCAGAACAGCAATGGAGCCCATAACACCGGTGTTGTAATCTGCGAAACAATGGCTCGATCAGGACGAAGTATTCTTCGTGATGGAAGGACGTACCAGTAATCGGCCAACAGGGTACAATGGGCTCTGCACGACCACAAGCCTGACCTGTCTCCCAAGCTACGCCAGAGACCACGTCGGCGATCTGCTGGAACTGAAAACCCAGGGGGTAGAACATTAGCGCTGAGTTCGTGTAATAGACAGTCAGATCGCGACATACACCTGGTCTCCAAGCCCAAGGACCCTCGTGCCCATATGCATTCTCTGACACGTGAACAACTGCGATGGTGGGGTTAGTCGTTGACTCGAATATGATTCATCTAGCTGGGGAACGTACATCCTTTGCCTCTCTTTACCGCAATGGAATTCAGAACCTCTCGTCCAAACCCAAGTCTCTCCATTACGCCAGGTCGGTATCCGTGTAAAAAGACGTCGGCATCTTGCAACAAATGGTGAAGCTGGACTTTGCCTCGTTCTGTTCTCACTAAAGAAGACCACAGTAGTGAGTACAGAGAGCATACAATTAGTGATGTACGATGCAGGAACTCACAATCGATGTGTACTGCCCTTTTCCCCAGGTTGAAATCGGGCTAGTGAACGATAAGACGAGTGGATGCCCCACAATTAAACACGCAACGCACTTGGAAATAGAACCCATAATCAGGCAGATTGGGACTAATGAACCTCACAACCTGAGCACCCAATTCAGCGAGCTGGCGACCAATGGCAGGCCCTGCAATAACACGGGTCATTTCAAGAACCTAAAATTCGATTAGATTCGAGGCAAAGTAAACGAGAAAGGATGGCGGGTCACCTTGATGCCCTCGAGTGGTCTCTTGATCGATGGTGACATGGTGAAGGGAATGGGGGGCGTCACGTCTTCCAAGCGAGTTTGCGGGGTGATCAGTGGCCAAGTAGATGCGATCCGACCCTATTCGATAGAGCCCGTTAGTCAAGGAGCGACAAGAGAGGACGTTTAGTTGGCATACATGCTCCGTTTTGTCGAACTCTTCTGGCGTATAGCAAACTACATGCCAACAAACCCAAACGTTAGCACCCGCGGATCGTGGAGCGAATGGTAGAGACAACCTACCATCTCCAGGCAAACCATTCTCAATAGACCATCTCATCATCTCCTCTGCACTCTTCCTCCCAACAAAATCCTGAACCAACTTCCTCGCGGCGGCCTTTGACAAGGAGGCATCATTATATGTCGATGAGGGGATGTTCATAAGATCAAGAGTATGCGAAGGGTGAAGTGAACCGTGAGCGTGAAAGTACGTCTTTTGGGGCGGAGAAGTGGAAGACGAAGATGGTGAGTTGGAAGGAGCGCATTCGTAAATGGTCGAAACTACCGATTTGGCTGGAAGGTACCAAAGTGGATCCTGAATCAATTCAGGTGATGTGAGTTTTATGGCTAGGGCGGCAATAATAGACAAACCTCAGCAGCCATCTTCGGAATTCGATCCAACTTCTGCAAAAACGGTTTCCCGTCGATCTGTACCATCATGAGCCCCGTAAGGGACAGCCCCGCATGGTCCGTGTTGACCTTGACCATAGGGGGACGGATACATTCATCATTCATATGGCAAACACCTTCATCTTCTTGTGTTATTTCGTTATCGTCGTTGCACTGCGTCGATTGGGAATGAGTAACGTGAGTCGTGCTTTGAGTTCGGGTTCGTAAATGGTATATATGCGATGCGAAAGCGCCATGAAGAGCTTGAAGAGCAGATGTAATTGCAAAATGTTTATGTGGTAACGGGATCTATCCAATTCGCAAGGTCGATTTCAACAAGTTCAATGCAAAACGAAGGTGGAAACATACGACAGGGTAGGCAGTGCCTTCGAAAGTGGTTTCGGAAGCGATATCTTTTACAGCTTGGGGTATATCGTCGATTTCATGGAACAAGTTCGTTAGAATCGTCTTGGCTTCGATGGGTATGGGAGTGTCGATGAAGCTAGGCGTTGAGGGGTCTGAAGTTGTCGTAGCGGTGGCGTCAAAATCGTTTGTGGGAGTGGGCGTTGGAATTGGCGAGTCGACGTTACCAGGGGTTGTTGGTTCGACCAGGATAGTCTCATCTTCGACCGCCGGTGAGGGTATGGAAGGAGTTGTATCCAGAGTTTCTATCGAAACCATCTCCTCGTCGCCATCGTAGGATTCTTCCCCGTGGTGTTGACTCGTAAACCCACACTCGTCCGACGTGTTATACCCGGAGTCGATTGGGGTGGTACAAGAGCTCACATCCAATAACTCGACTCCTGTATCGATCATCGGAGAATCGAAACCTCCAAATTCGCAGTCGAAGTCAACTCGGCTCTTCGCGTCCACGTCGAAGATTTCAACGACGAGTCGATGGGTGGTGGTGGTGGTGTCTTGATCCAAATCGTTAGCGGTGAGAGAGACAGCCGGTGAGGTCAACTCGGGGGAAGGGTCTGCGACCGGGAAAGAGTCAACGTTCATAAAGGAAATGGGATCCTTGATCATAACGGTTTGGAATGACTCTGTGGTGAGAGTCTCGATATCCGCGATTGGTTGGCTGAGAGCGTCCGAGGGATGGTCGTTACTCTTGCCCCACATCACCATCTCCTGGACTATATCCATTTCGGCGTCACACTCTAATTCAAGTGAGAGTACGTTCGGAGCCGGTAATAATCGTGGCGACAATGAGCACGTTGTTGCTTCCATATCCATCTTGAGAGTCAATGTATATCAGGATACGCGTGTCGTGTCCGAACCTATCCCAACGAAGAGAACGATAAACGATCTCTACCACCGAGAGGATGGCACATGATCGACTCACCGATGAAAATACAATGACGAGGAAATAGGGTACAAAGTTAACCTTTCGCCGAGATTAACTTGAGGAGGGGGGACTGTGAGGGTCAAGTTTCCCTCGAGATCCGTTATTGTCTTGCGGGCGTTCTCAGGAGATGATGATCTGTACTCCCTGGTTCCAAAGTTAACAAGCCACAAGGCAAGGACACGCGTCAAGGCTCCGAAGATGTACAGATATATACCGCGAGGAACCGTGGATAGGCGAAACGGTGTCCTGCGAAGTGAACGAGCGTGAACGAGGAGACTTGGATTCCTCAGGGCGAAGGCGCTATGCTTGGAGTCAAGGAGGAGAGCGAGATGGCGATCACCGTTCATAATAAGTTTTATATTGCGATCTTGTTCAGGGATCGTTACGCCGTCAAGCGAGATGAAGACGGAAAATGTCAAATAAAACCAGAAAGAATCAAGAAGTGACGGGGTGGTAATAAAGAAGCGTTGATCAGAGTTAGCCGAGGGCGCTAAAGTCGCGTGGCGGGATGTGTCAAAAACGCGTCGCCACGTGAGCGACGTGGGATGTGGACGTGAGTCGGATATCCTGTGCCCAAATTTCTTGGGCTTTCAAGATTGTTCGGTTGGTTTGAAGAATGTCTCTAGAATCGACAAAGATTGAAGGACGTGAAGAATGCAGAATGTCAGAATGTATGCACTCACCGACAACACCGAGGACGCCACTGACAGCCTGAGGCCGACGATTTGGCTCAACCAAAATAAGCTCCCGCTTCTTCTCCGTTCGCAACTTCTCGAGAGGGCCACAGGGTCCGCTCGTTCTGATAGGGCCGTGTTTTCTTTTCCTCCTTTCTTTCGTACCTCGACAATGTTGTGGCGTTGTAGATCGTTTTGCCATCCAGGAAGGTGTTTTAACCTCCCAGCCGAGGAACGCGTCGGTCAGCATGGAACGTTGAACCCGATATCCTGAGTTCGGTCGTTGTTGATGGGTACGTAGTAATTGGGTGAGCGTTGGTCATAAGGATGGATACCAATACATTGAGAGAAAAGGGTTGCATGAGGCTACTGAGCACCTTGACGATGAGACTTGACCCACTAAGGAGTACTGTAAGTTACAGTTCGAGTCAGTACTTTCTATTGGTTTCCATGAGCAGGAACGGGTACACAGCGCATCCTTTTCCTTGTTCTTCAGATTACATCCAGAAGTATCCTAGTGGACTTACGATGGCAATCGTGGCTTAGGCTGGAATCGACAAAGGATCGAACAAGAGGGCATTTCGAAATCACTGGTGAAACAGGGATGCAAGGGACGAGAATCTGCGAAGAGTTCAGGAAGATACGGGTGCCTCGAGAATGGTAGAAGCAACAAATCATCTATTCCTCGTTGATAACACTCGCGACGGATGGCGAAAGATTCGCCAACCATGGTAGATCAATGAACATGGCCTCATCGATTGTAGGGGCAAGATACCAGTGGCCACGGAATGAGTGAAAGTGCCCGAGTGTACATTTGCCAAGAGACGCGATAGTGGTAAGCGGGGTTAAGGAACGTGTCCCTAGCCGAACCCATCAGATTCTCAGAACGACGAGGACAAGTACCAAAGCGCCTACAGGGTGTGTACCTTTCTACAAAGGTTCTGGTGACCAAGGAATGGTCGACAGAAATCACCTGGCGCAGGTGCATCTAGGAGAATACAAGGCACCATGGGTCACTGACGTGATCTGTAGGGCGTTAGCGCGGTGATAATACCCTCATGATCAAGAGAGGCCGCAACAGCAGACGGAAAGGAGCGACGGTTATGGACTGCGGTGGAAGTTCTCCATAGACGCGATCCAGAGGGGTCCAATGCATCACTATCAAGTATATCGTTTTCGCTATCCGAGACAGAATCCGCGAGAACCAAGGGGGAGCAGATCGTCCAGTTGCAAGGATTTACATGTGCAAATCATCCAGTGGGGGATGGGTAAGCTTGAATGTGTGAAAGCAAGAGACAAGGCGAAAGTACGTACGGTGCACGACTCCAAGATGCCGTCGCACCAAACCACGTGCCATTGCCCGACACGAAATGCTCTCCCACTGAACTTGCACTGAACTTACTTACTGTAAGAGCAATTCCACCATTTCCTCTAGTTTCGAGTATCCAAACTGGCTACAACGATTCTAGTGTTGGGTCGTATCGTCGGGCCTTCACCGTGAACACAGCTGCTGCGATCGCCTAACCTAGCGGTGTAACAGCCAGGTATCGCAAGAGCCGAAGCTATTGAACCCCATCTCAAAGGTAGGTCCCATATACCTCTCTACACCTCCACTTCTCATCTAATTGCAATATATGTGTCTCGTCGCCTCAGCTCCCTCAAGCCCAAGATTCGTTCCATACCACTCCAGTTTCTCCACGAACACTTGCGATCCCAAATGGCCCATCCCGGACTCTCCTCACGTGCCCCACTAGTCGACGAAGACGACTCAGACTCTCAACCCCTCCTCACCCGCTACCTTTACCCGCGCCCGCACCCTCACCCCATCTCCAACCCAAATCCAACCTTTACCCTCCAACCAGACCGTTCCTACACATATACCTACGGTCCTCCCTCCCTCTTCGCCAACAATTACGTCTTCCTCTGCGCCCTCTTTGCTTCCATCGGAGGGTTGACGTTTGGGTATGATCAGGGTGTTATTGCCAATGTGCTTGTTATGAAGGATTTTGTGGGGAGGTGGGGGAAGGGAGAGGAGGGGATCGGCCCCTGGGAGGTTGGCGTTTTGAGTGAGTATCTTCATTTGTTTGAACCCTACGTTCTGGCGCTGGGGTTGAGAGTGATTGTCTTGGTCGCCCTGCAGTACGCCAATTAGATGGTGTCGTGGATGGCCTGACACAGCTCCATCACGTCTCGGGACGTTCTCCCTCATCCCTTCATTTTATCACAATTGAAGTTCGACACTAACTACCTCGCATCATAGCTGCAGCACTCGAACTAGGCTGCCTGATAGGTGCCCTCCTCTCAGGCTACTTAGCCGACAAATATTCTCGTCGGCGAGCTATCTTTTTAGCGTGTGGTGCGTCTTTCGTTCGTCAGTTTTTGTGTTTGGAGGGATGAAGCTCGAATTTTTAGATCAAATTTCTGATGATGCGATGAATTCTTTTGCTGGTGATGCCTGCGTACTTTCGTTCTGGTGATGCCATGATCACTCGTTATGTGCGGGCGGTACAGTCGTATTTCTAGTCGGCTCCACACTCCAAACGTTCGCTATGTCCCTAAATCAATTGACCTTGGGAAGAGCGATTGGAGGGCTGGGTGTAGGTGGCTTAAGGTACGTGTTTTCTCCATGGACCTTTTGAGTAATCCCCCGTTTCGCATTTTCTGAATATCCTTCCATGGGTGGTATATAAACATCTCCTCACCATCTCCTCACGAACTATTCCTTCCCCATGACCATTCCCTCCCCACCTCCCGAATTGGTTCTAACTCCCACCCCTAGCACGTTATCCCCACTCTACATGACAGAAATTTCACCACCCGAAACGAGAGGATCATTACTCTCACTTGAACAGTTCTCTATCGTGTTGGGTTGCGTAGTTGGTTTCTGGGTTGGGTTCGGAACGAGGAACAGTACGTCCCCCTGGATTATATCTTTGGTTTTGCTCTGAGTCGCTCATCTTCGCCTCCACTCTTAGTCCCGGGAGCACTCTCATGGCGCCTTCCCCTCTCCCTCCAACTTCTCCCAGGTATCCTCCTAGCAATAGGTTGTTTCTGGTTACCACCCAGTCCGAGATGGTTAGTAGGTCAAGGGAGGATCAGGGATGCTGAGAAGAGTTTGGGGAGGTTGAGGTTGGTAGGGGAGAGGCGAGCGGAGGGTTTGGTTGATGGTTTAGTTAAGGTTCGTCCCTATCTCCCTCTCACCATCTGGTTGTTTTCTTGCCCGTGCCCGCACTGATTTGCACTTTTCCTTCATAGCTCGAACTTTTGGAAATGCAAGTAGAAGCTACCCTCCTTCATCGTACATCCCACTCGCCCTCAGAATCATACCAACAACTCGTATCCAACGAAGGAGATGTGGACAGTGGGAAACCATCGAATCACGGAGTGAAAGCGGAATGGAGGGCTTGGAAGAGGTTGCTTGAGTGGAAGTATAGGGATAGGACATGGGTTGGTGTTTTGATGATGTTTTTTCAACGTATGTCTTCACCCTCTTCGCTTTCTAATCATCACCCTTGACAATTATTCGCAAATCAGAATGGTCTGGGATTAACGCGTTTCTATATTATGGGCCTACCTTAATATCATCATTGGGTCTGCCATCCTCGGACGCGACGTTGATCGTCTCTGGTGGGATTGGGATCGTACAATTCTTCGCTGTCTTTCCTGCTATCGCTATGATTGATCGGTTAGGTGAGTCACCAGCTTGTATTACCTCCCTCGTATTTCGTGCTGATGGATATTGGTAGGGAGAAAACCTTTGTTGAGAAGTACGATTGTACTTGCCTTGGCCCCGCGTATATTGACGGACATTCGTGTGTAGCTGGAAGCGTTATGATGTCCTTGTCCCATCTCGTCATCGCATTAGTGGTCAGTCACTCAGCTTCCTCCATTCTTGATCTTGCACCTAACTTTCTTCGGGGAAAACTAGGTCTATCAATTTTCGAACGACTGGTCATCGCATCAATCAGCAGCATGGATAGCAGTGGCGTACGTACCTCCCTCCCCCACCTCCCCGACTAGTGAGTGATCACTCACATCTTGACAGATTCGTATACATCTTCACAGCTTCATACGGAGTCTCGTACGGTCCCATCGCTTGGTGCCTAATTACCGAGGTGTTCCCACTTTCTATGAGGAGTAAAGGCGTATCTCTCAGTACAGCTTCGAATTGGACGAATAATTGTACGTCCCCCCTTCACTCTTTGCACAAGTGCCTGTGTCTGATGAGTTCTGAATCACTGTTGTAGTTCTCATTGGGCTGGTCACACCTGCGTTGATGCAAACTTCTCCCGCGTACGATCTCCCTGCTCTCATTCGCCTTGCATTAATGTTGACTGGTTGGAACTTGTAGAGGGACGTTCCTAACCTTCTCAGTGGCATGTTTCGTCGGATACATTTGGTCCACCTACGTCGTACCCGAAACGGCCAATGTGTCCCTTGAAGAGATCGACAAGTTGTTTAGGTCGAGTGCAGGTCGGGAGGATCAGGAGATAAAGTTCCAGGTGAGCACCTCCTTACTCCTCATAATCGGGTTCGCTCTGAGGCGTTGCCAGATCGAGGAAGAGTTGGGATTACATGAACTTGTGAGGGAGCTGGAGGGGATGGATGCGCCATCCACCCCAGCATGACCAATGTCTGCCTTCCATGTTCTATCGCCTATCGTAGATAATACCTAATCCTTACTCAGTCTTCATGAATAAATAACCCAACCGCCGTTATTCCCTCGCTTATGGATGTGGAAACGTATCAGATTGATCAAACACATCGGGTACATTGTACTGACAAGTGCAAATGGCGAGGTCGTATGATACGTAGACAGAGTAGACGGGGAGGGAAAATTATATCGCCAGTAGCATCTTTACACGGAGTCCGTTCCAAAGAGTAGTAGTACGAGTAGGCGATCCGAGCATCAGGAGACACAGGGTTGTTGTTTACTTGGTATGACATACAGTACGAGGGGGCCAGTAATGAGCGGGAGGGGGGGCACACGAAGGATAGCCCGGGGTAAACGCAAAAGAAAGGATGATAAACATATTGAGAATAAAGAAAAAGACGAGGGGATGAGAGTGAAAGTCAAGTTGATAAAGAGAGTGACAACCAATAGCCCAAAGGTCCGCAATGCGCACGAACAGCAGTCGAGGAACGAAACGGCAGGCATGCGGACAAGATCCGACACCCAATTTTCGCCCCATCCATTTGTTGGTAATAAATTTTCTCGAAAATTTTGTCGTCGCCTTGTGGTCCCAGAAAGGCTGTGGCGTCACGTATGAACAGGGAGGGAAATAGCAAAGGAGGGGTATTCAAAGGCCATTGGCGTCGTCGAATGGCTGGGGTAACAAAGAGCTCAGGAATGACGAGGGAGCAACGTCGAGCGATGAGGATGCGATTAGTTCGCGGGCTCCTCAACCTTGACATCTGAAGCGGCAGGTACAGCTTCGAATGCTCCCTCCTCCGACTCGTGTAACTGCCCATCCAACGCGTGGGCCTCATGATCCACCTCGCCATAACCCTCACCCTCGCCTCCATCACCGTTTGCGTTCGCGCCAGAACTCGCGCCGTTCCCACTCGCTGTCCTCCTCATACCACCCTGAGGACCCTGACGAGGCGGGTTAGCACACCGATCTTTGCCGTGAGCGATGCGCAAGTTCGCATAGTCAGGCTTGTTCTTGATTCCCTCAATTGCCTTGATTGCGTTTTGGATGTTCGTAAAGTTGACGAACGCACAGTTCCTGAGTGGGGGTAAAGATGCTCAGAGTTGGTCGTGATCAACGATGACAAGGACACTCACTTCTCCTTCAAGAAATTAACCAGTTCGATATCACCATATTCACCGAAATCCCTCTTCAACTTTTCATCCCCGAACGTCTCGAAGTCCTCGATATTGCCGATATAGACGTTCCTCGTAGCACCGCCGTGAACTGCCAGCGCAAGTGATGGAGGGAGCGAACCGGGGTTCTTTCCCCAACCAATCTTCAGCCGGCGGTTGTTCAAAGTCAAGCCTTGGTATGAGGCAACTTGGAAGAACGTTAGTGCCGCGGCGGGATCGATGAACGTCACGAACTGGTGAAACGTCAGCGCCGCGACCACGTCAATAAGAACATCCACTCACAGCAATGTGCTTGTCAGGCATATATCTGATACTCTGGAGTACGCCACCCCTGATCGCATTGCACAAATCCTCAGTACTAGTCTCAGGGTGGATATTACCCAAATAGACAGTCCTATTCAACCCCCCTGCGCCAGTCATGGACTGAAGGGCATTATTATCGGGCGAGAATGGGACGTAAGGGCTGAAAGGGGAGGCGAAGGGGCTGGCTTGTGGGACACCAGCTGATTGAGCAACGAGGGACTGTGCTGCTGCCGCCTGTGCCGCTTGAGCAGCGGCTTGCTGAGATTTCGGGATGTATGCGCATCTATCCTTGCCGTAGTTGACTCGCTTGCCAGCCCAGGCAGGTTCGGTGGGAAGTTGGTTAACGACCTTGAGGGGGATGGTCGTGAGGTGGCAGTGTAAAAAGACAAATCATATGGGGCGCACCTTGTTAGCGGTCGTGATGCTCAAGAAATGGACGAAGCCAATATTCTTGTCCCGAACGATCTTGACCTGGTCAATCAAACCGAAGCGGCTCAAGTCATCCCTCAACTGCTCCTCCGTCATAGACTCATCCAAGCCACCTAGATACACGTTCCTGCTCGCATTGCTCTGCTGAATTGCAAGGGTGACTTGAGCGGGTACTGGCGACGGCTTTCCCCAGCCAATCTTTAACTCCTGTCCATGAAGAGCCAGTTTCTTTATTGTCGCGTCGGCATGGAAAGCCGCAGCGGTGTGGCCATCCAGGAAGGAGAGGAAAACGCATGACTTTTCGGGGAGTACACGGACTGATTCAAGAGGACCAAAGTGGACGAGGTTAAGCAGTTCATCGACTGAGGCGGTCGGAGGGAGGTTGCCGACGTAGACAGTTCGTGCAGTGGCGTTGTTGTTCGCCGCGTTGAGTGCCGCGCTGAGGGCTTGTGGCGAATACTGCGCTGCTTGAACGGCGGGAATGTTGAGGTTAAGAGACGGCATACGTTGCTGGTTGAAATTCTACATGTGGCGCAGTCAGTCATTATCCCAACAGGTGGGCACATATTCTTATTGTTCACACACCTGAGCAAAGTTACCCATTTGAGCTCCATATGGGAATCCACCAAGAACACCCATTCCTGGCAATCCCATTCCGAGCATATTGTAGCCACCAAATCCGTAATTTCCGTTGATGGGGGAAGGTTGCTGCTGCTGTTGCTGAGCGAACGCAGCGGCAGTATTTGGGCTCATTTGGGATTGCATCCCTTGCATCTGTTGAGCGTTGGCGGTGTTGATGCTGAGAGATGGCGTCGAGTAGAGTGGGTTACTGAAACCGGCGGAGGGCGGGGGGTTATTGTATGCAGCCTGGGAAATGCTTGCGTTGGGACCATAGCCATAGTTGGCAAAAGCGTCGCGATTTGAGGGGGCGGTAGAGGACATGCCATTCACGTTAGCGAACGAAGTTGGAGACCACCTGGCCTTTTTGGCCTCGGGACCACCGACGGAATCCATAGACCTCTAGGAAATGTGGTCAGAAGACGAAGGTAGTCCGAGTTGCCAGGTCATGCTCACCTTCATCATGTCCAGGTCAAACCCGTACGAATACTGTGGGTCGAAGGGGGTCTGCGTGTCCATCATGGCGAGACAAGGGGGATATTTGTTTGTGGGGGATACGGGAATGAAATGGATGGGAGAAGCGGGCAACGGCGGAAATTGAGGAGAAAAAGGACAAAAAAATAAGGCGTCGAGTTAGAGAGCGTAGAAAAAATAGGGAGCGACGGGGTTGGGGCGAGAGGGAATTGGAATTCCAGACAAACGAGTGTGGGTGAGTTGGAAAAAGGACACGCACAAAGAAAGGAGGGTTTGAAAAGCGGAAAGCAAGCCAGCAAAATGGTAGCCAACGGCCTAACGAATCTCCAAATTGACAATCCTAGGAGGAAAGATTCCTAAGATGGCGCGTATCTCTTTATAAATATAAAAATTATCCTGGAATTCACGACTGCCCGAGCTCAGAAATAAGGAGCAAAAGGCAACGCAAAGGCCAACGATGAGAACCGTAGACAGAGAAGAATATGGGGGTCAACAACAGAAAACCACGCCGACTTGTTACTGTCACCGTCACGCGAATATCACCTCCTTCTTCCGACCCTGGGCTTTGCGCACGGGCCATTTGAGTGCCATCCCTTCTATCTGGAACTCTCACCGCTACATTTAGCGACGACGCCAGACCTTCTTTTCTGTTCTTGTGACGAGCCTTTCCAGGCCTTCTCTGTCAATCCTCTTCCTCGACAATCCCTGCTAGAGCGATCTCGCGACGTCGGTGAGAACTCGGGCACATCTTTTTGTTTCAAGAACCAGATTTCTCGGGTTCTGTAAACTCTCAGCGATGGCTGAGACCCTTTGCTGTTGACCGCAGCTAGCCTCAACCGGACAAGCGGAACCACTCTGTGGGACCGACTTTGAGCTCTTTCTTGACTCGACGCGACATCCTTTGGCTTGTGCAAGGATTTACTCTTCTTATGTGCATGTTCCACCTTTGCCGGCCATTCTATGTCTGCCACAACGAAACCCGGATGCCTTGTCACGCTCACCTGCCGTCATTCCGATTACTGGGCGTTATAGCGCTTCCTTTTCTGGAGTCCTGCCGGCGGCCCATCCAGCGCGAACCACCAACTGACCGGAATCCTATGTTCCCAAGGTTCCTCCAGACCACATCCCAATCTTCCACCCAGGATACCTCCAGTAGGGACTTGACGGTGTCATAGGGATTAACGGATCGTCGTTCGCCAAAGGCATCGTAGTGTAGCGGTCCTATCACATCGGATTTTGATGTGTCACGTGCCTGATGGATCACGTGCCATCACGTGATCCAAATTCCGATAACCCAGGTTCGAGTCCTGGTGACGCCTGATTCTAGAACAGCCTTGTTTTGCAATCTACTAACACTGCAGGCATGCCATAAATTTTTCCAGCCCAAAGGTATGCTTATGGTGGAATTGAAGTATAATAACTTGTGAACTATTATGGCAATAGGCAACCAAATTCCTTCACAGCTCTGTTCTTTGTTTGGGGAAATATAGTGGTGCTCACTTTTCTCAATTCATCTACTATGTTACAGATGGTAAATTTAGCCATAATTTTCACTGGGCACCTGGTGTAGTTGGTTATCACACTCGCTTAGCATTACATCAGTAAGCTTGTAAGAGGGAAGGAGTTCAATTCTTCTGGTGTCCATGGATATCTCCTTATGTATTTTTCCTCTATCTAAGTCTTGGATTCTATAAATGACTGTCTCAGCTTATTATTACACTGTTGAACTCCCAGAATAACCCCACCAAACCTTCACAATATTTTATTTTAGGGTCATTATTACATCCTTCTTGTTCATTGGGCATGACTGGCTCCATTATAGTCTATTTATATCCCCACAGCCTTTCATGGCCTTGTCCTCATTATCTAATCCTGACTTTTTATATAAGGACAGCTAGATATATCTGTATTCCCCAGCTTATCTACTTAAACAATACAGTACATTAGCTGTACCCTTCAACTTGGTTCACTCTCCTTGTCATTCTCTACAGTGCTCAAGCACTCCTTGGGACACTTTTCATAGGTTGGGCTCAGAAAATACTTATGGCCTCTCAGATGCCAATCTGTTTTGATAGATCCAATATAATACATGATCTTATGTGCCTCAAATTTTTTCAGAGCTACCAGTATCCTCCACAACATACAATGGCAATGCAGAACATCAAGAACAACAAGTGTTATGAGCGCCTTAGCGTTAGCGTAAGGTAGCGAATAAGGCTTGTAAGTCTTTTGGGTATTCCTTGCTAACTAGTACTCAGGCTACGATCTTGAGGCAATAGAGGATGACGAGAAT